>VDFB02271358.1:735650927-735731641 GCA_007258455.2 Sequoia sempervirens | reverse complement strand
CATGCACACAATAGTTCCAATCATATGTTTGTAGGCTACTTCAACCAACTTCTCCACTACCTTGCACATGTGAAATCTATCATGACATATACCATATTGTTTGGGTCATCTCCTCAATTGGTACCATCTCTAAGAACTTGAAATTGAAACTTTGCAACCTTGCGATACCCTAAACAATCAATTGCCTCAAGGATGTAAGGGCTCTCTACATATATGACCATGGATTGATGATTGGATTCTGTCTAATGTTTATCCACTTATCCATGATAGTGTAGAATCCACGTGAGACCTATATGACTTTTGTTCTTCTATAAATACATTTATTTTAAAGAAGCTTTTATCCAAGATAATAATTTTGGATTTTGTCTCTCATGGTGGCACATATGAAGTTCATGCTCACGCAATCATAGACATGGCCTTCTTAAAATACTTAGAGTGAGCACCATGGAATGTAATGCAATTAGCAAATATGAGTTCATCAATATCATCATCTACTAAATCTTAGCCTAGAGATTGAATATCTTGCTATTCGGTTTAGAGTTGAACTTGAATCTATGGCCTTGCTTTTCTTATTAGGTTTTGTTGAACTCAACACAAAAAAGAGGATCTTGTAATTAATGAGTAGTAGTAGTTGTCATAGGCATCAATTTTGAGGGAGCGCTAGGTGTGGAGGTGTCACCTCTATAAAATTTCATTAACCTTGCCTTACGTTGAAATGAGATACAAACGCATGCCTCAACTTTTTACTAGTGATGTGAAAGAGCTATGCAATCATTTTTTTAATGCTACCATAGTATTGGAAGGCCACAAAAATGTTATTTTATATAGATGATTTCCCCTTGAATGGGTAGATTTGTTGGAATATAATATTGTAGTAAATTGTTTTTATAGAATGAACCTTTGACAAAATCTTCTTAAATCTTGGAAGCACAATTCAAATTCAAAGCACTCCAAATCGACATATTTTGAGAGCTTCCAATATACCTTGCCACACCTAATTTTAGATTCTCAAGTTTGCCACATCACTTTTGCCATAGGAAATATGACCATTTCAACAAATAATACTATTTATAACACAAACACATGGCTTAATACACATAAAATTTCCTTATGTTTTTCTTGCTTGAGTTGCATGAAGCACAAAAGCAAAAGCAAATGACACACAAAAGTTGCAATCCTTGTTCATTTGATCAAGTCCAATGTAATTGAACTAGTAACAATACCTAAAGGTGCAATTGAATGGTGATAGGAATAAATATTTCTAGTTGTATTGACCAAGCATTTCATTTTATATATATTTGTAGTAATTATTCCATGTAGTGGATGGGGTATAAATATTTTTGCCTTCTAGCCATTCAATAACACTCTTAGTTGTTAGTTTTTTAAGAACTTCATGGGTGATAAGGGATTTTCAAAATGATTCTATGAAAAAGAAGATTCTGAAGGTATTGAAATCTATTGATATTGATGATTATTTCGTAGAATATGCATTAATTTTAGAAATTATAAGAAATTATAGACTTTGTTTATTTTGTATGCTATACATAGTGCTAGATGCATCACCACTTATTGAATGCAATTGAACATTTAATGCACCTTTATTATCACAATTCACATATAGGTTACATTATCATGCATTTAATACAAATTTTGGCTATGGAAAGGGTGACCAAGACATTAAGAAAACAAGCATAACATGTATTAATGTCCATGCCCTTGCAACTTGAGTATAGTTGAAGGCCATGCCATTTTGGTGGGGATTTTTGTACAATTATTATTGTTTCACATCCTACCCACATAATAAACAAATTCATCACACACAAGCACATCTATTGTAGTGATGGATTGACAATCATAAACAACAAGCACACCTAAATTATCTTGGTATATCTCTATTACATAAAAATCATTTCATTTCGAAGTTGCGAGCATATTAATAAATCTTACACAATTGGTTAGGGCTTGGTATTCATGACCATTAATATTTCTAAATTACCTTGATTTAAAATTTAAAATTTATTTCTGAAATTATTTTATGTATTTGTCATAGTTTTTCAATACTCATCTATTGTCTTAATCTATTTATATATGATTGCAATTTCTAGTGTTTGATATAAACATATGATATAGAAAGATCAAGCAACACACACACACATTTCATTTTATTAACAACCATTCAATTAGTGTTAATTTACTCTATTCTTAAATGGTCATGATATCCACTAAGTTATTACATTTAGAAGTTAAAACAACTTTTTATTTTTAAATTACATTAAAAATATTATGTCTTACAGACGACCTCATTGATTATTTACTCTATTCTTAAAAGATCACAGTATCCACTAAGTTATTACATTTAGAAGTTAAAACAACTTTTTTTTTAAATTACATTAAAAATGTTGTCTTATCTTGATTTTATTTGAGAAACACCCAGGCGACCTCATTGATTATTTATCATAATGCATATTATATGATATTTTTCTAAAATGGTGGGATAACAACAATTTAGGGATTATAATTTTAGTTGTGGGTGAATAGTGGGCTACTTATAACTAAGATTTAAGGGCCACATCATCAAATATGATGCCATATTAGCATGCATTTTGTTGAGGTGTTTAAAAAAACACAATTTTTTAGATCAATAGTTGTGCACTAAGTCATATTTTATTAATGTGCTAATGTGGCATCACATGATTTGTGGATTTTTAGATCTAGGGAATACATTTTATTAGTTATGGGTACTTATCATCAACATTAACAACTTTACAATCACAACTATTTGTGCAATATTGTTAAAAATATTGAGCATTAAATCAACAAATACTGCAACAACTATTAGAACATGCTCATCTACTGGGTCCTTTCCTCTAGTGTTCTTCAACATATCTTAGCTGTCCACTCTAGTGTCTTCACATTCGCATTACTATTTCTTTTTACATTGCTCACCATTTAGTCGTTTGCAACCATTTCTTTGTGGCATTCAGGTTCTTCATTACTATTCACTATTCACATCAATTCTTTTCTCTATTGCCAAATAAATTCATAAATTACTAAGAAAAGTTTGCATGTATTTAGTAGTTGTCTTTTGTTAGCATTGTTTGCTAGAAAATGGTCTTAGAAAATGACAAAATTATTATTTTGTTCTCATGGAAAAAAATTAAAATAATTTTGTGTAGACTCCAATTTTATTGGTTACCAAGAAAGGGAGCCTCTTATCCAAGCTCAAGTTTGGGGTTGACCTAGTGACATGGTGTTAGGTGCCCAGAAACATCTTAATCTATCTTATGGCTATATTGCATTATTTCTATTTATTTTTTATATCATTAGGACACCCATTGATATATTTATCTCTTTATGTTTACTAATTGTTTTTTATTAGTGGGAAAATAGGTTTTGAAGGGGCTTGGAAACCCTTTACAAAAGAGGCATCGAGCACATAGTTGAAGACCAACAAAAAAGTGGCAAAAAAACATAGGCTATCATGAAACAATAGCCAAGCTATCTCACACCAAAGACAATCAACAACACATACATTTGAACTCAAGCTGCCTACAAAACATACAAAGATGGCCAACTATGCCACCATGTACCCATCCTAACACTCCAAGCACCCAAAACCTAGGTGTGGGAGGGACAAGCATGTTTAGGACACCAAATTTCTTTCTATGGACAATCTTCCACAAAATATCATCCTCTAAAGACTTAGATCGAAGGGAGAGGGGATGACTATTCTTTGTTGCTCCCAAAGGCAATGAAATATTATTTGTCAACTTTACCAAATCATCCAAAGACATATGATCCCTAGATTCGACCTTTGGCATCAAAAAGTCCAAAGGTGCAACCACCAAAGGGCCCATGGAAGATAATCTTTTAGGAGTCTCAGAAGATACCGTGGCCATTGGGGCCAAGTCCTCCTCTAATGCCTCCTCAAAATCAAAAAATCCCCAATCATCAAATGCTCATGGTGGACATTTTCCCACCAAATTGCCTTGCCTTTCTTGTGGTGAGAGCCAAAGCAAGCCAAAATCAAGCGACCAACAAAAAAATCTCCTGCAATGAAAGAGAAGACCCTCATAGTCAAGTATTTGAGACCATGGTCTATCCCCGACAAGTACGGCAATATCCCCAAGAAGATCCTTAGAGGTATCAATGCCAATGAGTTTGACCCGAAACTACACGGTTGAATCCTGATAGCAATATCATAATCCTTAGAGGTGTCAATGCCAACGAGAATGCGGGCATAACTAGTATGACCATAGTTTATCATTGTGGTATCTTCCTATAAAAAATGATTAAGATAATTATCAGTAGATTCAAAACAAGACACTTTCCAAAAATAAAAAGAAAGATTGGGAAGTTTGATCCAAATAGACAGAATACTTAGGGATTTTGTAAGTGGATTGAAGGTAGGTTACCAAGGTTTAAGAGAGGCAATTCTTTCCCCACATCCAAACCCCACCATCCAGCACCAGCATCCTATCATCACCCAATTGAAAGGACGCCACAAAAAAAACCCTTAGCACAGGGATAAAGTTCAATCCTGCCCTTAATGAAAGGCTTCCAAATCTCCAAAGCCCATTTGTTCAGATCAAGAAGGAAAGGCCAAAAACCATTAAATCTTCAGATAAGAGCATGACGTTTAAAGTGTTCTTCATTATCTAACACTTCCCCCCCACAGATAACAGTCGGAGAGGAAGAAGAGTAAGACAAGGGTTTACCTCACTGGGAGGGGCGAGCAGAACTTTATGGAAGGCGAGAACCACCATCAGGAAAACTAGACAACACAATTTTTGCTTAAGAAGCGTTCACACCACCAATGCCAAGGCCAAAAATATGTGCCACACAAACCTCAGGAACAGGGGCATCGCCAATACTAATCGACAAATTTCTCACAACACGAGAAGAAGGAACAGAGGCTGGAACAACACCGAGTTGGCGCCATGAAGAGAACCAGGCGTCAACAGAGACACATCTTTCGAACACCCACAGAAGGGGCATCCAGACATGGCGGGAAAGAGTCGTTTGAACCAGCAAACTCTTGACATTTAACATAAAATATAATTCATTATTATGAACATAAAGTAGCACATGAAAATTTATATTAAAAGAAGGATCATTATGAATTCATAATAGAATACTCAACGAAGTTATGAATTCATAATATAATACTCAACAAAGAGTTCAGTGGTTGCCAAACAAATACAAATATTATAGAGCTTGTGGATTCAAGACTATTTTTAAACAATTGTATCGACTTGTTGGAAAGAGGAAGGTAGGGTTTATGAATCTTTCTTTGAATCCCTTATTTTAAAAAACAATATTTAAAAACCTTTTTCTTCACTAAATAGTCATGTTTGATGTTTTGGTGTGAATCTATATATTAAACCGGTGTTTGTCCGGGCCAATTAACTTTGCTTTTATCTACATTATTTAGATATATATTTATTTTATAATGTACCATATTTTAGTATTATCACCGTCTACATGTAACCCCTAAAACACTATGCCTTAAAAACATAGAGTTCTATTTGGTTCACATATGATTTTGTTATAGTGTTGGTCTATATACTATTTGTACAACTTGCTTTCATGGTTGTAATTTTTGATTAATGGCTGTCTATATTGCTCTTAAGACTGCCCTCTAAGACCTTCCAAACATACACTTTGTAAAAATTACATTTTATGCTTGTCTCCTCCATATCTTGATATGCACTAGCAAATTTGAATCCCTCAACATGAATAAATAACATATCATGTACAAACCAAAAATGGACCTAAAAGAGAAATGATAAAAAAATTCTCGACACATACAATAAACTTTTCGTTAAGAAGGCTTCATAAATGAAAGTAAATGGGAAAAATACTCCACTATTTTAAAATTTACCACACTTACATAATTTGTTGCTTCAATGAATCTAACTTAAATTTGATTGCAACCTCATGCCAATTTTGTTGAATGGACAACTTATGAATCTTTTAGTGTCCTATGCTTTATTGTTCATAGTTGCTGAATTTTCAATATCCCCTTTAGACATTTTTTTTTGGATTATATTTAGTAAAAAATGATATTTTCTCAATGTTAATTCCAATGGACTAGGTCTATCTACTCGAAATACCAAGTGGACTAATCACTCTTTAGGGTTCCATTGTTGTTGCATGAAACATGATACTTCTTATTTTCAATTTCTTCTAGCATATAAATAATGTATAGATGTTTTTCTAGGTTTATGTTTTTCTCTCCCCCTTTTTTAAAATTTAGGGATGAGAATTACTTCATGATCAAAAATTTCTTTTCAAATCTTACTATTATTACAAGATCACTATTTGCTTGATCTCACATAAATAAAATTTTATTTTCAATTCTATATTACCTTGTTTCTACCAAGTCCTAGATAGGTAATGGTAAGAACAATCTAGCTTCTATAAATCCCCCACCTTGTTATCTATTTAATGTTATTATAGTACCAACCTTTTGTAACTTTGATCAAAAAGTAATTATATGTATGGATTTTGCTCATATTGATAGGTTGTATTTTGATTCATGATTCATTTTCTTATAATGATATAATTGTAGGTAACAATTTTCCAACCAAGGCAATATGCTTGTCTTTTAAATTTCTAATACATGTAAACATGTGTGGTAGAACACCAAGTAACTTCCAATTTATGTGCATACTTTAAAAAGATGATATATCCTATAACTTACTCTTATGAGAGAGCATCTTTTTATTTACACATGTCTTCATGTTATTACATTTTAGACTCACTTCATTGTAAAGGTATGAACTAAATTACACAGTGTGGCTCTTTAAACAACTAAGGAACATTCTAGCTTTCCACATGTTTTATCCTAAACCATTCCACCATTCATAACTAACACAAGTAGCAATATCTTTGTTGAAAAATAATATACTTGTATTTTTATTAAAGTTTAACATTGTGGTCACCTGAATTCTATTTGAGGCAAGAGCTTGTAGTAGTATTCAATAGTCTTCTACTCTACATGTAAACTTCAACAAAGTTATAGTCTTGAAAATAGGGATAGATTCAATAATATATCCTATTGCAAAGTCAAAAGATATATAAATAATTTATAAATGGTTGATTGACAAGAAACCATATGCGGATTATGCCATTGAACTTCATTTTTTTTAGATAGTAAAATTGTAAAGGTGCACATAAACTACTTAAAGTCTACATATAATATCTCCTTCTATTATATGGAACCATAACTTCAAATTACATTATTAATATTAGAATCAAAAGAAATTATCTTAAATCAACTTTCCTTAATATCGTTGTTAACAATTTAACAACTTGCATTTACATTAGATAATATGTTTTCTCTATATAATTGATAGAAATACATTGTTTTAAAAGTTCCTATTAGAGAGTGTGAACCTTTATCCTCAATTAAGTTATACTTCATCCACCATTTTGGTATCAACGTGACTAACTTCTACGAACAAGATAGGAGTGGCAAATTTTGATAGGATTTTTTTCTCCTTCCCCCATACTTAGAGGAGTTAGCTATTGAATACCTTATCAAGAGAATTAAAGGATTTCACATAAGCTAATTTGAACATGAGGATGAGATGGTTTGTATGGCCTCTTATTTCAATGATTATAGTGTTTCTTCAAGGTATACTTCTCTATTTGACATAACCTTGGAAAGTTTTAAATTACATTTGATTTGGAATCATTCAATACAATTTGAAGGTGAATTTGTTTTGGTAAGAAACTTCCCAAAAAAAATATAACTATGGATTACTTTATGAAAAGAGGATTTATGATCTCCAACAAGTTTAGCCTTTGTGAGAGGGAGGATAAATTGGTCTCCTAACTCTTCATTCATTGCTCCAATGCCACACAAATATCTAATAAGATTATTGAGACATTTGAACTAAGGTGGTATACACCTTATTCAATTCTTGTTTTTTCTCTTTGTTGGTTCTATCCTTTTTCTTCATCATTTTGTTAACAAAATTTGGAATTAAAATCTACGACACTTTTGTTGGGGATTTTAGTTTGAAATAAAAGCACGAATATTAAAAAATAAGACTAGGAATCAATACTTGGTGTTTCAAAAAATCCAGCATTCCATTATGGAAAATGTGTTAGTCACAAAACTAAAGGAGACCAAAGCCCAACCTTTTGTTATCGAACTCAAAATAACCAAAAACTAGGGATCCTGTATCACTAATTCAGATAGTAACTCTAGAAGGGACAAGAGGAAAGGTGCCAAATGGAAATGTCTAGATTCTACATGGATTAAGATAAATTATCATGGAACTTTAGAGGGTTATCCTAGACCTACTAGTAGTGGGTGAATCTTAAAAGATAACAAAGGGCACCTAATTGTCACTTGTGTAGTGGGCCTTCGCCCTCAATCTAATCAAGTTGACAAGGCTATGGATACATGTGCAAACCTGATGGGGAGCACACTCAAGATTATGCCAATTTTGCTACTATTTGCAAAAACACATCTTTAGACGTTGAAAAGTCATTCCAAACCTTTGGGTTGGAAGCCCAAGGAAAATTCAAGCCAAAGGATTGAAAATTTCCAAAGAAAAACATAATATGAGTGTGTTATAACATGCTCGTGTTATGCACACAATACGAGCATGCTATAGCACATTCATATTATGTTTTGATTTGAAATTTCTCTTTCTATTTCGCTTTCTCTTGCATTGAAACTATATACATGAAATAAATATTTAATTATAAGTGATATTTATATATGAACATTTAATTTCTTATAATTTAATTATATTTCATGTATATAGTTTTAGGATGTTTGAGAATGGTTTTGAATCTCTAGGATTTATAATGTAGATTCTAGGTTTCGAAAGATCTTACAATTTTTTAGACTTAGTCAAGTTTTAATAATCAGTAAGCTCCATCATCTCTCTCTCTCTCTCTCCCTACCTCTCCCTCCTTCCTTCTCTCTCTACTTCTCTCTATCTCACTTCTTTCTCTCCCTCCCAACCTCTCCCACACTCTCTCTAGTTCTCTCTATCTCACCTCTCTTTGCCTCCCTACCTCTCCCTCCTCTCCTTCCCTTTCTACTTCTCTCTATCTCCCTCTCCCTCCATCACTTCCTACCTCTTTCTCTACACCTCTCTATCTCACCTCTCCCTTCCTCCCTCATTTTCTCTCTAATTCTCTCTATCTCTCCTCTCCCTCTCTCTACCACCCCTCCCTCTAGGCCCCCTCATTTTATATCTCCTCTCCTCTCTCTATCTCTCTCTACCTCTCCCTCCCTCCCCCCTCTTTCTATCTGTCTTCTCCCTCTCTCTCTTTCTATCCCCTCCCTCCCTCCCTCCCTCTCTACTTCTCTCTATCTCCCTTATCCCTCTCTCTACCTACATCTACCTCTATCACTCTCTCTACCTCTCTCTCCATCTCTCTATCTCATCATTCTCTCTCCCTCTTTTTGTCATTACCTCCTCTCTCACTACTCTATATCTCACATATCCCTCTTTGTTAAAGGATATAGGACAACTAAGAAGGGGGGTGAATCAATTGTCACAAAAAATTAACTTTAAAACTTCAACACATATCCATTCCGCAATCACACTGTTATGTTATTAAGCACAAGTAAGAGATATAAAACAAAAAGTAAGATAACACACTGAACACCAGATTTTACGTGGAAAACCCAATGAGGGAAAAACCATGGTGAGGATTAACTCACAATATAGAGTTATTCTAGAACAAAAAAATTATAAGGCTCACTGCCTAGAAAGGATTTACTGTCCAGATACAAAAGCTCACTGCTTATAGGGAGGCTCACTGACTACAAAAAGAATTTATAGAACAAAGGAAGGCTTTACAGCCAAAATGAACTGATAATAATGCACCTAACAAATGTTGATACGGTTTCGATGATGCTCAATGCACTGACTTGACACACTTCATTATATTCGCTCATTTTTGCATTTTCTTTTTCCTCATCAATCACGCTCTGTCTATATCTTCATTCTTTTTCATTCACGCTCGCTCCAAAACATGTTCAACATTCACATATATATACTCGATCTATTTACAAGCATCAATTAGGTCAGCCTAATTAGATGCACTTCATATTTACCGCCAATACCAACTGTCAACCCCAATCATCCACAAAATATTTCCAAGAAGTAATTCAAACTTCCAGCACACTATATTAAGTCGACATAGACCTAGGATAGGTCGCACATATATCCACGTAGAAAAATTAATTCACCATTTTATAATTACCCCAAGAGGTCGGCTAGGAATAGACTTCAAGCAAAAAGAAATAAACATTTTGTTGGTTGCCACAACACTGTACGAGCACTAAAGCACGTAATATTATGAACATGTATGCCTTTAACAATCATAAGCAATTTCGAAAAACTGTGAGCAATAAATGTTGACAATGGAGGAGCGCAAACTAGAATACCGAAGGGAGTAGCACAAATACCAGTTCAAATACTAGACCAAAATACTAGATCAAGCACAACCTTAAACTTGTAATCACAACATGGTGACATTAATGACAACAAAAAAATTGTAGAGATAGTCAATCTTCTTCATTTTTCCAACACTCTTTAGCTCTCCCTCCCTCCCCCTCTCTCTCCAACCCCCCTCCTTCCTCTCTCTCTCTCTCCTCTCCCTCTCTCTACCTATCTCTCCCTCCCCCTTCTCTCTCTCTCTATCTCACGTATCCCTCTTTACCTCTCCCTCCTTCCCTCCATCCCCCCTCTCTCTATGTTTGTCTCTACTTCTCTCTATCTCACCTATCTCTCTCTACATCTCCCTCCTTCACCCTCTCTCTCTCTCTTTATTTTTCTCCCCTTCCATCTCTAATTAGATCTCTATCTCACCACTCTCTCTCGATCTCTCCCTCCCTTCCTCACCCTCTCCCTCTTTCCCTCTTTAAGTTCATCTCCATCTCAACTATCCCCCTCTCTCTCTACTTCTCTCTATCTCTTTCTCCTTCCCTCTCTCTCCATCTCTACTTTCTATCTCCACTCTCCATCCCTCCCTCCATCTCTCTCTCTCCTTAGATAGGAAGAGGTCAGTAGTGAGAGAGATAGGGAGAGGTATGGAAGGAGGAAGATATAGGTAGAGAGGGATAGGGGAGAGAGAGTAGATGGGGAAGGGTGGAGGTAGGGAGGGAGAGATAGAAAGAGGGAGAGGAGTAATATAGAGTAGAGAGAGGAGGGAGGGAGAGAAATAAAGAGGGAAGGAGGGAGGGAGAAGTAGGGAGGGAGAGAGAGAGAGAGGGGGAAGGAGGGAGGGAGAGGTACAAAGGGGGAGAGAGAGAGAGAGAGAGGTGAGATAGAAAAAACTAGACAGGGAAGGAAAGCGAGAGTGGTAGGTGATATATGGATAAGTAGAGAGGGAAGGAGGAAGGGGGAGAGATTAAGAGAGTGAGTGAGAGAGAGAGAAAGGGAAGGAGGGAGGGATGGAGAGATACTAAGAAGTAGAGAGGGAAGGAGAGAGTGAGAGAGAGGAGGGAAAAAGGAAGAAGGGAGGGAGGTAGAGGTAGAGAGGCAGAGTGTGATTTGGATGGCGGAGTAGGAGGTATCCATATTGATGATTTGGATGGTGGAGTGCGATCTAAAACATTGATACAATTTTTTTTTACACAATCGAATCTAGAAACACATTAAAAAATGGAAATATACTACTTTTTCATCTCGTACATGTGTCAAAGCCTTTATTTCTACCCACTTATCTAAGTAGTCTATGCACACCAATATGTACTCTTTCTAGTTGGATGGTGGATCAATGGAGCCTATAAAGTCTAGTACCCATTTATCAAATGGTTCCAATGCTAGTTGTGGTTGGAAGGAAATTTACTATGATCATGTTGGCTTTCCCATTTTATAATAATGATCACATTATTGTGTATATAGAGTGGCATATTGAGTAATATAGAACAATAATATCTAGTGGTCAATGTCTTGGAGGCTATCCTCTTGGATTCAAAATTCCCCTAATAGGATTCATCATGAAAAGATTGGAGGATGCTAAAGGCCTCATCTTGAATACTTTGACAAATGACATTATTGGGGCTAGTATAGAAGAGATATCTTGATATACATGAGTAAGGAAAGAATTTTCCCACTAACTACAATTTTCTCTTGGTGAAAAATGTGGAGATTTTTCTATAGAAAAATATGGAAACCCTATTTCTCATTATTACTTATCTACAATGGTGATACAAAATTCATGTAGAAATAGAAACCAACACATTAGTCTACCACCAACCACTATTTTTTTCATCAAATATTTTATTGTTGCATGGTAAGTATGAACAAAGACATGTTAACTAGTGATATAGTGACAAAATTTGTTGATTTCATACACTACTACAAGTTCTTTTTCCATTATTGTGTAGTTAGTTTTAACTCCTTATTAATTTTAAAGTAGATTGCATATTCAAATAGGTCATTTTATATCCTAAGATAATACCTATAGTCAAGTCATTATTACTTATAGAACCCAATAGGGAATTAGCCGCAATATTCCTTTTTTTGTTGGGCTAGTATAGAACCTTAGTTGCAATTTATTACTAATTCTCTACGGTGGCCTTATATAAAATTAGTGATTATGTTGAGTCTAAATAATAGAATTAAAAGAAAGATGAAAAATAGAAAATAGAGATTATGAGAGTTTCTAAATATTTTAAATTTATTAATTATCGTTTAACTTTATTTACTCTTTATATATATTGCATATAAAATTATGTCACAATATAATATTTTAGATAAAGATGTTAAATAGTCATAAAATGTTCATATTTAAAATATCTTATAATAATAGAATGAATATGAAGATTTCTAAATATTTTAAATTTATAATCTATCATTTAATTGTATTTATTTTTATCTTAATTTTTTTAAAAGCTTAAAATCCAATACATATAGTATTCATTCAATTACTATATAATAAGTAAAAAAAATTTATCATATAAAATAAATTCATAATATGAAATATAAATATAAATATAAAATTATATCAAGATATGATATTTTAGAAAAAAATATTAGATAATAATAAAATATTCATATTTAAAATTAATAGAATAGATATTAGATATTTTAAATACTTTAATTTATTATTTATTATTTAACTTTATTTTCTCTTTATCTAAAATACTAATTAGTTTATAAATCTAATATATATAGCATCTATTTTATTATCATAAAATGTACAATCTATTTTTTATCATGTATGATATGAAATTTAAATATTTGCATATAAAATTATATTAGATATCATATTATTTATATATTATATAAAATACAAAATATGATGAATATTATATTTAATTTGAATATATTATGATTATGTAAATTTAAATTTAATTGATAATTTGTTTTTTTTAAATAAGTTCATATCTAGTTGTTAACACTTTTTAAGAGATTTGAGAGGGAAGTGAGCTATGACCAGCAGCGTAGGTTCATGGATAGCGGTCATAGAGCATGAATGGTCGATGGAGAAGCTTCCATAGAGGGCATGCATGACAGAGAAGAAGCGATTGGAGGGGGAAAACGCTCAGGGTGAAGTGAGGAGATGGCAGAACCATAAATTTTTGGATCATCGTTACACCATTGGTGCAAATGCCATCCCGTTGGGAATGAAGGTCTCTGCACCAAAAAATCAAAGGGAGCCTCATAATGGCTCCTAGATGGAGGCTCCCAGTTGGCCCTGGCACCAATCCAACAATAGGGGTCGCGCATAGGGAACAAATCCGACAGGGATAAAATAGAATTTCACCAAGCCGAATCCCAGGAGAGCGCATCCATCACTCCATCAATAGAACGACTGGAGGCCTCTTCTTAGGAAACCAATGAATTACACCAGACCACCACCTGAGAAGCCTACAACTGTTGGTTAGTATGGGTGTTCGAGGCAAAATAATGGCGAGATCTTGGTAGATTTTAACAATCGTTGATAGGGGAAGCCTCCAAAATGGAACCCTAAGAAGTACAATGTAGGCGCAACCAATCAAAGCAAAGGAAGGATCCCAAGGGCCAAAAAATCTGGTGGAGAGGAATCAGGAAGAAGTGCGGGAGGGATCTAAAGTGAGAAGGGGTCCTGATGATTGTTGCAAAGGGATCAACATCAAATCAACATCAAATCAACATCAATAAACCTTGGGGAAGTGGGAAGGTGATAGTCATCCCTTCTAAATTCCTACGAAACTCCAAGGACATGTTGAAGGAGTATGCCTTCTTCATGAAGTGGGGTGGGGGTGGATGCTCTCCTAAGAGAATGGTGGATTAGTGGAAAAAACACTAGAGCAAAGAGGTGTGCATCAATTTTTGGACTGTAATTTTCTCTTGGACATTTTCCCAATGCCACAAATGAAGGAAATTATTATGTTTGAATTTGTTTTGCAAATGGATAGAATAGGGTTCTAAATTAAGGAATGAGAACCAAACTATAACCCACACAAACATGAATTGGACAATTTATGAAAGCATGGGTGAATTCACATAATTTACCCTAAGAATACTAGGAAGAGGGGGTCTTAAGGTTGATAGGGAATGAATTTAGCACCTACATTGGGATGGAAAAGTCCCTACTTCTTAGGGGAATGAAGACCCAAGTTAGAATCTCTGTAGATATAAATCCAAACAACACATGTTTGGATGAGTTGGAGATCATCACATACAATGTTAAGTGGCATCAAGAAGTAGAATGAGATCTCTCAACTAGCAATATTCCCACCTTTTCAAAGTTTGACTTTTGAAAAGGGTTCTTGGACCCATGGGGGGTCACTATGTTGGCATTAGAAGCGGTTTTGGGAATAGTGAGGTGAAACCATTAGACAGGGGAGCTCAAGGCCAAGAGTTGGAGTAGGTCACCCAACAAGAGAAAGTTGAGGAAGAAGGTGAAGAGGAAGAGGCTTTAGATGCAACAAAGAATGCATAAGGGATTCTAGGTTGGCCCATAAATCCATAAGTAGATGCGGGGACCTGAGAGGAAGTCATAAGATTGGAGGAAATTATGGAAGTTGGTTGTGAACTAAGCAGCTATGTAGCTCTTGTAGAGGAAGAGTTAGAAAATTCAGATATAGAAGATGATGAAAACAATGGCCTGGAGGGTCAAGCTTTGAAGAATAGTGACCCACTTAACGAATTTGTGAGGTGAGGGTCAAGCTTTGAAGAATAGTGACCCACTTAACAAATTTGCGGAGTGAGGTATCAAAATTTGAAGCAAAGTCAGCCTTGGCAGAAGATAATGCAGATCTCCCACCCACCCCGATGACTCAGGGGAAAATGGAACTAAAATCAAGGAGTAAGGTTAGGAAGTCACTTATAGGGAAGGAAATAGGAAGTGTAGGTTGTCAAATATGAAAAAGAGAGCTATGGATGGCGATGTAGAGCACCAACAAAAACTCACCATGATGTTAAGATCAAGGGAGGGTAGTACCCTTCTTGGGGAGTAATGAGGATCACATCATGGAATGTTAGGGGATTAAATTCCCCTTCCCAATGATATGACCCAGGAAGTGCACCTCCTCCTGAGCAAACACACACTTCTCCTTTTTGACAAACAGGTTGTGCTCCCTGAGCAGCTCAAAAACCTCTGCCAAATGTTGCTTGTGCTCTTCCATGTTTCTGCTGTAGACCAATATGTCATCCAAATACACCACAACAGACTTATCCAACAACGGCCTGAACACATCGTTCATGAGTGTGCAAAAAGTGGCTGGCGCATTGCATAGCCCAAAGGGCATCACTCTGAACTCGTATGACCCATACCTGGTCACACACGCAACCTTCTCCTCATCCCCTGGTGCTATTCTCACCTGATAATACCCCTGCTTCAGATCTAGCTTGCTGAACACCCTGGCTCCTGACAATCTGTCAAAGCAATCTGCTATGAGAGGTAAGGGATACTTGTTCTTGATGGTTAGCTTGTTGAGGGCCCTGAAATCCACACATAACCTCAGTGTCCCATCCTTCTTCTTCTGGAACAAAACAGGCGCCCCATACGGAGATCTCGACGGCTGAATATACCCTGCCTCAAGCAACTCCTCCAACTGCTTCTTGAGCTCAACCATCTCTGGACCAGACAGCCGATACGGTGCTTGGGCGGGAGGCCTCGCCCCCGGTTCCAACTCTATCTTGTGATCCACGGCCCGCCTTGGCGGAAGTTGAGCAGGCAATTTCTCTGGCATCCTATCCTTGAACTCAAGTATGATCTCATCCACTTCCGGGGGAACCGGAGTCTCCTGGACATCGTCCAACTCATCCCACCCACCAAGTAGTGCAGCTAAGAAAATTGGCTCATCTTGCTTTTTCCCTTTCACTGCGCGCTTCATGCTCAACTCTGAGATCACCTGACCTTTCCCTGGTTGCCTTCTGTCTGATGTCTTGACCACACAAGTCTGATTCGGATCCAAGAACATCAACGACTCCAAATGCGGAATCACTGCAACTCTGCCAATCCTGAGAAATTCCTGACCCATGATCAACTCGAAATCATCCATTTCAATCGCCAGTAGATCCATGTGGCCCTGCCACCCTCCAACTCTGACCAACTGATTTCTCACAAATCCTATCACCTTCTTGGCCGGTGAGTTGACTGTCTTGAAGGTGCTCGTGCTGGGTTGCACCTTGAGCCCCAATTCAACGGCTCTCTTCGCCACATGGAGACATTAAAGATTGATGTCCTCATGATTCAAGAGAAAAAGTAAGCAATACAAAAGTAGTAGTGTTAAAAAAGAAACACAAAGTGTGGAATGTTGAGCAAGTGGAAGCAATAGGTTCTTCCAGGGGATTGCTTATGATTTGGAGGCCCCAAGTAGTATACCTTGAAAAAATAGTGGGAAATAGCAATTGGATAGTTTGCAAGGTGAGAAGTCTAACATCAAATTTGGTCTTCACATTAATCAATATATATGGTTTGTCAAGTTGCATCCAAAAGAGGGAATTATGGGCGAAGCTTAGTGCTTTTTGCAATAGGGTATTCCTTGAGTATTGTATTTTAGGGGGTGATTTTGATGTGATCCTACAAAGTGAGGACAAGATGGAAGGTATGCAAAGAAAGTATCAATCCCAAGTGGATTTTGAGAATTTTGTAAGGGGAAATGATTTATTTGAAATTCAGATGGCAAATGAGAAGTACATGTGGATGTACAAGAGGATGGGTTTTAGCCATATTACAAAAAAATTGGATAGATTTTTGTTTAAACTAGACTTGGGAGCTTTTATGTTCACCTTTGAAGGTAGTATTTTACCTCAATCAAGGTTAGATCACTATCCCATTAAATTGGAAATAATGGGAAAAATGAGATATGTGAGGTGTCACTTTAAATTTGAGAATATGTGGTTAAAGGATCAAGATCTTCTAGGGATGCTTGGCATTTGGTGGAATGGATGGGAAATTGAAGGCACCAAGATGTTTTGTGTAGTATCTAAATTGAAACTTCTCAAGTAACAACTAAAGGAATGGAACAAGAATCACTTAAAAAACATATTTGAATCCAAGTGCAGGCTCAAAGAAGAGCCAACAATGCTAAATGAAGTGGTATTCTTTAGTTATGAACAATGAAAGGTTTTTGAAGGAAAAGGAATTGCTCAAAGAATATGAGGAGGTGCAAGCAAAAGAGGAAGTGTATTGGTGGCAGAAATCTAGGGAGACTTGGATGTCAAAAGGGGATAAGAACACTAAATATTTCCATAACACTAAAGCTCAAAGAGAAGTCAATAGAATAAAAAATCTATGGGGAGACAATGGTTCAAATGTGGAGACCCCAGAGAGCATTGCCAAGGAAGCGGTCACTTCAAAAATTTGTTAAATAACATTGGAGGATCAAGTCTTGTTTCATTGAATCAAATTTTGGGGGTTATCCCTAGGTTAGTTAGTGAAGGATAGAATAAGTCATTGATCAAATTTATGATAGAAGAAATCAATACTATAGATTTCCATCTTCATCTAGATAAAGAACCTAGGTCGGATGAGTTTCATGTTCGTTTCTTTCAAAAATGTTGGAGTACAATGGGTTGTGATTTGGTGGCCACCAAAGAGGACTCAAGGAGTTCAAGACTCTTTCTCTAAGAGATGAATAATACCTTCATTGTTTTGACTCCTAAAAAGGAGAAACCATCATCACTAGATGAGTTCAAACTCAACCCTCTACAATACCTTGTACAAAATTATGGTAAAAGCAACAACAAACAGATTGAAAAAAATCCTACAAGAGATAATTTATGGGAGCAATCGAGGTTCGTACCTAGGAAGTCACTTTTAGGGGGGTTATCATTGTGTGCAAGAAGTCATTCACTCTATTCAAAGAATCCAAAAGAAGAGTATGCTACTAAAGCTGGACATTAAAAACGCATATGATTGGGTGGATTGGAGGTTCTTGTGCAAAGTGTTGTTGGCCTTTGAGTTTGAAAAAAATTGGATAAACTAGGTTTTTAACTAATGTAGGAGCATCTAGGGTGTAAGAGAAATCTTGTATCACCCAAAAAAATGTTGTTTCTTTTCAATAAGGTCTAAATTTGGTAGGATTACTATTTTTAGTAAGTTTGCATTTATGCACAGTTGGATACAAAATATTACACAAACATCCAAAATGGTAAATTGAAGCCAATGATGAAGAAATCACTTCAATATATCATTTGTCATTTGCGAGATTAAAATTTCAATTTCTAAAAATCTTGTTTTGAAGTCAAATTTGAGGCACTTAGAGGCTCTGGATGGGCCCAAAAATTGGCGGAAAACCAAAATAGTCTACCAAATTAAGGGTAAAAGCAAAAATTTGGGTCCACAAAGAGGGGAAGCTTCAGCTAAAAAAATCTTGCAGGAAACACGTAAGTGTTATTAAAAAAAATGTGTACGCGCTTAGCAATGGGTACTCGAGCCTAAATACAAATGATGTACATGCGTTATGCTTTAGGTACACACTAAAAAAAATGCACACATTACAAGAAACATGTAAGCGTTATTACAAAATGTGTACGTGCTTAGCAATGGGTACTCGAGCCTAAATAAAAATAGTGTATGCGTTATGCTTCAGGTATGCACTAAAATACATGTACGTGTTATAACATGTACGCATTTTATAACACGTACGAGTCATTTATTTAAAAAATTAAATACCTTTTAGAAACATGTATGTGTTATAAAATATATGCATTTTATAACATGTACATGTTTCTAAAAGGTATTTAATTTTTTAAATAAATGAGCAAATAAAGAACGTGCATGTGTTTCATAATGCGTACACATTTTTAAAATTTATGCATATGCATTTCTAAAAGGTATTTAATTTTTTAAATAAACAAACAAATAAATAACACATGTGTTTCATAACGCGTACATGTTTTTAAAATTTTGAATTCCCAAACCACATGCTACCTCAGTTTTAGGCTTAGGAAAGGCTTGGCAACCCGACCCTTGGCCTTTGACCTACAACTAAAAAACAAAGGCAGGTTCAAGAGAAATGTCCAACTTTGGCAATATAGCTAATGGACTTTTTTTTTTTTTTTTTTTTTCCAATACTCATTATAACACAATGTCTAGTTTCCAAATATATAGTTTTTGTTAAAATTAGAATTTTTTTTTTTTTTTTTAAATAATTTCTAAGCAAACTAGTCCATAAACTTGAAATATCAATTTTTTTTTTGTTTTTTAATAACTTTTTTGGTTTATTTTTTTACAAAAAAATTATATGACATCAATCTTCAGAAAATTCTCTACACAATGAAAACAAAATATTCAAAAAAAATTATAAAAAAATATCTTCATCAATCTTCATGTTGTTACATATCTTTCCCCAAAAGGAATTAGAAGAAATACTTTTATTTAGATCAAAAAGTGGTGTTTGTACACGTACATGGTATGGTAATTTTTTTTAAAAAAGTGGTTTTTATACATTCCTATCAAAATTTAATTTTTATCATCTAGGTATTTGAATAAATTACATATTTGGAAACTAGATTCAAAATAATGAAATATTTCATATTACTGACTTTTTTTAAGATTCATTGTGTAAGTGCTTCAAATTTTTAGTCCAAGCACATGACAAATTCTAATAAAACAAAAAAAAACACTTCCAATTTTGAGCTTTTTGTGGACCCAACTTCTTTCATTAGCCCTTAAAAATCCAACAGTTAAATCAAAATTTATGACACCACGAAGTTGTACTACCAAATTGAATAAAATTTCAATATATTTTCTTGTGGGGGTTACACTTTCTAGAAGATTCTAGGGCAGTTATGTATTCCAGATAAATGATGGGAATGGGGGTTACAGAGGGGGGAGTAGAGTAGAGTAGATTGTGGCTCCAATTTGCAGATTTGCAGATTTATGTAATCAGAAAGCCCATGTGATGTCAGTTGTAATGTTGTAATTTCATCTTCATTTTAGCGATAATAGAAAATATTTGCTTCCTTCTTGCATTTTGGTTTGTACAATTCTCTATTGTTTTTGTGAGTTCCATATTGTAAGGGGAGTAGTACCTTTCATCATTAACTGTATTGCTAGCCCTAGATCTTCAATCATTGTGAATGACACCTCATAAGGTTTCTTTGAGGTGTCTAGAGGAATTAGACAGGGAGATCCTCTCGCACCCTTCTTGTTTATTATCATGGCAATGACTCTAGGCAAGGAAATTAGCATGGAAAAAAACATTGGGCAGCTAGAGGGAATTCAAGTCACTAGCAATGTGCCTATGGTAACCCATCAACAATTCACAAATCACACTATGCTTTTTGGAGAAGCAAAGTGTTGCAAACCTTGCTAGTTGAAGGGAATACTAAATCTCTACTTAGAGGCATCTAGTCAAGAGGTAAGTCAAGTGAAATCAGAAGTGTATTTTTTCATACCTCCCCGCATAAAGAGCAAGAGACTCTTAGAGTCCTAAGATTTAGGAAAGGTCAATTTCCATGCACATACCTTGGATTACCTTTAGCAAAAGGTGTGGGAAACAGTAAGTTATGGGACCCCCTGGTTAACAAAGTAAACAACCGAATGTCATCATGGAAGGGGCGGTGGTTATCATGGGTTGTAGGCTAGTTATGCTAAAGGTTGTTATTTTTATGATTCCTATATAGTTGTTGTCTTGTCTAGCTTTTCCCGAGGGGACATATCAAAATATGAACCAAAATATGAGGAATTTCTTTTGAAAGGGAAATACAAAAAATTAAAAGTTCACACTAATTGCATGGGACAAGATCTGTAAAGCAAAGGAGGCTAGGGCATTGGTTTGCGGGATCTTTTGGGGCAAAAAAAAGCTTTGGGGTCCAAGCTAATCTTGAAGATATACATTGAGAGTAAGTCGAAATGGGTTCGAATTATTTAGAATAAGTACCTGGGGAACGAAATTGAGAGCAATATTGTCACTATTGCCACCCTTCCTAAAGGCTCAAGAGTTTTAAATTTCATGGAAAAATGTAGGCCACTAATAACAAAGTTCTTATCTTGGGACATTCATGAAGGTAGAACTACTTTGTTTTGGGAAGATTTGTGGGGGGTGTATACCTTGATATTTCTACCACTCTAAATGTGCAAAACAACTTAAAATGCAAGTGATAAAATACCAAAGACACCTCAAGATTAGCCAAAAGAGTGATAAACAATAAGGAAAATGGACTAAATAAAACACAAACGATTTCACCTTCCTTGCTGTTGATTTCTCCTTGATTGGCCCTTGCTTTGATTGGTTGTGTGCTCCTTAGATGATGGATTGAGTGACTATATGCAAGATTCAATATGCAAGATGATGAACAAAGATGGTTGAATGATTGAAAAGGCTTGAAGATTCAAATGGACAGCATGTAGTTATCAAAATGCAAAGTGTTGGAAATGCCCTTGAAGAGGGGGTATTTATAGGAGATTTTGGATTCTCTAGAGAATTCAAGGGTTAAGATTGATCCAACAAGGTCAAGATGAAGGGCTATGGTGGGTTGAGAACCCACAAGCCCTCACATCTTGACATGTGGAGGGTGAAGTGGACAAGAGGATATGAGGTGGAGATGAGTTGTCAAAAAGGTACATGAGGTGGAAAAGGACATGCACCTTGAGGGATGAGAGGATTTCCACAAAAAAGGATTTCTTGTCCCCAAGTGGGAGTGAAAGGGACATTTGAGGAATTTTAGAATTCCTCAAAAATCTACATGGAAAAATGAAAGGTGGTTGGGGATATAAATATGAATTAAAAATTCACATTATTAGGATGATCTAGAGGGTAAAGGGTGGGCTCCAAAAATGTGGGACTTGGTCACATGTGGAGATTGTGACAAGTCCAAGGTTCTAGAAGCCTTGGAAGAATGGAATGTGAATTAAAAATTCACATAGGGAGAAGAGAGACATGGGATAAATAAATGAGAATTAAAAATTCTCATGGGAAGGAGAGTCAACATCTAAAAAGGAAAAATGGAAGAATTGACCAAAAACTGGTGCTAGAAATAGCTAATGACCTTGGTTAAGGTTGTGCAAACATTGGATTAGGCTAATTAATGGAAGATTAGAGGTAAGTGGAAAATGTAGGAGGATGTGACATTAATCTCTGATTAAGAGAATGCACATCATAATCATGAATTTATTAAATTAATTCAGATTAGGGCAAGGTTATGGAGGACGTGACAAGGAGAGAGAAATGAAGAATTTTAAATTGATTTAAAATCAAAAGGGGAAAAATGACTAAATTAAATAAATTAGTGTATTTATTTAATTTAGAGAGGAAAGAGGTGAAAGATAAAGTATTTAATTTTTAAATTAAATACTTTACCAATGTGAGGCGAAAGGTGTAATATTAATTTAATAAATTAATATTAATATGATAGACGGAAAGCAACAAATTTAATCATATGGAAGTGATTAAATTTAGATGTCTACAATATGAAATGATCATTTATAAAATATGTTTTAGAAGAACAAGGTGCAAATACATTATTTATTTCAATTTTAAATAATTATTATTGGAGTTGCATTAAAGTTTTTGTTCTTTAAATGTCCTTCACTTGAACTAATAAATAAATTAAAACCATATTATGGTAGTTCAAAAAAGCGTACCTCTAAATCAAAAACAATAAATTGTAACAATGTTTGGAAGAATAAAACATATCAAGTTGCAACAAAAGAACTTTCTTATGTTAAGACTGAGTATATTTATTCTAAGCTTGAGCTTTACAATGATGGTGATTGGAAGATATTTCCTGTAAATTCATCGGAAAGAAAATCCGAGGGGTTTCCTTCCTCCATAACAGAGGAGTACATAGCAGAGGAGAAGTATATAATAGATATGACATAAGAGAAGTATATGGTAGAGGGGAAGAAGGAAGAGGGGGAAAAGGAAGAGGAGAAGAAGGAAGAAGAGAAGTCCTCTTCGATCCAATATCCACCCCACTTTTTCGACTTGGATTTTCTCCTCCTCGAATTTTGGCCCCTTGTAGATCCCCTCAATGCATAAAATCAACAAATATAGTACACGCTCTAAGATCTTAGAGAGGAGCAATCAAAATCTTTTTATCTCTTGGAGTTAGAAATACTTGGAAGGATGGTCAAGCAAAAGGGATGCGGTTCTATAATTAGTTTTGCTAGAGCCCTTCTCTCTGACCTATTTTAAAGATGGGAAATTTATTAATCATTCCACCATCCCCTTTTTTTTGCTTTCCCAATGGAAAAGGATCAAAGTGCATCATTCTTTTTAATAATCTCAGATAAACTCCAACATTAAATCTTGTTGGTAGCTTTATTCTATGAAAGTTGCATTTTATTTATCTATGTCGAAGAGAAATTCAATTGACACATAGGAATATATAACCATGAATAAAAAGAAATGGATCTCATTTTTTTTCTTACTCTAAATTAAATAAATAATATTTAACGTCGGAATATTTTTATATGATAAAAATGTGTTCGTTCGCCCCTCTTTGATTCCTAGTGAACAAAGAGGATTTGTTGAGTTTCAAGTATGTTATTTAACCAATCGAATTAAAAGACTTACTGAACATTTGGACTTGCAAGAAAGAGACTACTTGTCTCAAAGAGGTTTGTGGAAAATTGTGGGTAAATGTAAACGAATTTTGATTTATCTGTTCAAGAAAGATATACTTCATTACAAAAATTTAATTGGTCAATTAGATATTCATGGGCAACATTAATTTTGATTTTTTTTTTTAGATCCAATTAATCCAATTGTGGTTTATTAAATTCTAGATCCTAATGAGTCATTGTTTCTTTTGCTCTCACTGATTTTTTTTTTAAAACTAGGGAAGAGTTATGATTATGGTTGTTATGGAGAAGGACCTCACAATGGTAAGTATGGGTCCTCATCATCCATCAATGCATGGTGTTCTTCGACTTATTATTACTTTAGATGGTGAAGATGTTATTGACTATAAACCTATGTTGGTTATTGACATAGAGGGATGGAAAAAAATGTTGAGAATCAAACAATTGTTCAATGTCTCCCCTATGTAACACAATGCGATTATTTAGCTACTATGTTCACAAAGGCGATAACAGTTAATGTTCCATAAGAATTGGAAAATATTCAAATACCTAAAAGGGATAGCTATATTGGAGTGATTATACTAGAGTTAGTCGTATAGCTTCTCATTTGTTATGGCTTGCAGCTTTCATGGCTGATATTGGTGCACAAACTCCTTTTTTGATTTATTTGAAGTTACCACAAGCATGCAAATGATGCACAATTATTTTCATATTGGAGAAGTAGCTGTAGATTTACCCTACGATTGGATTAGGTAATCCTTAGATTTTTGCTATTTTTCTTTCCAAAAGTGACAAAATATGAAAGGATTATTATATCCAATCCTATATTTTTGAAATGAGTTGAGGGAGTAGGCATTATTAGTAGAGAAGCAATAGATTGGAGTTTATTAGGACCCATGCTACGAGCTTCCAAAATCCAATGAGATCTTCATAAAGTGGATCATTATGAATGTTACAATTAATTGGATTAGAAAATCCAATGGAAAAAGGAGGAGATTTGTTAGCTCATTATTTGCTTTGAATAAGGGAAATGAAAGAATCTATAAAAATAATTAGACAGGCCCTAGAAGTAATTTTGGGAGGTCCATATGAGAATTTAGAGGTTGGAATTAAATAAGGGAAAAGATTCGTAATGGAATGATTTTGAATCTCAGTTTATTAGTAAAAAACCTTCCCCTACTTTTGAATTATCAAAACAAGAACATTATGTGAGTAGAAGCTCCCAAAAGTGAATTAGGAGTTTTTTTTATAGGAGATGAGAATATTTTTCCCTGGAGATGGAAAATCCAACCACTTGGTTTTATTAATTTGCAGATTCCTCCTCAACTGGTTAAAAGGATGAAATTAGCCGATATCATGACAATTTTGGGTAGTATAGATATCATTATGGGAGAGGTTGATCGTTAAAATGGTGTTAATATAGCAGATCTGGAAGAACAAGCTATCAATTTATTTTCTTGATTGAGATTTTCAAAAGAAATCTCTAGTATTATATGGATTCTAATTGACATAATTATCCTTCTATTGGGAATTACGATAGGATTATTAGTTACTGGATGGCTTGAAAGAAAAATATCTGCGGGAATGCAACATATTGGACTTGAATACGTCGATCCTTTGGGAATTATTCAAGCTTTGACCGATGGAATCAAACTATTGCTAAAAGAGGATATTATTCCATCTAGGGGGATTTTTGGTTATTTAGTATTGGACCAACGGTAGTGGTCATACCTTTTTTTTAGGCTATTTAGTAGTTCCCTTTGGTCCCCACATTGTTTTAATTGATCTTGGTATAAGTGCTTTTTTGGATTGTCATTTCAAATATTGCTCCCCTTGGACTTCTTATAGTAGGATATGGATCAAATAATAAATATTATTTTTCAGGTGGTCTTTGAGCTACTGCTCAAGCTATTAGTTACAAAATTCCTTTAGCTTTATGTGTGTTATCTATATCTCTACGTGTAATTCGTTGGAATATGAGATTTATTTTCCCTCTTTTTAATTAGTAGTATAAATAAAAAGAGGAAAAAACATAAGTGAATGGGATGAATATTGGCCCTTCATTTCGATCAAAAAACTAGAGTCATATGGGTGAGATCAAATAGTTTACAAATCTTGTAGTAAGATAATTAAGTCCCATCCCCCATGTACAATAGTGAGAGCATGCATAATCAGTGAAAACTATGTACCCCGATTCATATATTAGTCATTGGTGCCCAACAACAAGGAGGCAAAGGAAAAAAGGATGAAGTTACTATCATATAAACCAAAAATGAAGCAAAGGTAGATGGTGAGAAACACCAAGATATAAAAAAGATTAGTGAAAAAATAAACTGATATCTAGACCACATATGTTTCCATAAAAATGGGATAATAATAAGGACTTGACATTGGTAGGGATGATCAAGAAGTACTTCCCTAGAACCCTAATCTAGAATACGTTTCTATCTACTTAAAAAAGAATGACCATCTAGAACGAAGTAATCATTTACATATTTTTCTTTCTTGTACAAAAAGTAGTGAAGGTTGAGATAGGTTCAAAAGCTCCTATTATTTATAGCAGACATAATTTCATTAGTTCAATTTATTAATATTCTTGTGCCTTATTTTTTGTTTTCTTTATTTCTTAATGACCTCTGAGAAGCCATATGAAGTGAGTTTCACACATAGTTTTGCAATAGAGATGAAAACAGTGATGTTTCTGTCGACTATAATTATCCAACATTTCAAGTACAATTGATATAGTTGAAGCATAGTGCAATATGGTTTTTTAGGATGGAATTTGTGGTGCCAACTTATAGGGTTTCTAGCTTTTTTCATCTCATCTTTGGAAAAATGTGAGAGATTTTCCTTTGATTTACTAGAAGCCGAAGAAGAATTGGTAGCGGGTTATCAAACTAAATATTGGGTATCAACTTTGGTTTATTCTATGTTGCTTCTTACCTAAATCCATTAGCTTCTTCATTCTTTGTAATAGTTCTTTACTTGGGCATATGTAACTTATTAATTCCACTCATACCCATTCCTGAACATTTTGAATGGGATTTAATTTCTGGAATTAGTGGGGTCGTTAATATAACAATCGAGATCCTAATTATATTAGCTAAAGCCTATTTTTTCTTATTTATTTTTATCACGGAAAAATGGACCTTGCCTAGGATAAGAATGGGCCAATTATTGGATATTGGGTGGAAATTTATTTTACCTATTGCTTTGGGTAATCTATTACTAATAGCTTCTTTCCAACTTGTTTTATTGTGATTAACTCTCTTTTCTTCTTCGTGAAGAGGTTCTATATTCTCAATTATGCAATATATCCAAATTTGATAGATCTAATCTATGAAGAGAAATAAATCTCTATGAAATGATTAATCAAGGAGATTTTACACATGTTCTCTATGGTTATTGGGTTTATGAATTATAGTGAACAAGTAATACAAGTTGCAAGATACATTGGTCAAAGTTTTATGGTTACCTTATATCACATGAATCATTTACCTATTACTATTCAATATCCCTATGAAAAATTGATCCCATCAAAACGATTTCGCAGAAGGATCCACTTTGAATTTGATAAATGTATTGCTTATGAAGTATGTGTCTATGTATGCACGATAAATCTACCTTTTGTGGATTGGAAAGTTAGAATAGATATTTGGAAAAAATAATTAGAAAATTATAGCATTAATTTTAGAATTTGTATCTTTTGTGGGAATTGTGTTGAATATTGTACCACAAATTGCCTAACGATGACTGAAGAATATGAAATTTTGACCTATGATCGTCATAAATTAAATTATGATCATAATGCTATAGGATGTCTACTTATATCGGTTGTTGAAGATTTAACAATTCAAACAATTTTGAGCTCAACATATTAACTTAGTATGTTTGAAGAAAATACACACAAATTTGATTATTCAATCACTTCTATGATTATTCAAATTGAGTTCCAATCTAAGAGTATTTGATAAATAAAATACGTTTTTTACAAGTCGGGAATTACCTATTGACATTCTATTAATAATGTCACATGTATGATCAAAATTTATTATTGAACTATAGATTAATGAATCAATGTCCATATCAAATGAAATATTCCAAGTACAAATCCAATATAGCATATAGGTAAATGGGGTAACTTTTTATTTAATGAAAGAGAGGAAATAATATTTTTATTCTATTTGTCATGATGTTGATGAATAATTTGAAATATCCCAATTATGCCCCTCCTTGGACCGTTAGAGATAGCATCACTTCAATAGTTTATATGAGTCTTTTTTTATTAATTAATTACTATTATCTTGAACATATCATGGTTTTGAATATCTTTGACTAAAAAAATAGATAAAATGTTAGAATGATATTTGGAAAACAATATTCAATATACTCTCGTTTTGGCTAAGAATCTAGGGGTCTCCAAACTTTGGTTGGAAGGGGAATCGCTTAATATAATTAACTATCTCTTGAGGAAGTGTTTGCCATCGTGGTCTATCACTCATCTTATTAATGATTCCTTCTCCATCATTAATTCTTTTGAGGAGATTAGGATATCTCATATTTTTAGAGAAGCTAACATGCTTGTTGGCGAATTTCAAACTTGGGAGTGGTGGCTAAATATGATTGGGATGCTTTTGAATCATTACCACTCAATCTTAAATCTTTTTCCAACGATGACCAGGTGGCATGTATTTAAGTTGGTCGATATGGGGGAAATGTTCTTCATAATTTTTTTGAGTTGGCTTAGGCACGTTGAACCTTGGCCTTGTCCATTTCATAATTACAACTTTGATGTCCGTAAAATTATGACCTGGCTATGTAGGTAGGGAAGTACTTTGAATGAAATAGTCAAACATTTTGTGGGTATTATTTGTATGGTTTTGTAGATAGCTAGGATTATTTTGTTTGTGTAGAGTTTACTGGTGCTGTTGGGCTCCTGCTCTTTTCATGCCGCCATGGGTGGAGCTCATTGCAGGGTCGAACCGAGCTTGTGTGAGGAATTCTAGAGCAATGAAACTATGTGGGATCATTTGGAAAAGGGTGGGGTTACCCATCATATGCAAAGAATCCAAGGCCCTAATCCTGAAGCTAAAAAGTTTTTTGTAAAAGATTGGAATGGTAGGACTCTGTGGTATAAAGGGGTGGAGTTCAACATTAATGAGGAGTTCATTGCTGAAGTCATTGGGCTTACGTCATCTAGGAGGAAATTCTATCGAGATAGAGTTTTTGCAAAGAAATTCTTTGCTAATTTTTTCAAATTTGATGAGAAGAAGCTCAGGAGGTCGGGAGTGGTGGGTATGCCCGTAAGTCTCTCAAGCCGTTGTGGAGGGATCTTGTGTTGGCTATAATTCATTATTTCATACTGGAAGGTAGGTTCTTTGTCATGTATAGTTATCACTTTATGTTGTTAAATCATTTCCGTCATAAGGTGCCAGTCTCTTTTCCTTTTTATCTTTTACTGTCGATGGAAAATAGTATTGAAGACCACCGTGAAAACCCTAAGAAGGTCATTTTGCATGAAGGTATTATGATTCTTTTGTTTGATCATATTAAGCTCAAATTAATCCCTGTTTCTCCTAAAAACCTGGGCAAAAAGGGGGTTTAGAATTTTGGTTATGAGATAGGGGATTCAGCTAGGGAATGGGAAGGGAGTTGTGAGGATGCAGATTCAGATTTTGATGAAATGTTTATGGATGGTGGTGGGTCTAAGGAAGGGTCTAAAGCATGGTCTAAGGGCTACGAAATGAACATTGAATTGAAGGAAGCCATGGTGCAGCCGGGTAAGAAGAGTTCTAAGGGGAAATCTAAATGCCCCAGGAAAGACAAATCGTTTGCTAAGAGAAAAATGGAGTTGGTGAAAGATGTGGATACTCTTGATTCAGGTGTGAAGCCTACTCTGAGTCCTAGGAAGGTAGGTGTGGTGGATAATTTCCTTGTGACTAGTGCTAAGGGTCCTAAAATTATGGGGGTTGAAGTTAATGCCCTTGTTGGAGATATCAGTCTTGGTGTTGTTGAAATGTTGTGTGGGTCCGTGCTTATGGAGATTCAGGGGATTTAGAGTGTCCATGACCCTAACCTGGATCCCCATGTCTCTCATGCTAGCCCGTTGCAGGAAAAAGGGAAGATTGTGAAGATAGAGTGGTTGGAAGCATTGGTTGACTTGGAAAGCTTGCCAGACAAGCATAGGGTAAAGGTGGAGGTGGTTGAGGTTGAGGATTCCCCTATTGAGGGGGAAGAGGAGCATAGGGAAGTCCTTGGTCACAACTTGGAGCTGAAAGAAGCACCCCCTGTTAACTAGGATGAGGTAAATATGGGTTTATTTTGCAAGATGGTTGAGGATGGAACACAAAATTTTCCATCTTTGGTGAAATGGTTGTTCTCGAAGGTGAAGGATCTCAATGTCCAGGTTAAGAATTGGCAAGATGTCTGCGTGGAAATGATTTGGTGCAATCAGAAGGAATGGGCTATAAAAGGTAAGGTTAAATCAATGAATGTAATGTTGGATAAATTAGTTTTTGATGTTGACCGCCTGGGAGTTACTTGTGAGGAGAGGATATCCTCTTTGGAAATGTTGGTTAATAAAGTTTTAGAAGAAAGATTTATTAATATTAAGGATAGAATTGGTAAGTTGTCTAAGGATTTGAAAACCATGGTGAACATAAGTAACAATTCTTTTAAGTCAACTGCTAAAGGTCTTGCGATTTTAAACAAGAAAGCCATGAATTGGATTGGTAAACCCCTGGAGCTGGGGGAAATTGAGAAATCGGTTCAAGATGTGAACTGCTCAAACCTGATGGATAAAAATGTGGATCCTGCTCCAACTATGGAAAAGGATGTGGAGGTTGGACCATGTTTGAGGACAAGGAGCAAGATGAAGAAGCAGACAGTGTATCATTTGATGAGCTCAAAGAGGTTATGGAAATGCATGAGGGGGTCATAGAGGATAATATGGCCTCGGTCAATGTTCTAGAAAAGATGTTGTAGCTGTTGCTGACTCTTTTACTTGATCAAATAGGGTGCTGATGTTTTTTGTTGTTGGTGTGCTGACGGGTTTCTTTGGTTTTTTCTGTTGTCAGTATTTTGGTTTTTTGGGCTGCATTTTTTAATTGCTTAGTCTTTCTTGCAGCTTGTCGTCATTGTAAAGGGGTTCAGGGTCCCTTTCAAAACTTGATTTTCCTTATCAAAAAAATTCAATATACTGGGGCTCATTTATCCATTGTTTTTTTTTTCTTCCATTCAAACTTGTTTCTATAATTATTTTAGTTGCTCTTATAAGAGCTATTATTATAGCTCCTCAAGAATAAACAGTTTAAAAATGAAAGCTCTTATGTGTATTAGTAGCATAAATATGTTGTTTTATCTTCGTAGATCATGAAAGAATCCTTTTGTTCTTTCAATAATAGAAATTTAGAAACTTATTATAACTTTTGTTTGTATTTGAAGAGGTTAAGGTATGAGGATTTCCTCTATTATACTTGAACACGCATTTATTTTAGGTGCTTATTCATTCTCTATCGATATTTATGGACTAGTAACAAGTTGAAACATGGTTAAAGCACTTATGTGTCGAGCTAATACTCAATGAAATTAATTTAAACCTAGTAACATTCTCATTATTTTTTATAGTAGGCAAGTAAAGGGGGATATCTTCTCAATATTTGTTATAGCTATTGCTGTTGTTGAAGCAACTATTGAATTAGCTATTATTCTGGTAATATATCGTAACAAAAAATCAACTCATATCGATCAATTTAATTTGTCAAAATGGTAATAGAGATATCCTTCCATATGAAGAATTTGTATACCTATTCCTATTCAAATAGATACTAGGCTCGCCTCTCTAAAAATAGATCTAGATCTCTCTTTTATCTTTATTTTATAGATTATGATCAATCAAGAGCATAATTCATTTTAACTCATTATCCAAATGATCTGTCTAACATGATTAGACAAAATTAGGTAAAATTTGGAGAAGTAAAAATTGGAAAAAATATGTCTCTTTTATAAAACAAATAAATAGAATCTGAATCTATTCACTATATAATCGATAATACAATTATTCATTTGCTTGATATTCATAATATATCGTTGTTGGCCATATATTAAAATAAATTATTCAATTAAAAACTTTTTATATAATAACTAATGGATTTCTTAGATCCAATGACACATTCATTACAAATTTATGATACATGTATTGGTTGTACCTAGTGTGTATGAGTCTACCCCATAGATGTATTAGAAATGATACCTTGGGAAGGATGTAAAGCTAAGAAAATTGCTTATGCTCTAAGAACAAAAGATTGTGTAGGTTGTAAGAGGTGTGAATCAACTTTTCCAATGGATTTCTTAAGTGTACATGTTTATTTTTATACCATGAAACAACTTGTAGCATGGGTCTAGCTTACTGATCCATAAAAAAAAGAAAAATAGTTAGATTCATCCCATACATATTGTTCATTCTCCTTTTCTTCTTTCACTAATCAAAACCCATACTTGACCCAAAATTGAAAGCATGGGTTTTGATACTGAAAGTCTCTTTTCTCTTCATTATGAGTAATTTACCTTAGTTAACAATAATTGTTATTTTCCCATATCTACAGAGTTATTAATCCCATTATTTCTCCATAAAGAAAATAAAATGATTTGATGGTATACTCTAGGTATTTGCTTATTAGATCTACTTTTAATGACCTATATATATTTTGTTATCATTATCATTTTGATAATTCATTAATCCAATTGGAAGAGGATTATAACTAGATAAATCTTATCCATTTTCATTGGAAATTAGGAATTGATGGATTTTCCATCAGACTTATTTTATTAACAAGATTTCACTCTCTGTTGGAGACATTCTATGGGCTTCTTTGTTAGGCAAACTTTATCTCGGTATCAAATCAATTTGATGACTTATCTTCCTCATAGGTGGCAGCCCCTCAGGTGCATTTTCTTTAATAATCTCTTGGAACTCTTGCAACAAATATGCAACCTCCACAAGAACATCTTCCACATTTTCACAGTTAGTCTTAGGAATTAAAGCAAAACAAACTTTCTCATGTCTCATACCATCTAAGAATTTTGTTGCATCCACTAAAAAAACTCTTGTATTACCAAAAGCTGGAACCAAATATTCTTTCAAAGGTTTCAATTTATGTTTCACTCCATCCTTAGTTATGTTATATGTATTAGCACAATTATCACGCATTGCCTTCCTATCATATTGCCAATGCCTTCCTAACAAAATATGACATGTATCTATAGGAATTATATCATACAATATTGTTGGAGTATAGGACCAGTAAGAGCGGGGGTGAATCAATGGTCAAATGAAAAATAAATTTCAAAACTTAACTCACTTGATTATTCAAAGATACCTATTGAAAAATACTTCAAACACTCTAGATATTGTAAGAAAATGAGAACATAACACTTGAATCAAAGAAGATCAATCAAGCACAATATGGTACACCACCAAGAGAAAACATAACATAGGATTTATGAGTGGAAAACCCTAAAAGGGTGAAAAAAAACTTTGAAAATTTGTTTCATTAAGCCTCACTGGTTAAAACCTTGCTGATTACATATTGGATGCCTCATTGACAATACAAGAAGCCTCACTAGCTACTTAACCTGCCTCACTGGAAATACAACAAGCATCACTAGCTATTTGATGTAGATAAAGGTGGGTGAATGAAAAAAAACTCAAAGAAACAATCTTTTCAAATTTAGAACCCTAACTTAGTGGGTTTCTCTCACAATCTCACTATTCTCCTTGTAGCACTTGAAACTAGGTTTTTCCCACATAATTTTCAAACCAAACCTCTTACCCATAAAATAATTACAGATTTAGATACCCATTATGAAATTTTAAAACATATATAATTTTGAGGTGGGGTTGTTTTGAAACACAAAGGTCAATAAATTGTTGATACACTTTAAACTAGGCCTAATTAGGCTTATTCCACAAATGAGGTTTTCACACACCAGGGATTAAAACTTCAAGGAAATGGATCAGAATTGTACTAAATGTTCTAAAAAATTTCCAATCACTACAAACCAATTCCTAAGGGTTTTTTACCAAAACCTAACTCCTAAGCACATTCTTTGCCCAAAACATGTGGTTTTCAGCTTAGGGCATCACCCAAACTTGCTCACAATGCCTTCCCCTTCTCCTGCAACATTTTAGACACTAAAAAAACCCTGAACCCATCCATTCCACCAAGTTTCATGATATTTCACCAGTGGAATGGTGGGTTTTACATTTTTCTTTCCTTCAAGGTAGTTACACAAGGGTTTCAAGCCAATTTTAGGAAAATTGTCATAAAATGCTAAAAACCTGATAAAAATGATGAGACCAAATGAAAATGAAAGAAGATTCAATGATCCATCAATACATTTTTTCTTAGATGATCACTTACAGGCCATACAAGGCCGTACTATCTCCTGTAGCAACAAATTATGCCTTAAAATGCAGAAAAACAAAGCTTTTATTATTGTTCAATCTTCAAATAAACAACTAGAACTTTTCTTTGACCATTCCAAGGTGTATTTAAACCTTTTCCAACAAAAAAAAACCAAATACAACTGAATTTTGAAAGTACAACTATTCAACTTCCCCACAAAAGCAAAAATGCAAAATTGCTTGACAATTTTTACAACTATTTGCAATATTTACAAACACTTACCCAATTAACTCCCGTGGATGTGAAAATTTGCAAATGGATAAACCTTAAAACACACATTAGCATAATTAGTTTAAAACAAAGCAACATTTCAACATCCATATGAAATGATACATCAATGCTTTCAAATGCAAACAAATGACAAAAGCAAGCTAAATAAGCACATGAAAAACATGAAGTAAATCATCTCATATTGGATTGGTGCTTCTATGGAAAGAACCCCTTTCCCAATCCTTGCTTAAGCTCCATTATATGAAAATGATATGTTGATGATCAAGATGATGAATGGGAAAAATCATTTCTCAAATGAAGAGAGTGACTTTACATAGGATTTGTGGATGAAATTGTGGAGGATTTGATTAAGAATGAAGCCTCTGTTTGTAGATTTTCAAGTTTGAAGAGAGCTCAAAATAGAGCAATGTGGGATAAAAAAAATCCAATGAAAAGAGGCCACTTGTCAACATGTGATAGGTTGGAGGATGAGCACATTTTGGTCAATGTGCCAAAGAGAGGGAGATTTTGAAATTGAGAGTAAATGCCGAGTTTGACCTGTGCAAGGGACATGTAAGAGCCATGTAAGAGCTCATAAATGACTTGTTGGATGTACATGTCCACTTGTTTTTGAATTCAAACTTGAGGGAATATTCCTCAAAGATGCCATGTTGATGGAAAATGTTGGATTTAATAAATCAATAAATTGATTTATTTGTGCAAGTGGTAAAATCTAGAGAATGTGATGGGTAGTTAGGTTAGGCTAATTAGGATTAGATTAGCTTAATGATGATTAGGATGATTTTGACCAATTTGACTCAAATATTTTGATTTATTTAAATCAAAGAGGGATGAAAGGTGATTTTAGACTTAATTAAATAAAGGATTGATTTATTTAATCAAGGGTGATGTTAGGATCAAGTTGATTTATTTAATTTGAATTGATGACTTTAGGAGATTGATAAATAAACTTGATTTATTTGCTGAATGGATGAATATGACCTAATCAAATGCATTATGCCAATTTTGCATGTCTACAACTCCAAAATGACTTCTAACCACTTAAAACATGAGTAATGGTCTCAAGGACCTTATTACAATAAAAAATGACTTCATGAATTCATCCTAAGAAAATACTAACACTTAGCAATTTTCTTCATTAAAACCTATGGTGCCTTGCACCGCTACTCAACATGCCTCACTGGCAATACAAAAATCCTCACTAGCTACTCAACCTGCCTCAATAGCAATACAACAAGCCTCACTAGAAATACAACAAGCCTCACTGGATACTCAACCTGCCTCACTGGTAAAGCACTATGCCTCACTAGAAAACATCGTGCCTCATTGGAAAATCACCATGCCTCATTGGCAAACATCAAAAGAAATAAACAATATCAGAGGGTTACTCTGTTTCCAGAAAATTCATTGCTCTATCTTTGAATTGGTTCTTCAACAAAATTCATCTCCCTTATTCACCCATATCACCACAATGATTCAAAATCATAATCTCAAAACTACCTCTTCTCTTTTCTATTTCACATTCAAAACCACACACCCTTTTGCAAACATAAACAAAAACACCTTCACAAGAATCTCCTCAACACATCAAATACAATAAGTAGATAGATATGAATAATGAACAATAAATAATTAAATATTTTCTTCAATCCTCTACTCTCATCTTGACTGCACCTTCTTTGAATTGCAATGCCACAAAGAAATCTTTACTGGACCATTTCCCTATTATGATTTATAACTCCAACACAATTCAAGATATTTTTAGCATGAAAAAAAATCAAGTTGTCTGTCACATAAAAAATTTAGACCTCTGCCACATGAACACTTAAGACCACTGCCACACTAACATTGGTATATGCAGAATAATATAAAACTAATTTTCATACTGTCCTATGAAATCTAGTAATCTTCTCAAGCACATTTATCTATGCCAAGCAAATAAGAACAATAATTTCAATCATAGACTTCTCATAATACTTATGTGGTTTTATCTCTTAACCTTCTTCATTCTACACTATTATGGCATAAGAACAATACTAGGGTTTTCAAAAAACTCCCATAGTTCTCAGAATGATCAACACCTTCCTAAGAACCCCTTCAATACACTGGCATAACTTTTAAATCCACTCCCACCTCCATACAATTACAAACTAGTGCATAATTAAATACAAGGTAATAACATCCAATCACCTGTCAAAGTGTTCACACTTGGAAGTAGTCATTCTTATCATTTTAAATCTAGACCTTTGGTATTATCACCTGCCATTCTCATAGTTGAATGAAACCTTTGATCTTCCTTTTCAAACAATTATCAAATAGTGTAACTGAAACAAAGTCATTGACACTCAAATTCCTGTCAAATAAAAGGCCTAATAAAGTGACTGTTATGCAACTTTAAATGATGACCATTGATATTCTACACCCACCAATTCTCCAATCAAATGATGGCCATTGATTTTCTTTTGGGTGATGAAACATAAAGTCTTAACTTATTAAGCCGGTTAACCAAGGAGAGAGGGTCAGTAACCAATATAATTGCAACCCTTGATTAGTCACTTAAGTGACTTTTAACCTTATATTATCGGTCAACATTCAAACAAAATATAAAGTGAAAAATTCATTGAAGATCTTCATGAAATATAAGCCCTAGGTCTCTAAACATAAACTCTAGGTCTTAATATCAATTTCTATCCATATCACTGCCTTCAACAATCAACAAAATACTTCAACTGAATACTTGATTTATGAAATATTCCATGAATAAATAGTAAATTAATCAACCAAATCACCATTTCTTCATGAATGAACAATAAATTTATTAACTCACCATCACAATATACCTAATCACTTTGACTCAGTCATACTTTTGCATTAGCACCATGATAACACTATGAACACCATCATGTGAAGATAATCAACACTGAATTGGTCCTGAAGCAACTTTCAACATTGAAGTAACACTATGATAAATGAACCAAGAACACCTATTAAGCAATTATCTTGTATCTTTGTGATCAAGAACCTTTAACTTCACTTGCACCAACATTTGCATTAGCCTTTTCTTTACATCAACACCATTGTTACCTTGCCACCAATGAACATCATGAAGAATGAGATAACTCACTGCAACACCAAGAATTGAATAAGAAAGCACCTCATCAATCAATAGTAAACAAAGTACCATAACAAGTTCCAAGGCAGTGCAACATCAGGAAAGGAGATAATGAATCTAAGTCCAAGTCTCTTTGACACCAATCCCTCAACACCAAGAAATGAACCATAAAATAAAACAATGATCAATACCTTGAACACCATTATTGAAGCATCTTCTGAAGTAACATTGAAGTAATCCTTTGAGACCATCATACATCAACATGTTACCTTTTACCTTTCACTTTTGACATAATACCCTGAAATATAGTATCATCACCTTGAAATGTAGCATCAACTTTTGTATCAACACTTGAATGAACAAGAACCTCTGAAGCATCAAGTAAGCACCCAAAACATTGCATTTTGCACCATGAACATGAACAAGTGATTTGTCATGAATAATGAACCTTTGACGTCAATTGAAATCAATGACAAATCAAACCAACAAACACCCCCTTTGTCATTGATTGCAATTCCATAAACTATTACCAGTTACTCCCCCTTTGAAATCAAATGACAAAGGACTACTTACTCCCCTTGTCAATAGATCTCCATTGAAAGCACCTTGAATTTATACTATCACACCAACATATTTGGACCAAAAATAAATAACATGCACATCAAGACTATCAAATACTTTTAGTTCAATGTGATCAAGTCTGTCATGATTTCCTGCAAGAAGAATTTCTCAAGGCAACTAAATATAACATACTGTTATGCAAGAAACCACTGTCAACATTGGTTAGGCTCCTTAAACTCCACACTTTTGTAATAAAAAAAGTCAATACCACTATCATGGTTTTAGGGTTTAGGTAGATTGGAGCAATAAACATTAAAAATTATAACAAAGAAGAATAACATAAAAGATAACAACACAAAATTTAATGTGGCTCACCCAATATGGGCTACATCCACAGAAACTCAACCATCCAATGATTTTATTATCTAGTGCAAAACAAATTATAATCTCGCGAACACCATACCACAACATACATCCCAACCGCTTATAATAAGCCTTTTGAAACCTTCTAGAATTAGGGTTTTACAAGGTCTTTTTTCATTTGATGTGTTAATAGGAAAACCTTGACGTGTCAATGGGAAAAATCCTTGATGTGTCAGTGGGAAAATATTGACAAGTGTACAATACTTGCATGATCAGTTGCGACATACCAACACATGGTACTTGAACCATCTGCATAAGCTTAAAGACAAATAATATTCCAAAGAAAACTTGTCTACATAACAAAAATTTCACCAAACACCTGCAAACTCACTGTTTGAGTAGCTACAAACCTATCCTTGCAACAATATCACTATCAAGAGGTTCAAGACAATTATGCAATTAAAAGAAACTTAGCGAAAGTGTAGATCCCAATATATGAGCATACCATTTTCAAAGACCACTGCACTGTGACTAACCACCATACCTCTATAACAATGTATGAATAACTTGGTGACTGAGAAGCAACATCAAAACACAAGATTGTTGTAGCAAATGTATACCTACTGTCTAAAATTCTTGAATTCAATTAAATTTCCTTTTGTAGACTTTGCAATCCAAGACAAAAAATGCATATCAAGGACCGTTAAAGAACCATTACTCAAAATACCACACTGTGATACTACATATTTTAGCATTGTAACCACTTGAAACACTTGTAACTAGAGTCTCATATAGTAACTTAGCATTATCACTGTGATTACTAATACTATACCCATGCAAGAAGATGTTTGCAAGACAAAAATATGACTGAATTGAGATATCACTGTCAATAAGGCACACTGTACTCTACACCTACACACCACTATCAAGTAAGATATTTAAGGAAAAAAATAACACTGTCACTTTCACAGCCCATACTCCATCATTTAAGTGTCATATGCATATCAATATGATCTTTCTACTAACAATGTAAGGAAAAAACCTGGAACTATTATCAAATATTGAGATAGGATCCTTGGAAATCATAGTTAAAGCATCATATATTTGAACCAACAATGACAAACAAAATATATAGAGTGCACTGTCATTATAAAAGAATCACCAACCACTCCCAAAGGTCACTGAACTTGATGCTCATTGAAGCCAGTGACATGTTTCAATCTTCCTTTAAAAATGACTTGATTGTCATATAATTAACTTCTACACAACATATTCATGTATTCATGTATATTACACAACACTGACACCATATCCATGGTCATATAATCAAACAAAGATCTAACCTCTATCCCAGTGATTGAAAAATGAATAACACCAACAAAAAAGAACTTTTGTGATATACAAATTCCCTATCCACTAGAAATATGAGGTTATGGAGATCACTGCCAATCTAATTAAGAGATTGTTACTATATCACTATCCATGAAAATGTGTATGAATAATTATCATGAACATTTTATTTTCATTTAGGACTATCTTTTAAAGTCTTTCCACAACTCTAGCATTGTTTGAGATCCTCATTTCCCTGTTCTTCATTAGCTAATCATTGTTAATTGAAATACCAAGATTGGACTAAATATAAAACAATCCATGTCATAACAATAACACTATCAGTTTGGTCAAGTCTAGCATTATGCAAACACTTCTCCCAAACCTAGATTCTCTCATGGTCACTGAAGACATATCACTATCATTGCAAGGTAAACATCATTCTGCAAAAAATACATGCAAAGAATTGCCAAAGCCACAAATAGAATTGGTTGTTATGTGATTTCCCTTAGGTCACAGTGATAAAACACAGTCAAGGTTTGTTTATACTCATAAAGACTATTAAGAACTATTTACAAACATTACCTCTACAAAATGTTCCAACTCATCATTAACATTGAAGTATTTATTGCCTAGGACGTCTTTTCCCTCTATGGGCTATCATGCATTTGATGCCTATATTGTTGCTCATTTTTTTGTCTTGTGACCTTATTTTCTTGTATTCATGCTCTTGCTTCTCTCTAAAGAAACCATTGCCATCATAAATGAACAAAATACCGAGAAACCCTTACCATTAGGCATTTTGATAAAATTATTTCATCTTGATTGCTTTGACCTACTAATGCACTCATGATTACTTTTATCAACAAGTTTTCCACTGATTGGTTAATTCATGAGCATTATCCTTTGATTTATCCTGAGCACTTCATTGTTGATTTGATTATGCTAGGTTTGGTGATAGTCATCTCCTTATCAACTCCTAACGGTCCTTATCACCTTGTCACTAGAATAACAAGCATGTGACTATTGAATCACTGTGTAGACACCTAAATTTGGACACTTACATTTGTCCAAATTTGTCCCTTTTCATCTAAATATCCTCTTATTTGCATTAATTAAGTAATATTTCTATTATTTAATTAATAACCTTAATTCTTCTAAATCCCTAAGGTATTTAGTTAATAATTAAATACCTTACCCTTTATTCTTTTTTCCCTCAAAATAATTAAGTAAATAAAACATTTATTTAATTCCTCACATGTCACATCCTCCATCAATTTTTCTTAATCCTAATCCACCTCCTGATCCCATCATTAGGGATGTGCACATGTCTAATCCATGATTAGGATGTGTCACATCCTCCAACTTTTGCAAGTTGGCTCCTAATCTTCATTTGCCACTAACTCTCTTCTAATCATTGGTTAGCTAGTCTAATTAGCATCTTAGTCAACTCTCTCATCTCCCAAGGTATATTAAATTCCTTTTATTATCCCCATGTCCTTCCTAATGGAATTTTAAATTCCTTTTTATCCCTCCAAGACTCTCCTTATCCCCATGTAAGTTGTTAGGAGTTCTAGAACTCCTCACTTGTCACATCACTCACATGAGGACAAGTACTTACCTTTTTGAGAACCTTGTTTTATCCTCTAGACATCTCCCAATCATGTGGATTTAAAATTCACATTTATTCCCCCAACAATTTCCCTCTTCCCCATAAAGGTTGATGGGAAATCCTAAGTCACCTCACTTGTCACCATCACTCTCATCCCAAGGTACTTGCAAGTACCTCCACATCATATGTCCTTTTCCACATCACTTGTCCTCTTGACATCTCATCCTCCACATGGAAATATGCGAGGGCTTGTGAGTCCTCAACTCACCACAACCCTTCATCTTGCCCATGTTGGAAAAATCTTGATCGTTCAATCCATAGAGGCCTTTCCCCTAAAATAGAGGATTTTTGGCTTCATTCATTCATTCAATTCATAACAAACAATCACATTTTCATTTCACATTTTTTCAAGCTCTCTAACTTCAACTCTCTTGCATTCAATCTCTCATCCACCATTGTTGCATCCGCAAGCTTTTACATCCATTGCATTCATCTATCAAAATACCCACCTTGAATCATTGGAATCTCCATTCAATCCTGATCATTTTGAATGTAATTTTAGATCTCTTGCCATCAAGGAGCATACAAAACATCAACTATCAAAGGGCCAACAAAGGAGAAAATCATACAAGGTATAAATGTGCTTTTCTTTATCTGTATTTTTTTTGAGTTAACGTAGCCCGATCTTGAGGTGTTTAAGTTTTCTTTCATTTTTTGCTTTCTATTTTGCATCATTTAGGATAGGTAAATAAGTACTGATCACATTTATGGCACGCCTGGTGGGACCCACAAACGGGTCCCTTTCTTTTACATTTTCTTTTGTTTGACGTTTTGTAGGTTCAGGTTACACAGAGGTGACCTCACCCATAGTTGGGAGAACCTGACATTGACAGGGGTGACCCTACCCCAACTTGGGCAAACCTGCCATCAACAGGGGAAACCTTGCATTGCAGAGTCACCCATATGAGCAACAAATAGTTTCTGCCTTCAATTTTCCAGAGGGGAAAACCTGTTCCATAGAGTGGCAAGCCTGCCCCACAAAGGGGCAAACCTAACCTTGATAGGGGTGAACTTTCCCTAGACAGGGGTGACCCTGCCCGGACAGAGGCATCTATGAGGTAAAACAACAGTTTAAACTTCGTTTATAGCATCCATTTCTTATTGTTTTAAAGTAATAACCCCCTAACATTGTCTGTTGGTGAATGAGTCTACCTTTTGTCTAACATTCATGCAAATTTTTTCACGCTTATCAAAGAACAAAGAGAAAAACTACTAACACTTTTCTTACAAAACAATTAGTCTCACCGTTGTTTGTTTATATTGCTTATTGTTTTTGCTTATTAATCTAGGCACATATTTTTAACTAGGGGGATTCAAAACATTACGTGCTTTAATTTTCAAGTAAGCTATTGATGTATCCAATCCCCTTGCACCATTTGGTGATCCCGGGTGATGAGAAATCATAACTTACTTTATCCTTTTGTTACCCAAAGGGGCACTACATCGTCAAATCTTTCCCTTTGCACTTCATGTGAGCTTGGGGAGTAGCCCAAAATAGTTAGTGTTCTCTTTTTAGTGGGACCTGCTTGGGGATTTCATCACCCCAAGGGACGATCCCAACCATGCATACCTGCGGGGTATATAAAGGGGGGAGAGCTAAAAATATAACCCAATCCAGTCATGTCCGCGTCGAAGCTAGGGTGATACCTAGATAGACGTGAAGAGTTGGTATGAGTCTTCAATAACTCACTGGGGTTCCTGAATCATGCTTGTAGATGGGTTGGTGTTCACAGTTGTGCCTCATGTACCATGCGTATATTAAGAAATCCCTAGTTATCCTTTGTTTAGCCTACTTAGAGGATTGTGTTGGCCATACCATTATCACTAGTCTTAGGCTTGTGATGTTTGAACTATCTTCCTTGTTCTAAACCAGTGCATATCTTATCAGTCAAGTCAACCTTTTCTTTTTTCTTGTTGTTTGTTGAATTCTTGGTCCTTTTCCATAACTATTTTCATTCAAATTAAGTCCAGGTCTACTAACAGAGGTGACCCCACCCCCCACTTGGGTGACCTTGCCCTCAACAAGGGAAAATCTACCATTTTCCCAAGTCACTGTTAGTCAAACAACCTATTTCACCAAGTTGGGTGACCTTGCCCCAAATTGGGCGAACCTGCCCTAACTTGGGTGAACTTGCCCTAACTTAGGTGAACCTACCCTAACTTGGGTGAACCTGCCCCAACTCGGGTGACCCTACCTCAAGTTGGGAGACCCTTCCCCAAGTTGGGCGATCCTACCCCAAGTTGGGCACCTTGCCCCCAAACAACTAATTTCACCCTTCATTCAGTTGTTTCGAGCATCCTTCTCATTTCAAGCATCCATCTCCGCAATCCGAGCCTTCATTCATCCATTTCGAGCATCTGTCTCCTCATTTCGAGAGTTAGTCTCCCCTTTCGGGCATTTGTTCATCCATTCTGATCAATTGTTTACTCATTCCGAGCGTCCGTTCATCCATTCTGATAAATCATTTACTCATTTCAAGCGTCCGTTCATCCATTCTAATCATCTTTTTACTCATTTTGAGCATCTGTTAATCTATTTCGAGCATTTTTCTCCTCATTTTGAGAGTTAGTCTCCCTTTCCAAGCATTCAATACCTCATTTTGAGCATCCATTCACCCATTTTGAGCTTTTGGCTCCTTGTTTCGAACATACGTCTCCCGTTTAGAGCATCCATTTCCTCATTCCGAACCTCCATTCCCTCATTTCAAGCATTTGTTTCCTTGTTCTGAGCATCCGTTCACCCATTTTGAGCTTTCGTCTCCTTGTTCTGAGCACATGTCTCCTCATTCTAAGCATCCTTATCCTTGTAAGGAAAGCTAAGGTGTAGAAACAACTCTCCTAATGTCAAAACCTTAGGGAAGAATGCAAAGATACTTTTAAATTTTCAATTACAGTCCAATTAAGATACACTTCTAGGAAATAAAAGAAATAGAGAATATAACACACACATGAACACCAGATTTACATGGGAAAACCCTTATGGGAGAAAAACCCACCACACCAAGAGAAGTCACTTTGTATTACAGTAATAAAGATTACATACAGAGATCAAACTTATCTTTTTGATGTTAGTTTACAACAACATTCACAATGATCAACCTTGTATAGAATATTCAAGTTACAACACTCTCAGAATCTAATTCATATTGAACATACATCAAACTATTCATCCAACTGTTCATTCAACCATTGAAAAATCCAATTGAACATCATCTACAACTGCAAAGTATATCCATGTCATCCCTGTCTGTTGAACTTCCTCTCAGTAACTGCCGCAACAATCCAACTACTAGCGGTTCCCATTTTGCTCCCTGATTGGTTGAGGAAGAACCATGTAGGATGGTCAATCGGTCAAAGGTGTTCACAATGTATCCACATGTCGGTGAGACACTAATCGTGTCTCCCCAATGCCACAATACCCGACGGTTGATATCGCCAAGAGTCATCACTATCAACAAGAGGTTACACCGAGTTCAAAAAGCTATCGCTCAGACTTCGCCTTGTCGCCAAGACCTCATACTGATGATCATCACTTGTATTGCTATTCGGCAAGACCATCATTTTCAATGAGACATCATACCGAAGTTCCAAAGTCTCATAGACGTAAGAATTTCCATTGGCAAGACTATCGTCTTTCACTAAGAGATTACACCAAGCCCTTCAAGTCATACCAAAAAGAACACTTGTCGACTAGAATTAGGCTATCGTTGAGATGTTACTCCGAATGGTTAACAGTCGGCAAGACTTACCACTATCGCTAGGAGGTTACACCGATTTTCATACCTATTGGCGAGAGAACCAATTGTCGAAAATACTTCTTACAGAGGCTTCCATGTTACCCCGATGAGCATCAGTGAGACAAACATATGTCGCCAAGAGTTCATAGTGAAGCCTCCGTGTTACCCCGAAGACTCCAAGTGAATACTTATTGGTGAGACTTTCCATATCGATAAGACTTCATACCGAAGTAAGCCTTTCAGCCAAGGGTCTCCTCGATATCCGATAAGAATGGCCTATCGGCCATACCAACCCACTCAGAAAAGGGTTACAGTGATCATCATGTCACAACGATAGGTCCATTCGACGAGACAGTATCAAGGTCTCAGCGACTAGAAGTTTTCATAAGATTCCAAAGCTGCTAGTCGGCCAGACAATATGGATGTCACATTGACTTGGTTCTTTTAGAGGTTTCATCCTGTGAGACTGAGGCACATATTTCCAACACTCCTCATTTTGAGCATCCATCTCCCCATTTTGACCATTCGTTTCCTTGTTCCGAGCATCTGTTCACCCATTATGAGATTTTGTCTCCTTATTCCGAGAGTCCGTACCCCCTTACGAGCATCCATTTCCTCATTTCGAGTATCCATTCCCTTGTTTCAAGCATTCGTTTCCTCATTCTGAGTATTCGTTCATCCATTCTGAGCATTCGTCTCGTCATTTCGAGAGTCTGTCTCCCCTTTTGAGAAATTTTTTACTCATTTTGATGAATCGTTCATCGATTATGAGCATTTGTCTCCTTTTCTAGAGAGTCATTCTCCCCTTTTGAGCATTTGTTCATCCATTCTAATCTTTCTTTTCCTTGTTTTGAGAGTCCGTCTACCTATTTCGAGAGTCTGTCTCCCTATTCTAAGAGTCTGTTTCATTGTCCCAAGGGTCTGAAATTAGATAGGTGCATTGCCCAGCAGATAGGTGACTCTGCCCTCCAATAGGTCAACCTTGTAAGGAAAAATTGGAGGGCATCTTATAGAAACTCCAAAAAGTAGTGCCTTCGGTAACTTTCATTTTGATTAGGTTGCCTCAAAGACACGTACTACTATGTCCTAAATTGGAAACAGACACAGTTATTTCCCACATTAATCCTTCTGAGAAAAATGCATGTGAATTCAACAGCAAGCAACAAAACAGATGAAAGATACTACAAAAAACATAACACAAAGATTTTACGTGTGGAAAACCTTTCAGGTAAAAAACCCCACTCTCCAAAGTTTGAGCCATTGTATTATTTAGCAACATAAAGTTACAATACAGTTTTAGGCTCTTAGCCTTTTCAAAGATTACATCTTGTTCATTCTGGATACAATATGGTAGCAACAGATTTCCCTGTATAGTTTTTGATCAACCTCTCAAACTAAATGATCTTTGCACTATTACAATACCATCACATATACAGTGCAGATCAACATAAGAGAAATCAAAACATGTTTCATGATCAAGAGCTCTCTCTTCTCCTTTGTTTAGGCCTCAAGGCCCTTGGTCATCCGACCAACCTCTCGGCCTTTACATCTCGTCAACTCTTCAACTTTCTTGGCTTATCAGCCCCCTCACTTCCAGAACGTCCAATGCATACAGATATGCATTCATTCTCAACAGTCAGAAAGAAATCTCCAGCTCAGTATCATCATCATAACAAAGATTTTTCCACTTCCTCGTGCAGAGTTTTCCCTTTCCACACAGAAAAGGTCGCAACGGTTTCACAATAAACGGTTCACATCCTGCTTTCTTAGATTGGTCCACATCGCACCACGTCGGACAGTCTTCACTCAGTCAACAGTGATCAATTTGTGTCACATGTCTGTGAGACACAAGAAGTGTCTCCCCGATGCCACAAGACCCATTTACACATTGTTGCCAAGAGTCATCTCCATCGGCAAGAGGTTCCACCAAGCTTACAAGTTGCATCAACCTCAGCATGCACATCGGTGAGACTATCGCTATCGCCAGGAGATCACATCGAGCCTTCAAGTCATACCAAAACCCATTGTATCGGCATTCATCTATCGGAAAGAGTCTCCTCATCGGCATTATCAGGAGACCTCTCACCGACCTCCAGTTGAACTCATCCGCCAATGCTATCGCTAAGACATCCAACTGTCACCAAGAGGTTATACCGAGTCTCCTCAAGTTTCACCGAAGCACCCGACAGTCAGAAAGACATTCATCTTTTGCCAAGACCTCACACTGGGTGAACATGTCATATTGAGTCAGCAAGACATTTGAATTTCGCCAAGACCTCATGCCGATAGGAACAAGTCATACCGATTTCCACATTGGCTAGACAGACTAAAGGTCATGTTGATATCGGCAAGACTTCCTATCATCGCTGAGACATCATTCTGACACATATGAGTTGCACCGATGACCACAAGCAGATGCTATTGGCAAGACTTCACATATCACCAAGACTTCTCACCGAGACCCTCAAGTTACTCTGAGTGTATACAGTCGGCTAGACATCTCCCAGTCGCCAAGAGATCTTCCTGAATGTTCAAGTCACCCCGATGACTACAATCGACGAGACATCTCCCTGTCGCTAGGACCACATATCGACACACTTGAGTTACCCCGATGATCCAATCGCCATAGGTCACCCGATAACAAACCCTTCTATCGCCGAGACATTCCATATCGGTAAGAGATCTCATCGAGTCTCCATGTCATAGAGATAGGTCCATTCGGCAAGACTTAAACAAAGTCTCAGCGACTAATGCAAACCACAAGATTCCAAAACTGCCAGTCGGCCAGACAAAAGGAATGTCACATTGAATTTTCTCTTCCAGAGGTTATAGCCTGTGAGATTGAGGCACATGATTCCAACAATCTCCCACTTGACGAAGATCACACAGGCACCTCCAAAGCAATCAAGAACTAAGATCACACTAGCTCCATCAGTCTAAACCCTGCAATACTGAAGACACCCAATCAACATGATTCAACAGATAACAATCCACCAGACAATCTGTAACAAAGACCAGGCATCCAACTACAACTCACTGACCAACAAAGCAACCGATCACAGCCTTCCAGGAAACCACATAGATCTCAAACATGCTCTCATGCTCCATCAAGAATTCTGCTCCAACATCCAAGATGTCCACCATTCAGGCAACAATCCTGTCATCTTCCAACATGCCACCTATGGAAGAAGGATACAATGTCAAGGTGTATAAGCACCATTCCAACGAACACAAGCAAAAGATCCCAGTGATATTACCAACAAGATACTGCTACCACTTCACTGTGCTCAAACACTATACAAAAGAAATTTCAACTTCAAAGCTTCAATCAGAACACAACAGTGAAGTCATTATCCAGAAACAAGATATAGAACATCAACTAGAACAAAAATCAGACTGACTGCTTCCATCCAACTGATAAATCCACACGACTAGAAATAGCACCCATAGCTTGTGCTATGCCATCCAATCTCACATACCTCACAGGTATCAACATTAGTAAACTTATGCCAAACAATAACAACAAATACAAGCTCCAAGTGCTAACTAGTCAAAGAAGACAAGACACATACATGAACTCCCATTGCCTGAGTAATGCAGATCTGAAAGATCAAAGGCATCACAAGTCTACCAATTTCAGCACATAGAAAATGTAACCATGTAGTACCAAGGAAATATCCACAATGATATGCACAACCTGCAACAAAATGCTACAAGACACATTTCTCTCACCACAAACCATCATGCCCATAGAGAGAAACTCTGCACATCATCTTCCTGTAGAACATCCTCCTACATACACTTCTGACAGCCAGCTGTGTCAAGAATGATCTTCACATCCTAAAAGAAAATCCTTAACAACATCCATCCGGTCAATTGCCAAGATCAAACCGACTTTAAAACCAACATGGATGTAAGCATCTCAAAGAAGATCAAGATACTTCATTCCCCATTTCAGGAAATCAGCCCATACAACATCTCCTACCAATTCTCATTAGTAACAAGGAGATAAAACAAAACTGTACAACTTCCACTATGAATCCTCCAGAATCATTAAACAGTAATTCAAGATCCATATCATGAAAGTGAACATAAAACACATCTGAAAAATATAATGGGCCAAATACCTTTCAGATAAACTACCAAGTAGACCAAGAGTGGGAACGAGAATACTCCTTCAAGATAAACAAGTCATCATGACTAATCCAAGATAAATCTCCTCATAGGTCTCTTATTGAACTCACGTTCAACCAAGGTGTAGGCGTCTCAGACTTTCTGCTAAAAACTCATCAAGAGTAACAAAAACAACCTCACTTTATTCTTCATGTATCAATGAGTACTAGCAACCGATCATCTCATGCTAAACTTCAACTGCATTACTGCACTATCACAAAGTATCAAGCAAATAATCAAAGCACCCCATACATAAAGAATTACCAGACCATTGTCAAAGCTCCAATCATCTAAATCAGGAACTTATCATGACATCATGATCTACACATCCCCATAGGAGATCCCATGCTTCAAGTGACTTTTCCATTGTCTCAAGTACAATGCACAATGCCAAAACTCTAGTGCACAAGCAATAGTATACCATGACATAAAGCAAATAGACTCAAAATCAACATCACCTGTCAAGCACCACCAACACCTTAGCCAAAGACTCCAAGTGTCCTCCATGGATCCAAGATGTTGCACATCTTCAAGTAATGTCCCTGCAAATGCAAAAGAACCCTTCTGTAGCAACAGGATCTAAGAGCTCTCCCAAGAAACATCTGTAACACTAAAGAAGACCATTCACCACCACATGATGAATCCACAGTCACTGCTAAAGATCCCATTGAAACGTGACACCCGAGCTCTCCAAGCATCATGACCACCTGCTACAGGTTCCCATAACCGACTATTCAGGTACTCAATAGTATCCATCCTCTCATCTCAAAGCACCACACCAATGCACAAGTGACCATAGACAAGGCCAACTAACAAGTTTGCACCAACAATGAATCAACCTTATGGATATAGACTGTCCACTTTTGAGTTGTCTCACAACAACCATTGAGGTAAAGACAGCTTGCAACATTGCACAACTCATAGATCCATTCAACATAAACATGCAAACCCATCATCACATTGGAAATGAAAAACTGAGATCTCAAAGAGAATAACCACGTAGACAACATGACTCAAACACTAGATCAGGCCAAATCTGATTTTCCAATCATGTCCACAATGAGCACCATAATCAAGGAACCCACAAGCATCACCACAAGAATTATGAGTGAAAAATCATGTACCAACACTCCCATGCAGAGAAGAAAACATGCCTCCTCAAACCATGCACCAGACATGCATGCAGAACTGTAACTATCTCATCCAGCACTACCCCAAAAGCAAGGGTCTAGAAAATAGCTTAACAACAACTCCACAAAACCACAAGTTTTTCTTAACCATGTAAAACTTGCAAAACCACAGAGCCATGCAAGTACAAATCATCCTTAAAAAAGGAAACAACAGTTTAGGAAATCCAGGCCCCTTACAGGCCAAATCTGAACCACCAACATGTACATGCATCCGAGAAAGAGAGAAAGGCTATTTTAGAAGCTTGCAAATAATCTTAAAGATTAATTCCATAGCCTTCAAGCAATCAATGTTAACAGGAAACAGTGCCTTCCAACACTAGGAAACACCACCTAGCATAAGCACTCTCTTCCATAGCTGAGAAACAACCTAGGCTTCTCCATATCAACCAGGAGCCTATCACATAGACACCCTAATATGAAAGCTTTACTACTACATAGCCACAGAGTAAGAAAATTCACCTTATACTCCAAGGTTATAGCGCTACCAGCCAGGAGACACAGATCACAACATGATCAACTCCCTTTTCCATCTTGACCATCCTTCAAGCTGCATGCTGTCTCAGAATACCACAAGGCTTCCACTCATCAAAGGATCAATACATCAATCCATTCCTCCAGATTTCTTTCAGCCTATCAAGCTAAGAAATCTTCATAGGAGAAATACCCAGAACCAACAACTAGAAGGCTCTGATACAACTTGTAAGGAAAAATTGGAGGGCATCTTATAGAAACTCCAAATAGTAGTGCCTTCGGTAACTTTCATTTCGATTAGGTTTCCTCAAAGACACGTACTACTATGTCCTAAAGTAGAAACAGAAACAACTATTTCCCACATTAATCCTTCTAAGAAAAACACATGTGAATTCAACAACAAGCAACAACACAGATGAAAGATACTACAAAAAATAGAACACAAATATTTTACGTGGGGAAAACCCTTTCAGGTAAAAAACCCCACTCTCCAAAGTTCGAGCCATTGTATTATTCAGCAACAGAAAGTTACAATACAGTTTTAGGATCTTAGCCTTTTCAGAGATTACATCTTGTTCATTCTGGATACAATTTGGTAGCAACAAATTTCCCTGTACAGTTTCTAATCAACCTCTCAAACTAAACGATCTTCGCACTATTACAATACCATCACATATACAGTGCAGATCAACATAAGAGAAATCAAAACATGCTTCATGATCAGGAGCTCTCTCTTCTCCTCTGCTTAGGCCTCAAGGCCCTTGGCCATCCGGCCAGCCTCTCGGCCTTCACATCTCGTCGGCTCTTGGGCTTTCTTGGCTTATCAGCCCCCTCACTTCTAGAACGTCCAATGCATACATATATGCATTCATTCTCAACAGTCAAAAAGAAATCTCTAGCTTAGCATCATCATCATAACGAAGATGTTTCCACTTCCTCGTGTAGAGTTTTCCCTTTCCACACAGAAACGGTCACAACGGTTTCACAACAAACGGTTCACATCCTACTTTCTCGGATTGGTCCACATCGCACCACGTCGGATAGTCTTCACTTGGTCAACAACAATCAACTTGTGTTGAATGTCGGTGAGACACAAGAAGTGTCTCCCCGATGCCACAAGAATCGTTTACACATTGTCACCAAGAGTCGTCTCCATCGGAAAGAGGTTCCACCAAGCTTATAGGTTGAATCGACCTCAGCATGCACATCGATGAGACTATCGCTATCGCTAGGAGATCACATCAAGCCTTCAAGTCATACCGAAACCCATTGTATCGGTATTCATCTATCGACAAGAGTTTCCTCATTGGCATGATTGGTGAGATCTCTCACCAACTTGCAGTTGAACTCATCCACCAACGCTATCGCTAAGACATCCAACTGTCACCAAGATGTTATACCGAGTCTCCTCAAGTTTCACCCAAGCACCCAATAGTCGGAAAGACATTCATCTTTCACTAAGACCTCACACCGAGTGAACATGTCATACCGAGTCGGCAATACATTTGACTTTCGCCAAGACCTCATGCCGATAGGAACAAGTCATACCGATTTCCACATTGGCCAGACAGACCAAAGGTCATGCCGATATCGACAAGACTTCCTATCGTCGCCGAGACATCATTTTGACACATATGAGTTACATCGATGACCACAAGTAGATGCTATCGGCAAGACTTCACATATCGCCAAGACTTCTCACCGAGACCCTCGAGTTACTCCGAGTGTATACAATCGGCTAGACATCTCCGAGTTGCCAAGAGATCTTCCTAAATATTCAAGTCACCCCGATGACTACAATTGGCAAGACATCTCCCTGTCGCTAGGACTACATATCGACACACTTGAGTTACCCCAATGATCCAGTCACCATAGGTCACCTGATAACAAACCCTTCTGTCGCCGAGACATTCCATATTGGTAAGAGATCTCATCGAGTCTCCATGTCATAGCGATAGGTCCATTTGGCAAGACTTAAACAAAGTCTCAACGACCAATGCAAATGAAAAGATTCCAAAACTGCCAGTCGGCCAGAAAAAAGGAATGTAACATCGACTTTTCTTTTCTAGGGGTTATAGCCTATGAGATTGAGGCACATGATTCCAACAAACCTGACCTTCAATCGGTGACTCTACCCACCAATGGGTGAAGCTGCCCTTTAATAGGCAACCCTGCCCACCAATAGGAGAACTTGATCTTCAATAGGAAACCTTACCCACCAATTGGTGAACTTGACCTTCAATAGGTGACCCTGACCATCAATGGGTGAACCTGCCCTTCAATAGGAAACCCTGCCCACCAATAGAACCTGCCCTCCAGTTAGGTTACTTTTCCCACCAGTCCATCTATAGATCATCAGTTCATCATCCAAATCATATAGTTACATCATCCGAAAGCATCTGTAGGTTACACATCCATCATCATTTTCTTGATCCAAATCCCTTGAACTTTGTTTTAGAAGTTATTATCCAAATTGAATTAGGTGTCTGAATCTGATCATCATCATCCACATCTGCTTAGGATCGTCATCTCTCTCGAGTTAGACATTATCGTTGGTCCAATCAATCCACTTTCAATCTCAAGTTGGATTCGATGTCACAACCATATATCTATCCTTTAATCTGATCAATCAGTACACTAAGTCACCTCGGGTAATCTATGAACTTGGTTTAGAATCCCTTTCATCATCTTATCTGATCCATCGTTCGATCTTATCAATCATTTCACCAATCGACGTTATCCAATCTAATCCAACCACATCCCTACCCGATCACCCAATCAATCTACTTCCATCTTGAGGTAGATTCAGGGTTGTAATCATCCAGTGGTAATCCAATCCCTTCGAACCTTTGAAATTGGTTTAGAATAAATCCCATCGCATCTTCTAATCATCCTAATTTGAGATTTAATCCAATCCTAATATGAGCTTTGATCCAATCCCAATCTGAGCTTTAGTACATTTCCATCCAAAATCTTTTGATCCATCCTAGTTATCTTTTTATCACCTTTTCTTTCCTTCTAATCGTCCTTCACATCTTTCAATATGTATCCATCATGAATCCTTATCGTCCGTCAATATTAGTCAGGGGGAACCCTAATTATGTTGATGATGAATAGGAGAGTCTTGTTGATAAAGAGGTATATTACATAGATCCCCTTGATGCTATCATTTCTAGTAATATTTCCCCAACTGCTTTCCAAAATCCAATCACCCCTCCGAGCTATCCCGTTACATATTCATCCACACCTAATAATGCTCCTTATGCTACCTTTGACAAGGGATACCCATTATCTTCTCCATCTGCATATGCATCCCAATATTCCTATCCTAATCTATCATCCCAATCTTCCTATCCTAATCTACCATCCCAATACGCCTATCACAATCCCCCGTCCATGTCCCCCTATCCTAATCCTCCTTACTAGTCGGCCCATCCTAATCCTACATTCACCCCTTTTTATCTTAATCCTACACCCCCATCAACCTACCCTAATCCAACAACAACATCTTCCTATCCTAATCCATCATCCATGTCCTCCTATCTCAATCTGCCATCTTAATCTTCCCATCCTAATCCACCATCCCAATACCTTTATTACAATCCACCACCCATATCCTCTTGTCTTAATCCATCATCTCAATATCCCTATCTTAATTCCCCATCTACTTCCTCTAACATCAATCCACCATCCATGTCTTCCTATTCTAGTTCACTATCACAATATCCTTACCATAACCCTCCATGTAATCTTGAACCCCCCGCTAATCCTAATCCTCCACCTACTCTTAGTCTTCCATCCAATCCCATTCCCCCATCTAATCCTAGTCGACCAATCCATAGTCCTAATCCTCCACCAATCACTTATCCTTAATCTATTCCCATCACCCTAGCTAAGCCTATGGTATGCACGATTCTCACTCTAGAAGTTCTCCAAGGACTTATGACAAAGAAGACATCGCCCACTCCACACCTTGAAGTCATGGAACCATGCCATCCCAATCCATTGTCCATGGTCACTAGTGATGAGACCCTTCTCCATCCCACACCTATCATTTTTGTTACCACCCCTAACACCACCCAAACCGTTGAAACCATCACATCCATCAAATCCATTGAACCCCCATCTCCTCCTCTGAAAGCCTCTAAACCCATCAAAGATAACCAAACCCCATCACCACTTGCTACTCCTAGATCCACCCAATCCATCGAAGACACCCAAATCCATTCCCATGAACCTCATGAATCCCCTATCCTTCCATCTCCCCCACTTGAGGAATCTCTTCAACACTCCATCATCATGCCACCCACAAAAGTTGAGTAATGCCAAGATCTTGATCCAAAGCATACCAACATATCCTCTTCTTTGCATCAAGATACTGTCGTCCCATCTAGTCCATCTCAAGATCACAGTCCTCCATCCATTCCATCCAATGAATCCCTTGACACTCAAGATCCAATCCATCCATCTCATGAGCTCCTATCACCTACTGCCACAAATCTAGATCCTATCCTATCACCTAATCCCTCTCTTGATTCCTTACTACTCACTTGCCCCAATCAAGATGCTGCTATCCCATCATCTCCCTCTCATTATCCTATTATGTCACCTAATCCCTCTCTTGATTCCTTACCACTCACTTGCCCCGATGAGATGTTATCCCATCATCTCCCTCTCATGATCCTCCATTGTCGCCTAATCCTACTATCCCTACATCACTTCTATATCCTCTTGGTAATCTCACATTCCTTCATTGTGGTCTCCTTGCAAAAGAAAAACAAAGCATATATACCACCCATAATCCTTTGCCTAATAATGGAATCACATGATTCTTCCAAAATAACACAAATCCTATCATGGATCGAATGCTCAAGAACATGAACTATCAAGGAAAATGTTTAGGACTTCATGAGCAAGGTATTTTATAGCCCATCCAAGTCGAAGAACACTCCTATACCGGAGGTCTCAGATGCACTGCTCGCGAATCACAATCTAAATTTTTTGGTACAACCTCCACATATCCTCAAAAATCCTCTTCTAAATGAATAAGGGGCTTCTCCCATCACTCCACCAAATCATTTGTTGCCATTCCCCCTCCTTCATCATATCACCTCGAAACAACCATCCATATTCCTCCTTCATTTGCTCCATCCATTTTGGGTCCTCACATCCCTCCATCCACCATATCTCATCCTTCATCTACTCCATACATTTTGGGCCCTTATATACCTCCATCTACCATCATGCATCCTCTAGCTACTAAGTCAATTTTAGGACCTTATATCCCAAAATCACCTCATCCATCTCGTCCTATTTACCTTCTATCCATCCATCACCTATCCATATCACCCATCATAAACATCCCACTCTCATCAATAAAGGCACGTACCTACACATCCTCCATCCACATATCATCCCCAAAATCCAACCTCCATCACTCCACATCATCCATCTCCTTGTACCCATCCCATTGCTATTAAAATCACTTTGGATACCAAATTAAAAATGTATAAATCTAAACATCCACATGAATCTAAAGCTCCTCATGTCCCCTTAAAAATACATGTTGAAGAAAATAAAAATAAATCCAAAATGAAAATCAACCCCATCGGCAACAAAGGCCCACCAAAGCAAAAATCAAAACCATGTGGATCCCAAAGAAAAAAGGTGCAATGCCTTCAAATGAAAAATATGTAACCACATCCAAAGATGCTAATCCCAAAGCTACTCATTCTCATCCATTATCTCCTAAATCTATTTTGGGTCCTTATGTCCCAATATTCACTATCCCGTCTCCTCCATTATCCTCACATCATCGATCCATTAATACTCCTATCATTTCACATCCACCACCATATGTGCCAATGTTGGTCTTGAAAAAATCTTCCCATCACACATCTCCCCATCATGCATCTCCCCATCACACATCCACCCCATCATTTCATCCATACACTTTCCAACATCCCATCCATTATCCCACATATCTCCCCCATCAAATCCCTTTAATCCATTCTCTTGCATAATCCATTTATCCTAATAAGGTTGTATCAACATCTAACTGTTGCTTCAAACATGGGCTCTTAATACCTCGTATGGAAATTGATGCTTGATTCCTTCATCCATCTCCTTATCACATGTCTTCTAAATACACTTATCCATTTCCCTATCCTTATCCATTTCCATATGCATTCTATCCAAATATCAGAAAAATCCAAAAAAGTCAAAAAAGTCAAAATGTCAAAAAAGTAAAAAAAAAGCAAAAAATTAGAAAAATCTAGAAATAGCAAAGAGAAATAATTCGTCCAATGGTGAAAACTTGGAAAAAAAGCACCTTGGATAAGTACCATGATGAAAACCTGGAAAACATGCGTCATGTGTAAATCCCCCATCCAATTTACTTCCGCACTTGGGGGAAACTCCATCCCCTTCACTAATCTCCTCCATCCCATCTATCTTCCACATTTTTCGTATCATATTTCATTTATCCCAATCCCTCCATCCTCCTTATGTTCTTGATATAGATAGGGGCATCACATACATACATGCATTAGACACCTCTTGGAATTCCTTCCCCTCATCCATACACTATCCTATTCCTTGTCCACATCCATCTACTTTCTTTGTCCACTTGTCATGCTACCATCAATCTCCCTTCCTTATCCATGCATCCTATCCCTATCCATCTCACTCCCTTATTTTCCTATCCTTATATCTTCTATCCCTCATACCTCATCATACATGACATATCTAAAGTGGGGCATCTTCTTCCTTTGTGACATAGTCCTTGGAGATATCATTTGTCAATCCTATCATTCCTTCCATACCACTATTACTATCTCCCCATCCATCCATCATAACATCCATTCCATCTCCCCATCCTTATCTTCCTACCTATCCTTATCTCCTTACCAATCCAAACAATCCTTTTCATCTCCGTATCCTTATCTCCTTGTGCATTCATCCCTATCCTCCTATCATCTCCTAATTCCTTGTCATTGGCATCTAGCTACAGGCTACTCCCCATGCAATCCAATGCCATCTATCTCATCATCATCACTCCCACTTCTTTCACACATCTTTCCCATCTCCTATCACTTCTCATCACTCATCTCCCCATCGTATCATCCTCCTAATTCATTTGATGATTTGGATAACTATCCCATCCCTGAGCTTCATGCAATCATGATCACCATCATCCTATCCTATCCAATAGGTATATCTTGTCTCATCATATTGGTTCCATCATTTTATCTTCTTATCAGGGTTATCTCATCATCCCTTATCCATTATCTATCTTTGGAATTTTTTGAATTATGTTTCCCCTGTGCTTTCATGTAGTCAAGGTCGATCTTTTGATCTACCCCTAGGGATTTTTTCCATCCAGTCCTTGTTATCTCTCATCGGTCCCCATTGTCCTCTTCTTGCTTTATCCATGGTCAGTTGTCAGCCTTTTCTCAAACTACGAGGGCTCTGCGCTTTCATGTAGGCAAGGCTAATCTTTGATTGAACCCAAAGCCCCTAGGTATTTAGGGTGTGTCAATCTCGTGTCTTGTCTCTCTTGTGTCATGTCATCAAGCTATGCCCTTATCCAGCTAGTTCTTCAGAAATGAGATCCAATCAATTTTGAATATCCTTCATCATATCGGTCTTTTAGTTTAGTATCCATCTTTGGTCTCAACAAGATGCATCCTTCCTAACGTACCTCATCAACCCCATCCATCCCCTTGATCTTATGGAAAATGATGTTTGAAATTGATTGCAATCTTTTGATACTTTTGGATTTTGTTTATCATTTGAGCTCCCTATCATACCTTGTCATGGTAACCTTGATCCATCATATCATGGTGTGCTTTGACTAGTAAGCATAGGGGTGTATATTGATCTTTTCTTTGTTTTTGTCTTCCTAGTTTTCCCACGTGGTGCCCACCAAGATCCCTGTGGTCTTGTGTTATGCTGGGGCATCCTTTGTGCTTGTGGTTATCCCAATGCCTGGCTTGACCAAGGTCTTCATGAATTTGGGGTGTTGGGATAGCCTTCTTGTCTGTTGTGTTTGTTTCATGCATTAGACACTAATTCACCTTGGTTTCATATACCCTGAAACCTGGTGTCTTATGCTATAGCAAAAATTAGTGCTTCAAAAATGGAAAAATCTGATTGCATTTCAGTTTCCATTCCATTGCATTGCATGTATCCCCCATCTCTTCTTATCCATCTTTTCATCAATCCTCATCATTTCATCCTCTTTTCAATCTTCATAGAGTAATATAGAATGGTTATTCTAAGTTCCCTCATCATCTCATCATTTCTTCACTCTTCTTAGAATAATATAGCTTTGTTATTCTAAGCATATTTTCCTTCATCATTTTCATTTTTTTGCATCCATCTCACATATCAATCCAACCCTCACCCATTCAATCTAGCACAAATGATCTAATCACATCCTTGGTCTTGTTCCCAGCCTTGCTACAAGCCTTGATCCAATCCTCATCATCGTCATCACCATTGGGATGTATCCTTCCCTCATCAACAACACTTTCATCATCACTTTCATCATCATCAAGATGTATCCTTCCCTATCGTTTTGTGTTGTTTTGGGATATATCAATCCCTCATTCACAACACTCCATCCATCATCCACCTATTTTGGCTTGTAGCTTGATTGGGGCAACATCACATTTGTCTTTGAATCTATTTGTGCATCCCAATCTCCTATCGCTTATCATCCTCTCTATCCATCAATTTGCATCATCTTCCTCATATACCCCTTGCATCATCTCATCCATTTTGAGAGCACACCCATGTTCTCTTGAACGCACATGTCCTCTCGAGGGGGCATCCTACATCCCTAATCTTCATCTTCATCCCCCATCATATTTCTTCCTAGTCACTCCTTTGATGATTGGGGCATCTTTTCCAATCTAACCATCTTATTCCAGTATCTATGTTTTAATATTCTTTGAAATGATGCTACTCCATAACACCATCTCAAAGAGGGGAAAAATGTAGAAACCTAAATTTGCACACTTACATTTGTCCAAATTTGTCCCTTTTCGTCTAAATATCCTCTTATTTACATTAATTAAGTAATATTGCTATTATTTAATTGATACCCTTAATTCTTCTAAATCCCTAAGGTATTTAGTTAATAATTAAACACCTCACCCTTTTTTGTTTTTTTCCTCAAGAATTAAATAAATAGTACATTTATTTAATTCCTCACATGTCACATCCTCCATCAATTTTTCTTAGTCCTAATCCACCTCTTGATTCCATCATTAGGGATGTGCACATGTCTAATCCATGATTAATATGTGTCACATCCTCCAAATTTTGCGAGTTGGCTCCTAATCTTCATTTGCCACTAACTCTCTTCTAATCATTGGTTAGCTAGTCTAATTAGCATCTTAGTCAGCTCTCTCATCTCCTAAGGAATATTAAATTCCTTTTATTATACCCATGTCCTTCCTAATGGAATTTTAAATTTCATTTTATGCCTCCAAGACTCTCCTCTTCCCCATGCAAGTTGTTAGGAGTTCTAGAACTCCTCACTTGTCACATCAATCACATGAGGACAAGCACTTACTTTTTTGAGAACCTTGTTTTATCCTCTAGACAACTCCCAATCATGTGGATTTAAAATTCACATTTATTCCCCCAACAACTTCTCTCTTCCCCATAAAGGTTGATGGGAAATCTTAAGTCCTATCACTTGTCACCATCACTCATCCCAAGGTACTTGCAAGTACCTCCACATCATATATCATTTTCCACATCACTTGTCCTCTTGACATCTCATCCTCCACATGGCAAGATGTGAGGACTTGTGAGTCCTCAACTCACCACATCCCTTCATCTTGCCCATGTTTGGAAAATCTTGACTGTTCAATCCATAGAGGCCTTTCCCCTAAAATAGAGGATTTTTGGCTTCATTCATTCATTCAATTCATAACAAACAATCACATTTTCATTTTACATTTTTTCAAGCTCTCTAACTTCAATTCTCTTGCATTCAAGCTCTCATATACCATTGTTGCATCCTCAAGCTTTTGCATCGATTGCATTTTTCTATCAAAATACCCACCTTGAATCATTGGAATCTCCATTCAATCCGCATTGTTTTGCATGCCATTTTAGATCTCTTTCCATCAAGGAGCATACAAAACATCAACTATCAAAGGGCCAACGAAGGAGAAAATCATACAAGGTATAAATGTGCTTTTCTTTATCTGTATTTTGTTTGAGTTAACATAGCCCAATCTTGAGGTGTTTAAATTTTATTTCCTTCTTTTTCTTTCTATTTTGCATCATTTAGGATAGGTAAATAAGCACTGATCACACACTGTTCTCAAACAAGATCACTGTTTTGAAAAATAGCATTAAAAAAAATCATTGTTCATCATCACTATAGAGACATAACCTCTTTGTTATTGACTAAGGGGTTTGAATAATACACCTAAAATTATCTCCCCCTAATTGCATGTTCTTTAAGCAATTTTGGATGCTTCTTGTGCAATATGCATGAGCTTAGGTTCTTTCTTCTCTTTCTCTTATTTCCTTCTCCAAACTTTCATTGCGCTTGCTTTCTTGTGATGACCAAAATATTCCACCAAATTACTCTTACAAAATATTGCTTTATGTCCAAACTTATGGCATCTATAACAATCGACCTTGTAACCAACAAGCATAAAAAATAATTATAGTCTCTTGACAATACAAACACATCATTTCTGACTTGTGAATCACAAAAAATTGCAGTGTGACCGAGATGATTACATTTATGGCATAGGAACTTACTTCTTCTATTTGGCCATTCATAAGATCTCTTATTCTATCCAAATTTATTTTCATGCATCCGACACTCTCTTGCTCCATGACCAAATTCATAACAAGAATACAAATAACCATGAAAATAATTTTCAAACCTAGACCTTTGATGTTGTTCTGAATGAAAAGATCTTCTGAACTTGTTCTTGTTGACTTGTGCAAGAGCATTTTATTTTGTCTTCTTCTTGTCCTTAGTATTAGGAGCAGCAAAATGATAGTTTAGATCTATCTTCTTCCTTGGTGTTTCTATGACCTTAGAACTCTATCCTTTTTCAAAGCCTAAACCGGTAGTTTCCTTGTGATATTTTTGCTTGCTCAACATCTCATATAAAAATTTAGGCTTCTTTTCAAATTGAAGTGTCTTGTGTAACTTGGAAGAATCTTTTTCTAGTTCATTTCTCAAAGAAACTATCTCTAACTCATATATTTCACACGAAACCTCTTTTGCCTTAAGCTTATTTTTGACTTCTTCTATTTTCTTAACTTCTACAACTTGTACCTTCAAATATATGATTAGTTTTTCTACTTCTTGATAGGCTGAAAGTGTCTTGGCCTTGGAATCCTTTTCTTCTTGAAGCTATAAGTTTAATATTTGATTCTCCATTTTGAGTTTCTTAATCTCATCAAGGGCAAAAATGAGTTCAACTTCAATATTAATTTCACATTAATCTTCATCATACTCCTATTCATATTCATTCACAAAAGGGTCTCCTTTATCAACATTCTCAACTACAAAATCATCTTCTAACCTTGTATATTCTTCAATTTGTAAGTCATTTCTTATGATTGCTTCCTCATCAACTTTTTTATTTAGTTTAGGTGGTGCTTGTTGTTTAGCATTTTGCTGGGTATTTCTTTTCCCTTCTTTATTTTACTTTTTTCCATGATAAGTACTCCACTACCGTGATCTCCCGAGCTGATTAAAATTGTGAAAAGGGACCTAATTCTCTGATACCACTTGTTGGAGTACAAGACCACTAAGAGGGAGGGTGAATCAGTAGTCAAATGAAAAATCAATTTAAAAACTTAACTCACTTGATTATTGAAAGAGACCTATTGAAAAATACTTCAAACTCTCTAGATATTTTAAGCAAATTAGAAAATAACACTTGAATCAAAGATGATCAATCAAGCACAATATGGTACACCACCAAGAGAAAACATAACACAGGTTTTATGAGTGGAAAACCTTGAAAGGGTGAAAAATTACTCTAAAAATTTGTTTCATTAAACCTCATTGGGTAAAACATTGTTGATTACATATTCCATGCCTCACTGACAATACAACAAGCCTCAATGGCAACTTAACCTACCTCACTGGAATTACAACAAGCTGCATTGGCTGCTCAACCCGCCTCACTGGCAATACAACAAGCCTCACTAGCTACTCAACCTACCTCACTAGCTAACATCATTCATCATTGGAAAATCACCATGCCTCACTGGAAAACATCAAAATAAATAAAAATATCAAAGGGTTACTCAATTTCTCAACAATTCATTGCTCTATCTCTACATCAGTTCTTCAAAAAAATTCATCTCCCTTATTCACCCATATCACCACACAGATTCAAAATCATAATATCAAAATCACCTCTCCTCTTTTCCATTTCACATTCAAAACCACACACCCTTTTGCAAACATAAACAAAAACACCTTCACAAGACTCTTCTCAACACATCAAATGAAATAAGTAGATAGATATGAATAATAAACAATAAATAATTAAGGATTTGCTTCAATCCTCTACTCTCATCTTGTTTGCACCTTGGAATTGCAAGGACACAAAGAAAAATTTACTGGACCATTTCCCTATTATGATTTGTAACTCCAACACAATTGAAGATCTCTGCAGCATGAAAAAAATCAAGTCCTCTGTCATATAAAAACTTTAGACCTCTACCACATGAACACTTAAGACCACTACCACACTAACATTGGTATATTAATAATACTATAAAACTAATTTACAAACCATCCTTTGAACTCCAGTAATCTGCTCAAGCACATTTATCTATGCCAAGAAAATAAGAACACTAATTTCAATCACAGACCTCTCATAATACTTATGTGGTTTGATATCTTAAACCTTCTTCATTTTGCACTATTATGGCTTAAGGAAAATACCAAGGTTTTCACAAAACTCCCATAGTTTTTATAATGATCAACACCTATCTAAGAATCCCTTCAATACACTAGAATAGCTTTTAAATCCACTGCCACCTCCATATAATTACAAACCAGTGCATAACTGAACACAAGGAAATGGAATCCAATCACCTATCAAAGTGTTCACACTTGGAAGTAGTCATTCTTAGAATTTTAAATCTAGACCTATGGTATTTCTCTCCTGCCAAACTCATAGTTGAATGAAACCTTTGATCTTCCTTTTCAAATAGTTATCAAACTGTGTAACTGAAACAAAGTCATTGACACTCAAATTCTTGTCAAATGAAAAGCCTTGGAAAGTGACCATTATGAAACTTTAAATGAAAACCACTGATCTTCTACTCCTACCAATTCTCCAATAAAATTATGGCCATTTTTTTTTCTTTTGGGTGGTGAAACTTAAAGTCTTAACCTATTAAGTTGGTTAACCAAGGATAGAGGGCCAATAACCAATATAATTGCAACCCTTGATTAGTCACTTAAGTGACTTTAACCTTATAGTGCCCATGAACATTCAAACCAAATATAAAGTGAAAAATTCATTGAAGACATTCATGAAATATAAGCCCTAGGTCTCCAAGCATAAACCTTACGTATTAATAGCAATTTCTATCCATATCACTACCTTCAACAATCAACAAAATACTTCCACTGAATACTTGATCTATGAAAGATTCCATGAATAAATAGTAACTTAATCAACTAACTCACCATCAAAATATACCTAATCACTTTGACTCAATCATAATTTTGCATTAGTAACATGATAACACTATGAACACCATCATGTGAAGATAATCAACACTAACTTTGTCCTAAAGAAACTCTCAACACTGAAGTAACACTGTGATAAATGAACCAAGAACACCAATTAAGAAATAAACTTGTATCTTTGTGATCAAGAACATTTAACTTCACTTGCACCAACATTTGCATTAGTATTTTCTTTACATCAACACCATTGTTACCTTTCCACCAATGAACATCATGAAGAATGAGATAAATCACTACAACACCAAGAATTGAATAAGTGGGTAACTCATCAACCAAAACTAAAAAAAGTACCATAACAAGTTCCTGGTAGCACAAAATCAAGAAAGGATATAATGAATCCATGTCCAAGTCTCTTTGACACCAATGGATCAACACCAAGAGATGAACCATAAAATAAAACAATGATCAATACCATGAACACCATTATTGAAGCATCTTCTGAAGCAACACTAAAGTAATACTTTGAGACCATCATACATCAACATGTTTCCTTTTACCTTTCACTTTTGACATAATACCATGAAATATAGTAGCATCACCTTGAAATGTAGCATCAGATTTTGTATCAACACCTGAATGAACAAGAACCTCTGAAGCATCAAGTAAGCACCCATAACATTGAATTTTGCACCATGAACATGAACAAGTGCTTTGTCATGAATAATGAACCTTTGACATCAATTGGCATCAACGACAAATCAAACCAACAAATATTTCATTAAAATAACCTCCTATTTTAAATTTTACCAAACATTGTTCGTTGATCAAAAGTTTTTGATTATTTTGTACCCTTGATATTTGTTACAGGTTTGAGTGCTTCCTCCTCTCTAGCTTCAATGTTCTCACTATTTCTTTGGATACCAAGTTATCTGTGCTTCCACTAACTATGATGAAATTACAAGACTTCCCTTCACATTTTCATCTTGTCTCGAATAATCTCTTTCTTTGAGCTGGTTTATTTTCTTCATTCAACAATTCTCTTCTTGTCATAAAGACTTCACCTCCTTCTCGTTCTTTTGAATGTAATGAGTGTGCATCCACCTCATTGATGTTTGATACTCTATTCTGATTTCCTAATATTCTATTGGTCCTTTCTTGATTATGAGGATAGTCATATGCTCTATTTCCCTCTTCCCTGCTTTGAAAATAGGTTATGTGAAAGCCACCTCTTTTGAATCCTCTACCCGATCTTCCTCTACCTCTTGGATTTTGATCTCTACCCGTTGTTGCAATGGTATTTAAACTTCTAATTTTTCTAATTTCCATCATAACTTCTTCCTCCAGTTCTTCTGCCATGACCTCTTCCTCTTTGATTACTTTCAAATTTTATATTCATTATTTCTTCAACTTTCAATGAAAATTGATAAGCATCCTCAATGGTGGTCATTCTCACCAATGCCAACTCTTCTTGTATGATTAGATTTAACCCATTAATTTAATAGGCTACTTTCTCCTTGTATGCTTTAGAATGTCCTGTCCTAATCAGTACCTTGTGAAATTATTTTGTGTATTCTTTCACAATCCTCATTCCTTGTCTCAAGCTCTATATCTTTTTGAGCAGCTCCAACCCATAATCTACTAGAATAAATTGTCTTTTCATTTTTTCCATCATTCTATCCCATTTGGAAATTTTGTCTTTCCATTTTCTTCCTCTTTCAAGCTAGGTTTCTTTCCACCAAATGCCTGCACGTCTTTTTAACTTTTATTTTGCAAACCTCACTCTGTGAGGGTATTCAATCTTTTCAAACTTGAAAAATTTCTCCATGTCATTTATCCAATCTATCACCTCTTTGAGATCCAAGCTTCTACTAAAGGTTGAAATCTCCATTTTTTGTTTCTTTCCAATTTGTGATATAGCTCTCAATAGTTTGATTTCTCTAGGATCCATTTGATCCCGTTCTTCCTCTTCCAATTCTTCTTTAGTTTCATCTTCACTATAATCTCTTTCCCTACACACTTCTCTTCTACAAATCTCTTCCTGCAAAGTCTCTATTTTCCTTTTGAGTGCTCTAAGTTCATCTCTAGGAGGGTATCTTCCTCCACCACCTCTGCCTCTACCTCTACCATGTTGGGAAACTCTTGGAGGCATTTTAATCTTCACCCAAAAATCATAGGTCCTGCTATAAAATTCCTCTCTTCGGTGCTTTGTTTATAGACTCAAGACAACTCACTCTGATACCATTGATGAAAAGGGAGACTCTCCCTTTCAAATCTGATCACAAACACACACAATACTCTATGCAAGAAGGCTGAAAATGAACATTAACAACAAAATATGGAAGAGAAATGTGCAACTTATATTATATTCAAATATGAAAATGTTTACATTAACATGAAGCTCATGGGTGATGAGTCTAGTTTATGGTCTAATTTTGGGTTGTATTTATGATTTAGTTGTTGAAGTTATCATGGACTTTGATGTTAAGTATTGATACTTTTATGATATTTAGTCAAGACTTTAGACATTGGGCCTAATCCTATTTCTGCAAATCTTTAATGATATTAGCATGTTATTTGGACTATCTATATTAATCTTGCATGTGGTTAATGAATGTTCTTTAAGGTGGTTATAGACATGCAATTATTGTGCGTACTAACATTGCCATGCAAATATGATTTGAGGATGCTAAATTGAGAAAGACACTACCAACTAGGCATGCACCATAACGTCCAACAAGGGAATCATTCAAAGGTCAAAGGAGGTTGATGACAGGAGATTCCCCATGCAAATAGGATATAACTGCCCTGTAGTGGTCTTTATTAATGTTGAGAAAATGTGCGCGTTACCACAGTGCTAAATCTGCGCTTGGACCTACATGTTTGACTAGATTCCATGCATGTGTAACTGCCACCTCTCCACTTTCTTTCCTTTCCATAATATGGTGTCCTCCCAGTTCATGGAGTTGACCACCTTGTTTAGTTGGTAGTATAAATAAGGATCAGATGCTCCTTCTCACAAGGTTGAACAATATGATATTGTACTTGCACTCTTAAGTTTTCAACAATATAGTTATGCTACTCTTTTGTACTCATGTTTCAAGTGAATAAAATAAAGTTTTGAGTTTGAGCATTTGAGTTTCCATTAGTTTAGAGGATACTTATCCAAGGGGGCCCACTTGGTGAGTAATCCGTCCTTTAGTTTAGTAATTCTTTTTATTCAGTAACTAGTTAAGAATCTGGCATCGACTGTTCCTACAACCATTGAAATTCCATTTTGTGATTGTTCTTGCAGCCAAAATAGACAGAGTAGTTTCCTATTTGTTGCTCAGATTTTCATTTCCGTCATGAATTTTAGCTTGGTGTAGATGTTGGTTGATGTTCAACATTTATGTTATTCCTTTCCAAGCACTTTACTTTTAGCATTGTGTCTTTCTTAGCTGTAGAATGAAAATGGCTACTTTGGGTTCCTAGTGCACATACTATGCTAACCCATTTCAAGTTCACATCCTTGGGTTGACAAGTTAAATGTACCTTCATGATGATTGAAATAGTTGTTCAGGTTAGATGTCCAATCTCTGAATCATGGTTGTAAAGGCCTAGTTGTTAAATCATTGTAGGAGGCCAACATTTTGGGTGTCATTGTCGGGGATGGTGTCAAACTAGGAATTTCTTTGGAGTCATTGATAGTTTTCTTGTTGCAATATTTCTGAAAGTTGTTCTTGGCATACCCATCATTCAGGAAGTAATGATCCCCCTTATTCTTTACCAATTCTTTGTGTGAATTGGTTGATATTGAGTTGAATACCGCATGCATAGAGGAAGGAGAAGAGATGCTTATGGGAGATTCCTTCCTAATAATCCTAATCCATTCCAGCTAGAAGAGCTTCCGAATTTGCTAAGGGACAAAGAAGAAGAAGAAGAAGAAGAGCCAAACCCCTTTGTTGATGCATTTCCTAATCTGACTAGTTCTGAAGCTTCCTTTGAAGACCAAAATAAGTTTGAGAATCCCTTTGGTTGGGGAATTCATCAAGTTGGAATGGGTGATGCAAATAGAAACAAACCTAACCAACTCACTTTTCCTTTCCCCATTAATTTCCCATCAAAATGAAGTTGACAACATAAAAAATATCCCTGCTTCAACACTCCCCAAGTTTTATGGACTTGTCACAGAAGATCATGATACCTTCTTGTTTGAGTTTGACATATTTTGCAAGAGTTATGACTATACCACCGATGCCCATAGGATTAAGCTATTTCCTACCACTCTGAAAGAAGTTGCATTAAGATGGTTCATGAGCCTAGGCAGATATACTATGGAAAATTGGGAGGACATGAAGACAAAGTTCCTTGAGGAATACAAGGAATATTGCAGAGGAAGTGACATGACAGGAGATGACATTTTCAAGATGCCACAAAAGGAAGATGAGAGATGGAGGATTACATTTCAAGGTTTTTGTTCTGCTTACAGAAATATCCACACCATAGCCTCAACGAAGAATCACAAAGGCTGATTTTATTAAGAGGAATTAATGAGAATTGCATTAATGCCTTGAACCTGATGACAGGAGGAGATATCACCCAAGTTCCTTGGGAAGACATCAAAAAAATATGCCAGAACTATTCCAGGGTAACTTCAAAGAAAGGGAGAGCTTACCAATCCTCTATGGGTAAGTCATCAACCAATGGAGTTTCAAGGATGGAGATCACACACGTGCTAGTAGATTTCAAGCAAGACATCATAAATAATCTAGGAACTTAGCTGGATACACTTCAGGCCAAGAAGAAACAAGAGGAGGTAGAGGCAATGATGATAGAGTATTTCCCCCATTGTAGACAAAAGAAGGACTGCATGTGCAAGATGGTAGCTAATATTGAAAGTAAGCGGATTCCATCTGATTTCAAACCAATCCAAATTGAAGAAGATCAAGTCTACTAGGTTGCACAAAGGAAGCCTTGGGCTCCAAGACAAGGTATGCCACCAGATCCACTATATTATGTTGGGCCATATTTTAATTCCTATTCATCTGGTAGCCAATGGAAACCTCCATATCCATCTAGCTATGGAGGATACCCACCATAGCCTTGGGGTAGCCCTCCAAATGCTTGGCCCAATCATCAAAACTCTCCACCCCAGTGGTAGCAACCTTAGGGGAATTGGTAGTAATATCAAGGGCATTGGCAGCCACCTCCAGGAAATTGGCAGTAGACAAATCAATGGAGGGAAGGACAACAATGACCAACCTAGCCAAATAGTTACATTCAACCACCTTCTCAGCCCCAAAAACCTGCTATAATGCTTACCCTTCCTAATCGAAGCTCAAATCGACCTAAACCTACTTAGCTACCAACTCAGTCCACACCCAATCCAAATAACAAACCACAACAACTTGTATATTCTATTGATTCAAATTAATTTCCTGCATATGTTGTGAGTGTAAGTGACATCCACTTGTATTTAGGAACTACTTTACCAACCTCTTCCAAGCCCATTATCACCGAGCTTCCTATAGAAGAGGAAGAGGAACCTCTGAATGATCCCATTTAGCCAAGTGCACCTAAAAATCATGAACCAGTCCCAACCAAGCAGACTAAACAAGCACCACCATTCCCTCAGAGATTGGAAGTTGCCAAGAAAAAGGAAGAAAAAGAGGACACAACCTTTGACATCTTGGATTAGTTGAAGCATACATGTGTTTAGATACCTCTATTCCAAGCCATAAAGGATGTCCCAATCTATGGAAAGGAAATCAAAGAAGCATGCCTCAAGAGGCCAGGAAGGAAAAAGAAAGACCCAACTATAGTTCATGTGGTGGGACAACTGGCTGACATCATGCTTGGGAAAGTGACTATTCCCAAGTATAATGACCCAGGTAGTCCTATAGTATTTGTCGTTATAAATGAGATCGAAATAAATAATGCTCTTATTGATATAGGGGCAGCAATAAATGTAATGACTAAAGACATCCTGCAACAACTAAACGTTGCAAGCATGAGATCTACTCTTACTATCCTATACCTCATTGATAGTTCTATTGTTAAGCGTGATGGTATAGTGGAGGATCTTGTGGTAATTCTAGAATCCTGGGAGTACCCAACAAACTTTATGATTCTTTCTCCTAAAGCCACACTAGGCGGGTATCTCATTATTCTTGGAAGGCCATGGTTGGAAACTGTAGATGCATATATTGGATGATGATCAGGAGACATGACCATTTTTTATGGGAAGAGCACCAAAAATTTTGTTCTTTATCCTCCTGCTTAGCCATCCCATGATGAAGATAACCTCGTATGGCCACATGTTGGTGAAGAGGCTGATGAAGTTAATTATGTGGCACAACTTATGATGTTAGGAAAAATATCTTTCATGCAACTTCAAGAAAAAGATGAAGTATTGGATAACATCATTCAAAACCTTTGTGAAGTGGAGGAAGCATCATCTTCTCATCCTATTGCTCCAGTCAAAACACTTCTGCCTGATCTTCCTATAGTCACTGTTCCTCCAGACATTCTTCCTGCAACCACTCTTCCTATAACCACTCTTCTTATAGCCAAACTTCCTACAACAATAGGTATGTCCCATACATTACTTCCATATGAACTCAATATAGTTTGCATCAATTAAGCAACCATGATAAATTTAACTACACAAGTGCAGGTGTTAGAGGGAAAACATTTGAATGTTAATAGAAAACTGAGTGAAGAACAAAAATTGCTATTGGAAAACTTATTGAGGACCCACCAACATGCATTTGCGTGGGACTATCATGACATGAAGGGACTGGACCCTAAGCTTTGCACTCACAGAATTTACATAAGAGATGATTGCACCCCAATGAGGCAGCCACAAAGAAGAATTAACCCTGCACTAAGAGAAATTGTAAAAGGGGAACTGCAAAAATTGCTAGATGCAGGATTTATCTACCCCATTTCAGATAGCAAATGGGTGTCTCCATTAGTGATTGTTCCAAAGAAAGGAGGGAAATGGCGAGTTTGTGTTGATTATAGGGAACTTAATGCTGCCACTAAACAGGACCATTTTCCCTTACCTTTCATAGATCAAGTTTTAGACACAATTGTAGGAAAGCAATACTTTTATTTTCTAGATGGATTCAATGGCTACAACCAAATCCAAATTGCACTAGACGATTAGGAGAAGACCAATTTTACCTATCCATGGGGAACCTATGCCTAATTAGTACTCCCATTTGGCTTATGCAATGCACCTACAACCTTTCAGAGGGAATTCATTAGCATATTCTCAGATATCTCTCTTGATTGCATGGAAATTTACATGGATGAATTTACTACCTACGGTGCTGATTTCAATCAGGCATTAGAAAATCTCAAGAGCGTAATATAGAGATGTGAAGACTATTGAGAATGTGTGTCTCAAACTCACTGGTGAAACCCTGGTTTTGTTGCTTAAACCTCTGAAAGTGATGGATTATGCTTGTACCACTATACTGCTAGATGCTTGTAAGAGAGGAGCAGTAGCACTGTGTACCGACATACTGCGAGAGCCTTGTGATTGACTAGTAGTAGTGTGGTATACCACCATACCACGGGGGTCTCTTGGTTGTCTAGCGGTAGCGCAGGGTATCACCATACCTTGGGGGTCCTTTGGATGTCTAGCGGTAGTGCGGTGTTACCGCCACCCCACGACTGTGTTGAAGACCTCCTACGGTGGTGTGGTGTTACCACCACACCGCGATAGAACTTGGAAGAGGCTGTGGTAGTGCTGTGGTGTTACCGTAGACCTACGAGGGTCTATAGATGGTCATGTGATAGAGCGATGTTCTAGCAGAATGGTAAACCGTGGTCTCACGGAGGCTTGTAATATGGCTTGCGGTATGGCGGTTAAGCTTGGAAGCAGTGGGCAGAGATGAAACAATGTGATAGTCAAACAACGATGAACAAGTGATGTGCTGACACATGGCATGGATTCATTTGTTGATTTCACATTGTTGTTGTGAATCAAATTTTTTTTGGACCACTATTTATAATCTGGAGCTAATATGGTAACTGCTAATTGACGGTTTGTCTTTTGTAAAGACTGGAAATTGAATTTATGTTTCCACACATGGTATCCTAAAGAAGAGTGTGAAACTGAGAGGGCATGAGGTTGTGTTGGTCAAAAGGCTAGCTGTATGAGTGGGCTAGTGAAATGAAATAAATCTACATTGTGTGCTATGTGAGGGTATTGTAACAATGTGGGAATTCTGAACAATGTTGTCTACTTTATCCAAATGGACAAGATGTAAACTCTAGAAGAGCATAACTCTGAGATTGTATTGTAACTGTTGATGTTGCTGATTAATACAATTGAGCTGAGTGTTTTGGAGGGTGGGGTTTTTTACCCAAAAAGGGTTTTACCCAAATAAATCTATGTGTTCATTTGTTTGTCTTTCATGTTGGTTGGTTCTGTAATTTGAATTGGTGCATAAGTGTTGAATCTAGTTAAGTTTTCATGTGCTTTTCTCATAAGGGTTAATGTGGGAAATGCACTATGTATGATTTTGCTTTGTGGCGCAGCTGTATGTGTCTTTGAGGAAATTTAATGAAATTAAAAGTTACCAAAGGAACTACTATTCTTGGAGGTTTTTCTGAGATGACCAAAATTTCCCAACAAGTGGTATCAGAGCCTTCTTTTGGTTGCTAGTTCTGGGTATTTCTCTTGTGAAGATTTCTTAGTTAGACAGGCTTGAAGAAATTTGGAGGAATTGATTGATTATTGACCCTTTGGTGAATAAAAGTTCTTGCTCTTTTGAGACAACACATAGCGTGAAAGACATTGAATATGGAGATATTGGAGTTGATCATATTGTAATGATGTGGTCTGAGGTTCCTAGTTGGCATCAAATGATCCTAATGCAAGGGGTGTGAGTTTATGCTTATGGCTATGTTGCGGTAGAGCGTGGTTCATACTGGGTGTCTGTGTGATGGGCTCCCTGATGGTAAGGAAATTCTTGGGTTATTTTTTAGCCATGGAGTATTGTGCTTGTGCTGGGTTCTTTGACTTGGCATTGAAGGCGTTGTTCTCTATTACCCTGATTGCATAAAGGCTATGAAGTTGATCTTTGGGTGGTCTGAAAACTTCTAAATAGCTTGACTCTCTTGTATGCATGTGCATGTTGATGGTTATGGAATTGGTCTAGGATGGGCCTAGAATTCCTGTACTACTTGTTCCTTTGAAGGATGCCTTGTACTTGCATGGCTCAAATTCATGTTCTTTGGTTTTGAGGGTTTTATAGATTTTTGTTTAAAGAATCTATGGTTATGCATATTCATGTTATTCCATTTTTATGGTTAACTATGATGGTTTTGTTTCAAACTTTTGAGTCATCTAGATGTGAAGTGGATATGGGTGTGCATGGTTTTTCTCGAACATAGTGGTTTTGTAGGTTTTACATGGTCAAGAAAAAACTTGTTGTTTTGTGGAGTTGATGTTAAACTATTTTCTAGACCCTGGCTTGTGGGGCATTGCTGGATAAGATAGTTATAGCTCTGCATACATGCTTTGTGCTTGGTATGAGGATATGTGATGTCTTCTTTGCATGGGATTGTTGGTACATGATTAGTCACTCAACATTTCCTATGGTGTTGCTTGTTGATTTCCTAAACTATGGTGCTCGGGTTGTGGACATGATTGGAGAATCTGATTTGGACTTGATTTGGTGTTTGAGTCATGGTTTCTACATGGTTATTCTCTTTTAGATCTTAGTGCTTTTGTTTCCAGTGTGATTACGGGTTTGCACATTTGATGGAATTGATCTTTGAGTTATGTGGTTGGTGGTTTAGCTACCCATTGGCTATAGTGTGATAACTCGAAAGTGGACTGTCTATATCCACGAGGTTGATGCAGTGTTTGTGCAGACTTGTTAGCTGGCCTTGTTTGAGGTCACTTGTGCATTGATGTGGTTGCTTTGAGATGAGAGGATGTATGGTGTTGAGTACTTGAATAGTCTGTTATAGGGACCTATAGCATGTTGTATCACAATGTCATGGATAGCTTGGATACACTACTTTGTGTAAGCTTTTAATAGTGATGGTAACTTGTTTTGGAGATTTTGGTTCTACTTGATGGACATGTTAATGTGTGGACCTGAAGGATTTTCAGATTAGCAGATGTTTGGTCATGATGCTTTGGAAGCTTGGATGTCACATTTCAGTGGGAGCTTTAGCAGTGACTTTGGGTTCATCACTTGGTGGTGAATGATCTTCTTTAGTGTTACATATGTTACTAGGAGGGAATCTTAGATCTTGTTGCTACAAAAGGGTTCTTTTGCATTTGCATGGACACTATTTGAGGATGTGCGACATATTGGAACCATGAAGGACCTCTTGGAGTCTTTGGTTGAGGTGTTGGTGGTTCTTGGCAGGTGATGTTGGCTTTGAGTTTGTTTGCTTTATGTCATGGTATACTCTTGCTTATGCACTCGAGTTTTGACATTGTGCATTGCACTTGAGACCATGGTATGGAAAGATCATGATGTCATGATAAGTTCTTGATTTAGATGATTGGAGCTTTGACAACGATCTGGTAATTCTTTGTGTTTTGGGTGCATTGATCATATGCTTGAGAACTTCATGATAGTGCAGTGATCATTTGGAGTTTAGCATGAGATGATCGGTTACCAAAGCTCATGGATACATGAAGAATAAGGTGAGGCTGTATTTCTCTTGAGAGGAGTGAACTGTTGATGGACACTCTTGGTGAAGATTTCAGTAGAAAGTCTAAGAAGCCTACACCTTGTTTGGACATGAGTTCAATAGAGACCAATGAGGAGATTGCTCTTCGAGAAGTCACAATGACTTGATTATCCTGGAGGAGCATTCTCTTTCCCCACTCTTGGTCTGCTCATAAATGAAGTCTAATTTGAGAGGTATTTTCCCATTGTATCTTTCAGATGTGTTTTATGCTTCCTTTCATGATATGGATCTTGAATTGTTGTTTAAATGGTTCTGGAGGATTCATAGTGGAATATGTATAGCATGGTTTATCTCCTTGACCTTTTGTGTCATATCTTCTTTTGATGAGAATTGGTAGGAGATGCTTTATGGGCTGATTTCCTGATATGGGAAATGAAGTGGTTTGATCTTCTTTGAGAGGCTTACATCCATATGTTTCGTTTGATCTTGGAGATTGAACAGTTGGATGTTGTTAAGGCTTTTCTCTTGGGGTTTTAAAGGAGATCATAATTTACACAGTTGGTATTTAGAGGTGTATGTAGGAGGTTTTTCTACAAGCTCATAATGTGCAGGTGTGCTCTTTTTGGTCTTGGTAGTCTTCCAGGATGTTTGGTTTCACATTACATTGGTTTGAGGTTTGATCAGAGCTGTAGTGATCACTAGCTTGTGGCCATGTGTTTTCAATCATGTTCTTGGGTTATGAAATGAAGGTTCTTAATCTTTTTCCTTTGTTGGATGTGGAGAACTTTGGAGAGCTATGAAGACTTGTGGTGAGAGTTGTTCTTGAAAGTTATTAATTTGTAGGTTGTGCATATCATTGTGGATAATTACTTGGTACTACATGGCTACATTTTCAATGTGCTATTATTGGTAGACCTGTTATGCCTTTGATCCTTTAGATTTGGCATTACCCATGCAGTGGGATTACTTGGATGTATTTGGTATTCTTTGACTAGTTTGTGCATGGTGCTTGTATCTACAGTTGATGGGTTGGCTATGTTGTTGGAATGAGTTTACTAGTGAGGGTACCTTGAAGGTATGTGAGATTGGATGGAATAACATGAGTTGTGGGTGCTATTTTTAGTTGTGTGGGTTAATCAGTTGGATGGGAGCAGTCAATTTTCTAGTTTCTATTCTAGCCGATGTTCTATCTTGTTTCTGGAGAATGACTTCACGGTTGCATTCTATTTGAGGCTTTGAAGTTGATATTGCTTCTGTATAGCATGTGAGAATAGTGAAGTGGTGGCAACATGTTATAGTCTTTGCTATCAGTTGGATCTGGTGCTTGTGTTCTATAGACTAGTGCATATACGCCTTGGCTCATTTTTTGTCCTGTAGTGGATGGATGGAACTATTGCTTGAGTTGGTGGACATCATGGATGTTGTTGCAGGTGTCTTGGCTAGAGCACAAGAGCATTGTTCGAGTTTCTTATAATTGCATGAATGGCTATGGTATAGTGTTTTTGAAGGTTGGAAAGGGGTTTAGTGAGTTCTTCATCAAGTGGGAGATTGTTGAGAATGTGTGTCTCAAAATCACAGGTGAAACCTTGGTTTTGTTGCTTAGACCTCTGAAAGTGAGGATTTTTCTTGTACCACTGTACCGTTGGATGCTTGTAAGAGAGGAGTGGTAGCACTATGTACCACCATACTGTGAGAGCCTTGTGACTGACTGGTGGTAGTGTAGTATACCGCCATAGTGCGAGGGTCTCTTGGTTGTCTAGCGGTAGCACAGGGTACCGCCATACCTTGGGGGTCCTTTGGTTGTTTGGCGGTAGTGCGATGTTACCGCCACCCTGCGGCTGTGTTGAAGACCTCCTACAGTGGTGCGGTATTACCTCCACACCATGATAGAACTTGGAAGAGGCTATGGTAGGCAGACCCATGAGGGTCTATAGATGGTCATGTGGTAGAGCGATGTTCTAGCAGAATGGTAAACCGCAGTCCTGCAGAGGCTTGTAATATGGCTTGTGGTATGGCGGTTAAGCTTGGAAGTGGTGGGAAAAAATGAAACAATGTGATGGTCAAATAGCAATGAACGGGTGACGTGCCAACATGTGGCATGGAGTCATTTGTTGATTTCACATTGTTGTTATGAATCAATGATTCTTTGGACCAACATTTATAATTTGGAGCCAATATGGTAATTGTTAATTGACGGTTTGTCTTTTGTAACATCTAGAAACTGAATTGGTATGTTTCCACACATGGTATCCTAAAGAAGAGTGTGAACTTGAGAGGCCATGAGGCTGTGCTGGCCGAAATTCTAGTTGTGTGAGTGAGCTAGTGAAATGAAATGAATCTGCATTGTGTGCTATGTGAGGGTATTGTAAAAATGCGAGGATTCTGAACAATGTTCTCTACTTTCTCTAGATGGACAAGATGTATACTCTAGAAGAGCATAGATCTGAGATTGTATTGTAACTTTTGATCTTGCTGATTAATACAATTGAGTTGAGTGTTTTGGAGGGTGGGGTTTTTTACTTGAAAAGGGTTTTCCCCACATAAATATATGTGTTAATTTGTTTGTCTTTCATGTTGGTTGGTTATGTAATTTGAATTGGTGCATAAGTGTTGAATCTGGTTAATTTTGCATGTGCTTTTCTCAGAAGGGTTAATGTGGTAAATGCACTGTGTCAGATTCCACTTTGTGGCACAGTTGTACATGTCTTTGAGGAGATTTATTGAAATTAAAAGTTACCAAAGGCACTACTATTCTTGGAGGTTTTTCTGAGATGACCAAAATTTCCCAACAAAGACCAAAATATGTCATTAAATAGTGAAAAGTGCTTCATGATGATGCAAAAAGGTGTAGTCCTTAGCCACTACATCTCCCACAAAGGAATTCAAGTAGATCCTATAAAGACTGAGGTGATAAAAAATCTACCCACACCTACAAAACAAAAGGATGTTAGGAGTCTCTTGGGTCATGCAGGATATTATAGGTGTTTCATTAAGGATTTTAGCAAAATAGTAACACCATTGTATACTCTTCTCACTAAAGATGTTGAATTCCAGTGGACTGAAGATTGTGACAAGGCATTCTCTGATTTAAAGGTAGCCTTGACTCATGCTCCTATACTTAAGGGACCTAATTGGGAGCTTCCTTTTCACATCCATACAAATGCATCAGATTATGCCATAGGAGCAGTTTTAGGACATAAAGGAGCTATTGAAAATGCCATTTATTTTGTTAGCAAAAATTTGCAGGGAGCTGAATTCAACTATACAGTGACAGAGAAAGAAATGCTAGTAGTGATCTATGCCTTGAACAAATTCAAACATTACATCATAGGTTACCAAATCTTTGTGCACACTAATCATGTAACCATCATATATCTCATGAATAAACCTCTGATCTTTGGCAGGATGGAAAGATGGTTATTGTTGATGCAAGAGTTTGACATAACCGTTGTGGATAAACCAGGGAAGGCTAATGTTGTTGTAGATTTTCTTTCAAGGCTGAATACATTAGGGGATAATCAAGCAATGGATGACTCTTTTCCTAATTAGCATCTATTCTCCATCAGTTTACAAACACCCTGGTATGCTGAGGAGATGTGTGAGAGAAGATGATACATATGAGATTTTGCATGCATGCCACAATGAACCATGTAGAGGAAATTTTGCAGCCAAGAGGAAAATAATGAAAATTTTGAACACATGATATTACTAGCCAACACTCCACAAGGATGCAGGAAGGTATACAAGAAAATGTGATAAATGTCAAAGAATGGGTAGACCAACCAAATATGATGAGATGCCACTTTACCCTTAGGTGGAAATGGCTCCCTTTGACAAGTGGGGATTGGATTTTTTAGGACCCATTGACCCTCCATCAAATGGTAATTCCTATTTCTTGGTATGCACTGATTATGTAACAAAATGGGTATAAGTTAAGGCCATGAAGCATGCAAGAGATAACAAGGTTGCAAGATTTCTTTATGGGGATATTTTCACAAGGTATGGAGTTCTAAGAGAGATAGTGACTAATCAAGGGGCTCAATTCACATCAACCCTTGTTGCAACACTAGTCAATGAGTACAAAATTAGACACAAGAATTCTACTCCTTATCACCCCCAGGTCAATGGACAAGTTGAGGTGACCAACAGAGAAATTGAATCCATTTTGACCAAAAAAGTAGCTATCCACATAAAGGATTGGGAAAACAGATTACCAGAAGCTGTTTGGGCCTATAGGACAACCTGGAAAACAACTATAGGCTTCACTCCATTTGAGTTTTTGTATGGAAAGACAACCATGATTCCCATTGAATTTGAACATAAGACTCTAAGGAGTGCAGTATATTTGGGGATGGATATATCTAAGGTAGAAAAAGAGAGAATCATGCAACTAAATGCTTTGGATGAGATGAGAAGAGCAACCTTGCATCACATAGAGGTAGTGAAGAATCAAAGATCAAGTGGCATGAAAAATTTATCAAGGACAGGAAATTCCAACTAGGAGATTGGGCCCTGCTCTATGACTCAAGGTATCAAGACAATGCAGGAAAATTGTAGACAAGATGTTTAGGACCATTTGAGGTTTTTGAGGTCTTTCCCAATGGTGTTGTACAACTCGTTACTATTGACTTAGTCAAATTTAAGCTGCTTGTCAATGGTCACTGCCTTAGATTGTATCACAAGCCAACTTCCAAAGAGGAGTTCCTACAACAATTCACTCAACATGCAACACCCAAGCTTCCTACAACCAAAGGAAGTGGACCTAGTGTCCTTCCTTCTGGCTAATTAAGGTATGTACTTGTCATAATAAAGACTTCCACTTTTGTGGGGTCCACTTCTTCACCCATCCAATCATCTGCCTATCCATCTCCACCTTTCTCTCTCTTCCATCACTTCACTTCATTCCACTCCACCTCATTCCAAATCATCTTCATTAATTTCTCAACTTATTTCCTAAAAAAGTGAATGGTACTTTCTCCAAAATCTTTGCAATGAATCCTCCACACATTCAGGTATATGCGCATTAATTTATATATCTTAATTGTCTTTAAGTACATTCATTTAATTGTTGTATGTTAGTATGGATGTTCACCATA
>VDFB02271358.1:735613086-735650827 GCA_007258455.2 Sequoia sempervirens | reverse complement strand
CATTTCAAGAGTTAGTCTCCCCTTTTGAGCATTCATTCATCCATTTTGATCAATTGTTTACTCGTTCCAAGCATCCGTTCATCCATTCTGATCAATCGTTTACTCATTTCAAGCATCTTTTCATCCATTCCAATCATCTTTTTACTCATTTTGAGCATCCGTTCATCTATTTTGAGCATTTTTCTCCTCATTTTGAGAGTTAGTCTCCCTTTCCAAGCATTCATTCCCTCATTTCGAGCATCCATTCACCCATTTTGAGCTTTTGGCTCCTTGTTTTGAACATACTTCTCCCCTTTAGAGCATCCATTTCCTCATTCCAAACCTCCATTCCCTCATTTCAAGCATTCATTTCCTCGTTCTGAGCATTCATTCAACCATTTTGAGCTTTTGTCTCCTTGTTCTGAGCACATGTCTCCTCATTCTAAGAATCCTTATCCTTGTAAGGAAAGCTAAGGTGTAGAAACAACTCTCCTAACGTCAAAACCTCAAGGAAGAATGCAAAGATACTTTTAAATTTTCAATTACAGTCCAATTAAGATACACTTCTAGGAAATAACAGAAACAGAGAATATAACATACACACATGAACACCAGATTTACATGGAAAAACCCTTATAGGAGAAAAACCCACCACACCAAGAGAAGTCACTTTGTATTACAGTAATAAAGATTACATACAGAGATCAAACTTATCTTTCTGATGTCAGTTTACAACAACATTCACAATGATCAACCTTGTATAGAATATTCAAGTTACAACACTCTCAGAATCTGATTCATACTGAACATACATCGAACTATTCATCCAACCGTTCATTCAACCATCAAAAAATCCAATTGAACATCATCTACAACTGCAAAGTATATCCATGTCGTCCCTGTCTAATGAACTTCCTCTCAGTAACTGCTGCAACAGTCCAACTACTAGTGGTTCCCATTTTTCTCCCTGATTGGTTGAGGACGAACCATGTAGGATGGTCAATCGGTCAAAGGCGTTCACAATGTATCCACATATTGGTGAGACACTAATCGTGTCTCCCCAATGCCACAATACCTAACGGTCAATATCGCCAAGAGTCATCACTATCGACAAGAGGTTACACCGAGTTCAAAAAGCTATCGCTCAAACTTCGCCTTGTCGCCAAGACCTCATACCGATGATCATCACTTATATCGCTATTCGACAAGACCATCATTTTTGATGAGACATCATACTGAAGTTCCAAAGTCACATAGACGTAAGCATTTCCATTGGCAAGACTATTGTCTTTCGCCAAGAGATTACATCAAGCCCTTCAAGTCATACCGAAAAGAACACTCGTCGACTAGACTTAGGCTATCACTGAGACGTTACTCCAAATGGTCAACAGTCGGCAAGACTTACCACTATCGCCAGGAGGTTACATTGATTTTCATACCTATTGGCGAGAGAACCAACCATCAGCAAGACTTCTTACGGAGGCTTCCATGTTACCCCAATGAGCATCGGTGAGACAAACATATGTCGCCAAGAGTTCATAGCGAAGCCTCCGTGTTACCCCGAAGACTCCAAGTGAATACTTATCGGTGAGACTTTCCATATCGATAAGACTTCATATCAAAGTAAGCCTTTCAACCAAGGGTCTCCCTGATATCCGATAAGAATGGCCTATCGGCCAGACCAACCCACTCGGCAAAGGGTTACAGTGATCATCATGTCACAACGATAGGTCCATTCGATGAGACAGTATCAAGGTCTCAGCAACTAAAACTTTTCATAAGATTCCAAAGCTACTAGTCGGCCAAACAATATGGATGTCACATTGACTTGGTTCTTTTAGAGGTTTCATCCTATGAGATTGAGGCACATATTTCCAACACTCCTCATTTTGAGCATCCATCTCCCCATTTTGACCGTTCATTTCCTTGTTCCGAGCATCTATTCACCCATTATGAGATTTTTTCTCCTCATTCTGAGAGTTCGTCTCCCCTTACGAGCATCCATTTCCTCATTCTGAGCATCCATTCCCTCATTTCAAGCATTCTTTTCCTCACTCTAAGTATTCGTTCATCCATTCTGAGCATTCGTCTTGTCATTTCGAGAGTCTATCTCCCCTTTTGAGAAATCGTTTACTCATTTTGATGAATCATTCATCGATTCTGAGCATCTGTCTCCTTTTCTAGAGAGTCATTCTCCCCTTCTGAGCATTCGTTCATCCATTCTGAACATCTATTCATCCATTCTAATCTTTCTTTTCCTTGTTTTGAGAGTCTGTCTACCTATTCTGAGAGTCTGTCTCCCCATTCTAAGAGTCTGTTTCATTGTCCCAAGGGTCTGAAATCAGATAGGTACATTGCCCAGCAGATAGGTGACTCTACCCTCCAATAGGTCAACCTTGTAAGGAAATATTAGAGGGAATCTTATAGAAACTCCAAACAGTAGTGCCTTCAGTAACTTTCATTTTGATTAGGTTGCCTCAAAGACACGTACTACTATGTCCTAAAGCAGAAACAAACACAGTTATTTCCCACATTAATCCTTCTGAGAAAAACACATGTGAATTCAATAGCAAGCAACAACACAGATGAAAGATACTACAAAAAATAGAACACAAAGATTTTACGTGGGGAAAACCCTTTTAGGTAAAAAACCCCACTCTCCAAAGTTTGAGCCATTGTATTATTCAGCAACAAAAAGTTACAATACAGTTTCAGGCTCTTAGCCTTTTCAGAGATTACATCTTGTTCATTCTGGATACAATCTGGTAGCAACAGATTTCCCTATACAGTTTTTGATCAAACTCTCAAACTAAACGATCTTCGCACTGTTACAATACCATCACATATACAGTGCAGATAGACATAAGAGAAATCAAAACATGTTTCATGATCAAGAGCTCTCTATTCTCCTCTGTTTAGGCCTCAAGGCCCTCGGCCATCGGGCCAGCCTCTCGGCCTTCACATCTCGTCGGCTCTTCAAATTTCTTGGCTTATCAGCCCCCTCACTTCCAGAACATCCAATGCATACATATATGCATTTGTTCTCAATAGTCAGAAAGAAATCTCCAACTCAACATCATCATCATGACGAAGATGTTTCCACTTCCTCATGTAGAGTTTTCCCTTTCCACATAGAAAAGGTTGCAATGGTTTCACAACAAATGGTTCACATCCTACTTTCTCATATTGGTCCACATCGCACCACGTCGGACAACCTTCACTCGGTCAACAATGATCAACTTGTGTCGCATGTCGGTGAGACACAAGAAGTGTCTCCCTGATGCCACAAGACCCATTTACACGTTGTCACCAAGAGTCATCTCCATCGGCAAGAGGTTCCACCAAGCTTACAAGTTGCATCAACCTCAGCATGCACATCGATGTGACTATCACTATCACCAGGAGATCACATCGAGCCTTCAAGTCATACCGAAACTCATTGTATCAGCATTCATCTATCAACAAGAGTCTCCTCATCGGCATTATCGAGAGACCTCTCACCGACCTCCAGTTGAACTCATCTGCCAACGCTATTGCTAAGACATCCAACTGTCACCAAGAGGTTATATCAAGTCTCCTCAAGTTTCACCGAAGCACCTGATAGTCAGAAAGACATTCATCTTTTGCCAAGACCTCACATCGGGTGAACATGTCATACCGAGTCGGCAAGACATTTGACTTTCGCCAAGACCTCATGCCGATAGGAACAAGTCATACCGATTTCCACATCGGCCAGACATACCAAAGGTCATGCCGATATCGGCAAGACTTCCTATCGTTGCCAAGACATCATTCTAACACATGAGTTACACCGATGACCACAAGCAGATGCTATTGGAAAGACTTCACATATTGCCAAGACTTCTTATCGAGACCCTCGAGTTACTCCGAGTGTATATAGTTGGCTAGACATCTCCCAGTCGCTAAGAGATCTTCTCAAATGTTGAAGTCACCCTGATGACTACAATCAATGAGACATCTCCCTGTTGCTAGGACCACATATCGACACACTTGAGTTACCCCGATGATCCAGTCGCCATAGGTCACCTGATAACTAACCCTTCTATCGCCGAGACATTCCATATCGGTAAGAGATATCATCGAGTCTCCATGTCATAGCGATAGGTCCATTCAGAAAGACTTAAACAAAGTCTCAACAACTAATGCAAACCACAAGATTCCAAAATTTCCAGTCGGCCAAACAAAAGGAATGTCACATCAACTTTTCTCTTCTAGAGGTTATAACCTATGAGATTGAGGCACATGATTCCAACAATCTCCCACTTGACAAAGATCACACAGGCACCTCCAAAGCAATCAAGAACTAAGATCACACTAGCTCCATTAGTCCAAACCCTGCAATACTCAAGACACCTAATCAACATGATTCAACAGATAACAGTCCACCAGACAATCTGTAATAAAGACCAGGCATCCATCTACAACTCACTGACCAACAAGGCAACCGATCACATCCTTCCAGGAAACCGCATAGATCTCAAACATGCTCTCATGCTCCATCAAGAATTCTACTCCAACATCCAAGATGTCCACCATTCAGGCAACAATCCTGTCATCTTCGAACATGCCACCTATGGAAGAAGGATACAATGCCAAGGTGTATAAGCACCATTCCAATGAACACAAGCAAAAGATCCCAGTGATATTACCAACAAGATACTGCTACCACTTCACTGTGCTCAAACACTATACAGAAGCAATTTCAACTTCAAAGCTTCAATCAGAACACAATAGTGAAGTCATTATCCATAAACAAGATATAGAACATCAACTAGAACAAAAATCAGATTGACTGCTTCCATCCAATTGATAAATCCACGCGACTGGAAATAGCACCCATAGCTTGTGCTATGCCATCGAATCTCACATACCTCACAGGTATCAACATTAGTAAACTTATGCCAAACAATAACCAACTCATTAACAACAAATACAAGCTCCAAGTGCCAACCAGTCAAAGAAGACAAGACACATACAAGAACTCCCATTGCCTGAGTAATGCGCATCTAAAATATCAAAGGCATCACAAGTCTACCAATTTCAGCAAATAGAAAATGTAACCATGTAGTACCAAGGAAATATCCACAATGATATGCACAACCTACAACAAAACGCTACAAGACACATTTCTCTCACCACAAACCATCACGGCCAAAGAGAGAAACTCTGCACATCATCTTCCTGTAGAACATCCTCCTACATACACTTCTAACAGCCAGTTGTGTCAAGAATGATATTCTTCACATCCTAAAAGAAAATCCTTAACAACATCCATCCGGTCAATTTCCAAGATCAAACCGACTTTAAAACCAACATGGATGTAAGCATCTCAAAGAAGATCAATCTACTTCATTCCCCACTTCAGGAAATCAGCCCATACAACATCTCCTACCAATTCTCATTAGTAACAAGGAGATAAAATAAAACTATACAACTTCCACTATGAATCCTCCAGAATCATTAAACAATAATTCAAGATCCATATCATGAAAGTGAACATAAAACACATCTGAAAAATATAATGGGCCAAATACCTTTCAGATAAACTACTGAGTAGACCAAGAGTGGGAACGGGAATACTCCTTCAAGATAAACAAGTCATCATGACTAATCCAAGAGAAATATCCTCATAGGTCTCTTATTGAACTCACGTTCAACCAAGGTGTAGGCTTCTCATACTTTCTGTTAAGAACTCATCAAGAGTAACAAAAATAGCCTCACTTTATTCTTCATGTATCAATGAGTACTAGCAACCGATCATCTCATGCTAAACTTCAATTGCATTACTACACTATCATGAAGTATCAAGCAAATAATCAAAGCACCCAATACATAAAGAATTACCAGACCATTGTCAAAGCTCCAATCATCTAAATCAGGAACTTATCATGACATCATGATCTACACATCCCCATAGGAGATCCCATGCTTCAAGTGACTTTTCCATTGTCTCAAGTACAATGCACAATGCCAAATCTCTAGTGCACAAGCAATAGTATACCATGACATAAAGCAAATAGACTCAAAATCAACATCACCTGTCAAGCACCACCAAAACCTTAGCCAAAGACTCCAAGTGTCCTCCATGGATCCAAGATGTTGCACATCTTCAAGTAATGTACATGAAAATGCAAAAGAACCCTTCTACAACAACATGATCTAAGAGCTCTCCCAAGAAACATCTGCAACACTAAAGAAGACCATTCACCACCACATGATGAATCCACAATCACTGGTAAAGCTCCCACTGAAACGTGACACCCGAGCTCTCCAAGCAACATGACCACCTGCTACAGGTTCCCATAACCGACTATTTAGGTACTCAATAGTATCCATCCTCTCGTCTCAAAACACCACACCAATGCACAAGTGACCACAGACAAGGCCAGCTAACAAGTTTGCACCAACAATGAATCAACCTCGTGGATATAGATAGTCCACTTTCAAGTTGTCTCACAACAACCATGTAGGTAAAGACAACTCACAACATTGCACAACTCATAGATCCATTCAGCAGAAACATGCAAACCCATCATCGCATTGGACATGAAAAACTGAGATCTCAAAGAGAATAACCACATAGACAACATGATTCAAACACCAGATCAGGCCAAATCTGATTTTCCAATCATGTCCACAATGAGCACCATAATCAAGGAACCCACAAGCATCACCACAAGAATGTTGAGTGAAAAATCACGTACCAACACTCCCATGTAGAGAAGAAAGCATGCCTCCTCAAACCATGCACCAGGCATGCATATAGAACTACAACTATCTCATCCAACACTACCCCAAAAGCCAGGGTCTAGAAAATAGCTTAACAACAACTCCACAAAACCACAAGTTTTGCTTAACCATGTAAAACTTGCAAAACCACAGAGCCATGCAAGTACAAATCATCCTTAAAAAAGGAAATGACAATTTAGGAAATCCGGGCCCCTTACAGGCCAAATCTGAACCACCAACATGTACATGCATCTAAGAAAGAGAGAAAGGCTATTTCAGAAGCTTGCAAATCATCTTAAAGATTAATTCCATAGCCTTCAAGCAATCGAGGTTAACAGGAAACAGTGCCTTCCAACACCAGGAAACACCACCTAGCATAATCACTCTCTTCCATAGCTGAGAAACAACCTAGGATTCTCCATATCACCCAGGAGCCTGTCACACAGACACCCTAATATGAAAGCTTTACTGCTACATAGCCACAGAGTAAGAAAATCCACCTTATACTCCAACGTTATAGTGCTACCAGCCAAGAGACATAGATCACAACATGATCAACTCCCTTTTCCATCTTGACCATCCTTCAAGCTACATGCTGTCTCAGAATACCACAAGGCTTCCACTCATCAAAGGATCAATACATCAGTCCATTCCTCCAGATTTCTTTCAGCCTATCAAGCTAAGAAATCTTCACAGGAGAAATACCCAGAACCAACAACTAGAAGAAGGCTCTGATACAACTTGTAAGGAAAAATTGGAGGGCATATTATAGAAACTCCAAACAGTAGTGCCTTCGGTAACTTTCATTTCGATTAGGTTTCCTCAAAGACACGTACTACTATGTCCTAAAGTGGAAACATAAACAATTATTTCCCACATTAATCCTTTTGAGAAAAAAACATGTGAATTCAATAGCAAGCAACAACAGAGATGAAAGATACTACAAAAAACATAACACAAAGATTTTATGTGGGGAAAACCCTTTCGGGTAAAAAACCCCACTCTCGAAAGTTTGAGCCATTGTATTATTCAGCAACAGAAAGTTACAATATAGTTTCAGGATCTTAGCCTTTTTAGAGATTACTTCTTGTTCATTCTGGATACAATTTGGTAGCAACAGATTTCCCTGTATAGTTTCTAATCAACCTCTCAAACTAAATGATCTTCGCACTATTACAATACCATCACATATACAGTGCAGATCAACATAAGAGAAATTAAAACATGCTTCATGATCAGGAGCTCTCTCTTCTCCTCTATTTAGGCCTCAAGGCCCTTGGCCATCCGGCTAGCCTCTCGGCCTTCACATCTCATCGGCTCTTCAGCTTTCTTGGCTTATCAGCCCCCTCACTTCCAAAACGTCCAATGCATACATATATGCATTCATTCTCAATAGTCAAAAATAAATCTCTAGCTCAACATCATCATCATCATAATGAAGATGTTTCCACTTCCTCATGTAGAGTTTTCCCTTTCCACACAGAAATGGTCACAACGGTTTCACAACAAATGGTTCACATCCTGCTTTCTTGGATTGGTCCACATCACACCACATCGGATAGTCTTCACTTGGTCAACAATGATCAACTTGTGTCGAATGTCGGTGAGACACAAGAAGTGTCTCCCCGATGCCACAAGAACCATTTACACATTGTCACCAAGAGTCGTCTCCATCGGAAAGAGGTTCCACCGGGCTTACAAGTTGCATTGACCTCAACATGCACATCGGTGAGACTATCGCTATCACTAGGAGATCACATCAAGCCTTCAAGTCATACCAAAACCCATTGTATCAGTATTCATCTATCGACAAGTCTCCTCATCGGCATGATCGGTGAGACCTCACCGAATTGTAGTTGAACTCATCCACCAACGCTATTGCTAAGACATCCAATTGTCGCTAAGATGTTATACCGAGTCTCCTCAAGTTTCATCGAAGCACCCAACAGTCGGAAAGACATTCGTCTTTTGCCAAGACCTCACACTAGGTGAACATGTCATACTGAGTCAGAAAGATATTTGAATTTCACCAAGACCTCATGCCGATAGGAACAAGTCATACTGATTTCCACGTTGGCCAGACAGACCAAAGGTCATGCCAATATCGACAAGACTTCCTATCATCGCCGAGACATCATTTTGACACATATGAGTTACTGAAGATTGTTAATTTCTGGATTTTTGATTGTGTTAGAGCTTTTTTCCATCAACATTTCAGATCACACTCAGTGATTCATTTCCTGTGCTCTCTAGCATCTTGATGATGGATCACTGAGTGTGATCCGAAACGTTGATGGAAAAAAGCTCTAACACAATCAAAAATCCAGAAATTAACAATCTTCAGCACTATGGATTGTGGAAATCTAATAGCATTAACATATGAGTTACATCGATGACCACAAGCAGATGCTATTGGCAAGACTTCACATATCGCCAAGACTTCTCACCGAGACCCTTGAGTTACTCTGAGTGTATACAGTCGGCCAAACATCTCCCAGTCACCAAGAGATCTTCTTGAATATTCAAGTCACCCTAATGACTACAATCGGCAAGACATCTCCCTGTCGCTAGGAATACATACCGACACACTTGAGTTACCCCGATGATCCAGTCACCATACATCACCTGATAAAAAACCCTTCTGTCACCGAGACATTCCATATCAGTAAGAGATCTCACTGAGTCTCCATGTCATAGCGATAGGTCCATTTGGCAAGACTTAAACAAAGTCTCAGCGACCAATGCAAATGACAAGATTCCAAAACTGCCAGTTGGCCAGACAAAAGGAATGTCACATCAAATTTTCTCTTCCAGAGGTTATAGCCTGTGAGATTGAGGCACATGATTCCAACAAACCTGACCTTCAATCGGTGACTCTACCCACCAATGGGTGAGGCTGCCCTTCAATAGGCGACCCTGCCCACCAATAGAACTTGATCTTCAATAGGAAACCTTACCCACCAATTGGTGAACCTATCCTTCAATAGGTGACCCTGACCATCAATGGGTGAACCTGCCCTTCAATAGGAAACCCTGCCCACCAATAGGAGAACTTGCCCTCTAGTTAGGTTACCTTTCCCACCAGTCCATCTATAGATCATCATTTCATCATCTGAATCATATAGTTACATCATCCGAAAGCATCTGTAGGTTACACATCCATCATCATTTTCTTGATCCAAATCCCTTGAACTTTGTTTTAGAAGTTATTATCCAAATTGACTTAGGTGTTTGAATCTAATCATCATCATCCACATCTGCTTAGGATCGTCATCTATCTTGAGTTAGACATTGTCATTGGTCCAATCAATCTACTTTCAATCTCAAGTTGGATTCAATGTCACAACCATATATCTATCCTTTAATCTGATCATACCCTAAGTCACCTAGGGTAATCTATGAACTTGGTTTAGAATCCCTTTCATCATCTTATCTGATCCATCGTTCGATCTTATCAATCATTTCATCAATCGACATTATCCAATCTAATCCAACCACATCCCTACCCGATCACCCAATCAATCTACTTCCATCTTGAGGTAGATTCGGGGTTGTAATCATCCAGTGGTAATCCAATCTCATCGAACCTCTGAAATTGGTTTAGAATGAATCCCATCTCATCTTCTAATCATCCTAATTTGAGATTTAATCCAATCCTAATATGAGCTTTGATCCAATTCCAATCTGAGCTTTAGTACATTTCCATCCAAAATGTTTTGATCCATCCTAGCTATCTTTTTATCACCTTTTCTTTCCTTCTAATCGTCCTTCACATCTTTCAATATGTATCCATCATGAATCCTTATCGACCGTCAATATTAATCAGCGGGAACCCTAATTATGTTGATGATGATAAGGAGAGTCTTGTTGATAAAGAGGTATATGACATAGATCCCCTTGATGCTATCATTTCTAGTAATATTTCCCCAACCGGTTTCCAAAATCCAATCAACCCTCCGAGCTATCCCGTTACATATTCATCCACACCTAATAATGCTCCTTATGCTACCTTTGACAAGGGATACCCATTATCTTCTCCATCTGCATATGCATCCCAATATTCCTATCCTAATCTATCATCCCAATATTCCTATCCTAATCTACCATCCCAATACTCCTATCACAATCCCCCATCCATGTCCCCCTATCCTAATCCTCCTTACTAGTATGCCCATCCTAATCCTACATTCACCCCTTTTTATCTTAATCCTACACCCCCATCAACCTACCCTAATCCAACAACATCTTCCTATCCTAATCCATCATCCATGTCCTCCTATCTCAATCTGCCATCTTAATCTTCCCATCCTAATCCACCATCCCAATACCTTTATTACAATCCACCACCCATATCCTCTTGTCTTAATCCATCATCTCAATATCCCTATCTTAATTCCCCATCTACTTCCTCTAACATCAATCCACCATCCATGTCTTCCTATTCTAGTTCACTATCACAATATCCTTACCATAACCCTCCATGTAATCTTGACCCACCCCCGCTAATCCTAATCCTCCACCTACTCTTAGTCTTCCATCCAATCCCATTCTCCCATCTAATCCTAGTCCACCAATCCATAATCCTAATCCTCCACCAATCACTTATCCTTAATCTATTCCCATCACCCTAGCTAAGCCTATGGTATGCATGATTCTCACTCTAGAATTTCTCCAAGGACTTATGACAAAGAAGACATCGCCCACTCCACACCTTGAAGTCGTGGAACCATGCCATCCCAATCCATTGTCCATGGTCACTAGTGATGAGACCCTTCTCCATCCCACACCTATCATTTTTGTTACCACCCCTAACACCACCCAAACCATTGAAACCATCACATCCATCGAATCCATTGAACCCCCATCTCCTCCTTTGAAAGCCTCTGAACCCATCAAAGATAGCCAAACCCCATCACCACTTGCTACTCCTAGATCCACCCAATCCATCGAAGACACCCAAATCCATTCCCATGAACCTCATGAATCCCCTATCCTTCCATCTCCCCCACTTGAGGAATCTCTTCAACACTCCATCATCATGCCACTCACAAAAGTTGAGTAATGCCAAGAGCTTGATCAAAAGCATACCAACATATCCTCTTCTTTGCATCAAGATCACAGTCCTTCATCCATTCCATCCAATGAATCCCTTGAAACTCAAGATCCATTCCATCCATATCGTGAGCTCCTATCGCCTACTACCACAAATCCAGATCCTATCCTGTCACCTAATCCCTCTCTTGATTCCTTACTGCTCACTTGCCCCAATCAAGATGCTGCTATCCCATCATCTCCCTCTCATTATCCTATTATGTCACCTAATCCCTCTCTTGATTCCTTACCACTCACTTGCCCCGATGAGATGTTATCCCATCATCTCCCTCTCATGATCCTCCATTGTCGCCTAATCCTACTATCCCTACACCACTTCTATATCCTCTTGGTAATCTCACATTCCTTCATGGTGGTCTCCTTGCAGAAGAAAAACAAAGCATATATACCACCCATCATCATTTTCCTAATAATGGAATCACATGATTATTCCAAATAACACAAATCCTATCATGGATCGAATGCTCAAGAACATGAACTATCAACGAAAAGGTTTAGGACTTCATGAGAAAGGTATTTTATAGCCCATCCAAGTCGAAGAACACTCCTATACGCGAGGTCTCGGGTGCACTGCTCACGAATCACAATCTAAAATTTTTGGTAGAACCTCCACATATCCTTAAAAATCCTCTTCTAAATGAATAAGGGGCTTCTCCCATCACTCCACCAAATCATTTGTTGCCATTCCCCCTCCTTCATTGTATCACCTCGAAACAACCATCCATATTCCTCCTTCATTTTCTCCATCCATTTTGGGTCCTCACATCCTTCCATCCACCATATCTCATCCTTCATCTACTCCATACATTTTGGGCCCTTATATACCTCCATCTACCATCACACATCCTCTAGCTACTAAGTCCATTTTAGGACCTTATATCCCAAAATCACCTCATCCATCTCATCTTATTTATCCTTCTATCCATCCATCACCTATCCATATCACCCATCATAAACATCCCACTCTCATGTACCCTAATCAGGATCAATAAAGGCACATACCTACACATCCTCCATCCACATATCATCCCCAAAATCCAACCTCCATCACTCCACATCATCCATCTCCTTGTACCCATCCCATTGCTATTAAAAGCACGTTGGATACCAAAGTAAAAATGCATAAATCTAAACATCCACATGAATCTAAAGCTCCTCATGTCCCCTTAAAAAGACATGTTGAAGAAAAGAAAAATAAAATCCAAAATCAAAATCAACCCCATCGGCCACAAAGGCCCACCAAATCAAAAATCAAAACCATGTGGATCCCAAAGAAAAAAGGTGAAATGCCTTCAAATGAAAAATATGTAACCACATCCAAAGTTGCTAATCGCAAAGCTACTCATTCTCATCCATTATCTCCTAAATCTATTTTGGGTCCTTATGTCCCAATATTCACTATCCCGTCTACTCCATTATCCCCACATCATCGATCCATTAATACTCCTATCATTTCACATCCACCACCATATGTGCCAATGTTGGTCTTGAAAACATCTTCCCATCACACATCTCCCCATCACGCATCTCCCCATCACACATCCACCCCATCATTTCATCCATACACTTTCCAACATCCCATCCATTATCCCACATATCTCCCCCATCAAATCCCTTTAATCCATTCTCTTGCATAATCCATTTATCCTAATAAGGTTGTATCAACATCCAACCGTTGCTTCAAACATGGGCTCTTAATACCTCGTATGGAACTTGATGCTTGATTCCTTCATCCATCTCCTTATCGCATGTCTTCTAAATCCACTTATCCATTTCCCTATCCTTATCCATTTCCATATGCATTCTATCCAAATATCAGAAAAATCCAAAAAAGTCAAAAAAGTCAAAATGTCAAAAAAGTAAAAAAAGCAAAAAATTAGAAAAATCCAGAAATAGCAAAGAGAAATAATTCATCCAATGGTGAAAACTTGGAAAACAAGCACCTTGGATAAGTACCATGATGAAAACTTGGAAAACATGCATCATGTGTAAATCCCCCATCCAGTTTACTTCCGCACTTGGGGGAAACTCCATCCCCTTCACCAATCTCCTCCATCCCATCTATCTTCCACATTTTTCCTATCATATTTCATTTATCCCAATCCCTCCATCCTCCTTGTGATCTTGATATAGATAGGGGCATCACATACATACATGCATTGGACACCTCTTGGAATTCGTTCCCCTCATCCATACACTATCCTATTCCTTGTTCACATCCATCTACTTTCTTTGTCCACCTATCATGCTACCATCAATCTCCTTTCCTTATCCATGCATCCTATCCCTATCCATCTCACTCCCTTATTTTCCTATCCTTCTATCTTCTATCCCTCATGCCTCATCATACATGACATATCTACAGTGGGGTATCTTCTTCCTTTGTGACATAGTCCTTGGAGATATCATTTGTCGATCCTATCATTCCTTCCATACCACTATTACTATCTCCCCATCCATCCATCATAACATCCCTTCCATCACCCCATCCTCATCTTCCTACCTATCCTTATCTCCTTACCAATCCAAACAATCCTTTTCATCTCTGTATCCTTATCTCCTTGTGCATTAATCCCTATCCTCCTATCATCTCCTAATTCCGTGTCATTGGCATCTAGCTATAGGCTACTCCACATGCAATCCAATGCCATCTATCTCATCATCATCACTCCCACTTCTTTCGCACATCTTTCCCATCTCCTATCACTTCTCATCACTCATATCCCCATCGTATCATCCTCCTAATTCATTTGATGATTTGGATAACTATCCCATCCCTGAGCTTCGTGCAATCGTGATCACCATCATCCTATCCTATCCAATAGGTATATCTTGTCTCATCATATTGGTTCCATCATTTTATCTTCTTATCAGGGTTATCTCATCATCCCTTATCCATTATCTATCTTTGGACTTTTTCAAATTATGTTTCCCTTGTGCTTTCATGTAGTCAAGGTCAATCTTTTGATCCACCCCTAGGGATTTTTTCCATCCGGTCCTTGTCATCTCTCATCGGTCCCCATTGTCCTCTTCTTGCTTTATCCATGGTCAATTGTCAGCCTTTTCTCAAACTACGAGGGCTCTGTGCTTTCATGTAGGCAAGGCTAATCTTTGATCTAACCCAAAGTCCCTAGGTATTTAGGGTGTGTCAATCTCATGTCTTGTCTCTCTTGTGTCGTGTCGTCAAGCTATGCCCTTATCCAACTGGTTCTTCAGAAATGGGATCCAATCAGTTTTGAATATCCTTCATCATATCAGTCTTTTAGTTTAGTATCCATCTTTGGTCTCAACATGATGCATCCTTCCTAACAGACCTCATCAACCCCATCCATCCCCTTCATCTTATGGAAAATGATGTTTGAAATTGATTGCAATCTTTTGATACTTTTGGATTTTGTTTATCATTTGAGCTCCCTATCATACCTTGTCATGGTCACCTTGATCCATCATATCATGGTGTGCTTTGACTAGTAAGCATAGGGGTGTATATTGATCTTTTCTTTGTTGTTGTCTTCCTAGTTTTCCCACGTGGTGCCCACCAAGATCCCTGCAGTCTTGTGTTATGCTGGGACATCCTTTGTGCTTGTGGTTATCCCAATTCCTGGCCTGACCAAGATCTTCATGAATTTGGGGTGTTGGGATAGCCTTCTTGTCGGTTGTGTTTCTTTCATGCATTAGACACTAATTCACCTTGGTTTCATATACCTTGAAACATGGTGTCTTATGCTATAGCAAAAATTAGTGCTTCAAAAATGGAAAAATCCAATTGCATTTCAATTTCCATTCCATTGCATTGCATGTATCCCCCATCTCTTCTTATCCATCTTTTCATCAATCCTCATCATTTCATCCTCTTTTCAATCTTCATAGAGTAATATAGATTGGTTATTCTAAGTTCCCTCATCATCTCATCATTTCTTCACTCTTCTTAGAATAATATAGCTTTGTTATTCTAAGCATCTTTTCCTTCATCATTTTCATTTTTTTGCATCCATCTCACATATCAATCCAACCCTCACCCATTCAATCTAGCACAAATGATCTAATCACATCCTTGGTCTTATTCCTAGCCTTGCTACAAGCCTTGATCCAATTCTCATCATCGTCATCACCATTGGGATGTATCCTTCCCTCATCAACAACACTTTCATCATCATCAAGATGTATCCTTCCCTATCTTTTTGTGTTGTTTTGGGATATATCAATCCCTCTTTGACAACACTCCATCCATCATCCACCCATTTTGGCTTGAAGCTTGACTGGGGAAACATCGCATTTGTCTTTGAATGTATTTGTGCATCCCAATCTCCTATCGCTTATCATCCTCTCTATCCATCAATTTGCATCATCTTCCTCATATACCCCTTGCATCATCTCATCCATTTTGAGAGCACACCCATGTTCTCTTGAACCCACATGTCCTCTCGAGGGGGAATCCTACATCCCTAATCTTCATCTTCATCCCCCATCATATTTCTTCCTAGTCACTCCTTTGATGATTGGGGCATCTTTTCCAATCTAACCATCTTATTCCGAGATCTATGTTTTAATATTCTTTGAAATGATGCTACTCCGTAACACCATCTCAAAGAGGGGAAAAATGTAGAAACTTAAATTTAGACACTTACATTTGTCCAAATTTGTCCCTTTTCGTCTAAATATCCTCTTATTTACATTAATTAAGTAATATTGCTATTATTTAATTAATACCCTTAATTCTTCTAAATCCCTAAGGTATTTAGTTAATAATTAAACACATTACCCTTTTTTATTTTTTTTCCTCAAAAGAATTAAATAAATAGTACATTTATTTAATTCCTCACATGTCACATCCTCCATCAAATTTTCTTAGTCCTAATGCACCTCTTGATTCCATCATTAGGGATGTGCACATGTCTAATCCATGATTAATATGTGTCACATCCTCCAAATTTTGCAAGTTGGCTCCTAATCTTCATTTGCCACTAACTCTCTTCTAATAATTGGTTAGCTAGTCTAATTAGCATCTTAGTCAGCTCTCTCATCTCCCAAGGAATATTAAATTCCTTTTATTATACCCATGTCCTTCCTAATGGAATTTTAAATTTCATTTTATGCCTCCAAGACTCTCCTCTTCCCCATGCAAGTTGTTAGGAGTTCTAGAACTCCTCACCTGTCACATCAATCACATGAGGACAACCACTTACTTTTTTGAGAACCTTGTTTTATCCTCTAGAAAACTCCCAATCATGTGGATTTAAAATTCACATTTATTCCCCCAACAACTTCTCTCTTCCCAATAAAGGTTGATGGGAAATCTTAAGTCCTCTCACTTGTCACCATCACTCATCCCAAGGTACTTGCAAGTACCTCCACATCATATATCATTTTCCACATCACTTGTCCTCTTGACATCTCATCCTCCACATGGAAAGATGTGAGGGCTTGTGAGTCCTCAACTCACCACATCCCTTCATCTTGCCCATGTTGGGAAAATCTTGACCGTTCAATCCATAGAGGCCTTTCCCCTAAAATAGAGGATTTTTGGCTTCATTCATTCATTCAATTCATAACAAACAATCACATTTTTTCAAGCTCTCTAACTTCAAATCTCTTGCATTCAAGCTCTCATACACCATTGTTGCATCCTCAAGCTTTTGCATCCATTGCATTTGTCTATCAAAATACCCACCTTGAATCATTGGAAACTCCATTCAATCCTCATTGTTTTGCATGCCATTTTAGATCTCTTTCCATCAAGGAGCATACAAAACATCAACTATCAAAGGGCCAACAAAGGAGAAACTCATACAAGGTATAAATGTGCTTTTCTTTATCTGTATTTTGTTTGAGTTAACATAGCCCAATCTTGAGGTGTTTAAATTTTATTTCCTTCTTTTTCTTTCTATTTTGCATCATTTAGGATAGGTAAATAAGCACTGTTCACACACTGTTCTCAAACAAGATCACTGTTTTGAAAAATAGCATTTAAAAAAATCATTGTTCATCATCACTATAGAGACATAACCTCTTTGTTATTGACTAAGGGGTTTGAATAATACACCTAAAATTATCTCCCCCTAATTGCATGTTCTTTAAGCAGTTTTGGATGCTTCTTGTGCAATATGTATGAGCTTAGGTTCTTTCTTCTCTTTCTCTTATTTCCTTCTCCAAACTTTCATTGTGCTTGCTTTCTTGTGATGACCAAAATATTCCACCAAATTACTCTTACAAAATAGTGCTTTATGTCCAAACTTATGGCATCTATAACAATCGACCTTGTAACCAACAAACATAAAAAATAATTATAGTCTCTTGACAATACAAACACATCATTTCTGACTTGTGAATCACAAAAACTTGCAGTGTGACCGAGATTATTACATTTATAGCATAGGAACTTACTTCTTCTATTTGACCATTCATAAGATCTCTTATTCTATCCAAATTTATTTTCATGCATCTTGCTCCATGACCAAATTCATAACAAGAATACAAATAACCATGAAAATAATTTTCAAACCTAGACCTTTGATGTTGTTCTAAATGAAAAGATCTTCTAAACTTGTTCTTGTTGACTTGTGCAAGAGCATTTTATTTTGTCTTCTTCTTGTCCTTAGTATTAGGAGCAACAAAATGATAGTTTAGATCTATCTTCTTCCTCGGTGTTTCTATGACCTTAGAACTCTGTCCTTTTTCAAAGCCTAAACCAGTAGTTTCCTTGTGATATATTTGCCTGCTCAACATCTCATATAAACATTTAGGCTTCTTTTCAAATTGAAGTGTCTTGTGTAACTTGGAAGAATGTTTTTCTAGTTCATTTCTCAAAGAAACTATCTCTAACTCATATATTTCACACGAAACCTCTTTTGCCTTAAACTTATTTTTGACTTCTTCTATTTTCTTAACTTCTATAACTTGTACCTTCAAATATATGATTATTTTTTCTACTTCTTGATAGGCTGAAAGTGTCTTGGCCTTGGAATCCTTTTCTTCTTGAAGCTGCAAGTTTAATATTTGATTCTCCATTTTGAGTTTCTTAATCTCATCAAGGGAAAAAATGAGTTCAACTTCAATATTAATTTCACATTCATCTTCATCATACTCCTATTCATATTCATTCACAAAAGGGTCTCCTTCTTTATCAACATTATCAACTACAAAATCATCTTCTAACCTTTTATATTCTTCAATTTGTAAGTCATTTCTTATGATTGCTTCCTCGTCAACTTTTTTAATTAGTTTAGGCGGTGCTTGTTGTTTAGCATTTTGCTGGGTATTTCTTTTCCCTTCTTTATTTTAATTTTTTCCATGATAAGTACTCCACTACCGCAATCTCCCGAGCTGATTAAAATTGTGAAAAGGGACCTAATTCTCTGATACGACTTGTTGGAGTACAAGACCACTAAGAGGGAGGGTGAATCAATAGTCAAATGAAAAATAAATTTAAAAACTTAACTCAGTTGATTATTGAAAGAGACCTATTGAAAAATACTTCAAACTCTCTAGATATTTTAAACAAATTAGAACATAACACTTGAATCAAAGATGATCAATCAAGCACAATATGGTACACCACCAAGAGAAAACATAGCATAGGTTTTATGAGTGGAAAACCTTGAAAGGGTGAAAAATTACTCTAAAAATTTGTTTCATTAAACCTCACTAGGTAAAACATTGCTGATTACATATTCCATGCCTCACTGAAAATACAAGCCTCAATGGCTACTTAACCTACCTCACTAGAATTACAACAAGCCGCATTGGCTACTCAACCTGCCTCACTGGAAATACAACAAGCCTCACTAGCTACTCAACTTGCATCACTAGATAACATCATGCATCACTGGAAAATCACCATGCCTCACTGGAAAACATCAAAATAAATAAAAAATATCAAAGGGTTACTCTATTTCTCGACAATTCATTGCTCTATCTCTACATTAGTTCTTCAAAAAAATTCATCTCCCTTATTCACCCATATCACCACATAGATTCAAAATCATAATATCAAAACCACCTCTCCTCTTTTCTATTTCACATTCATAACCACACACCCTTTTGCAAACATAAACAAAAACACCTTCACAAGACTCTCCTCAACACATCAAATGAAATAAGTAGATAGATATGAATAATAAACGATAAATAATTAAGGATTTGCTTCAATCCTCTACTCTCATCTTGATTGCACCTTGGAATTGCAAGGACACAAAGAAAAATTTACTAGACCATTTCCCTATTATGATTTGTAACTCCAACACAATTGAAGATCTCTGCAGCATGAAAAAAATCAAGTCCTTTGTCGTATAAAAACTTTAGACCTCTGCCACATGAACACTTAAGACCACTACCACACTAACATTGGTATATTAATAATACTATAAAACTAATTTACAAACCATCCTTTGAACTCCAATAATCTGCTCACACACATTTATCTATGCCAAGAAAATAAGAACAATAATTTCAATCATAGACCTCTCATAATACTTATGTGGTTTGATCTCTTAAACCTTCTTCATTCTGCACTATTATGGCTTAAGGACAATACCAAGGTTTTCAAAAAACTCCCATAGTTTTAAGATTGATCAACACCTATGTAAGAACCCCTTCAATACACTAGAATAGCTTTTAAATCCAATGCCACCTCCATACAATTACAAACCAGTGCATAACTAAACACAAGGAAATGGAATCCAATCACCTATCAAAGTGTTCACACCTGGAAGTAGTCATTCTTAGAATTTTAAATCTAGACCTGTGGTATTTCTCTCCTGCCAAACTCATAGTTGAATGAAACCTTTGATCTTCCTTTTCAAATAGTTATCAAACTGTGTAGTTGAAACAAATTCATTGACACTCAAATTCTTGTCAAATGAAAAGCCTTGGAAAGTGACCATTATGAAACTTTAAATGAAAACCACTGATCTTCTACTCCTACCAATTCTCCAATAAAATTATGGCCATTTGTTTTCTTTTGGGTGGTGAAACATAAAGTCTTAACCTATTAAGTTGGTTAACCAAGGATAGAGGGCCAATAACCAATATAATTGCAACCCTTGATTAGTCACTTAAGTGACTTTAACCTTATAGTGCCCATCAACATTCAAACCAAATATAAAGTAAAAACTTCATTGAAGACATTCATGAAATATAAGCCCTAGGTCTCCAAGCATAAACCCTACGTATTAATAGAAATTTCTATCCATATCACTACCTTCAACAATCAACAAAATACTTCCACTGAATACTTGATCTATGAAAGATTCCATGAATAAATAGTAACTTAATCAACTAACTCACCATCAAAATATAACTAATCACTTTGACTCAATCATACTTTTGCATTAGTAACATGATAACACTATGAACACCATCATGTGAAGATAATCAACACTGACTTTGTCCTGAAGAAACTCTCAACACTGAAGTAACACTGTGATAAATGAACCAAGAACACCAATTAAGAAATGAACTTGTATCTTTGTGATCAAGAACACTTAACTTCACTTGCACCAACATTTGCATTAGTCTTTTCTTTACATCAACACCATTGTTACCTTTCCACCAATGAACATCATGAAGAATGAGATAAATCACTACAACACCAAGAATTGAATAAGTGGGTACCTCATCAACCAAAAATAAACAAAGTACCATAACAAGTTCCAAGGTAGCACAAAATCAAGAAAGGATATAATGAATCCATGTCCAAGTCTCTTTGAGACCAATGGATCAACACCAAGAGATGAACCATAAAATAAATCAATGATCAATACCATGAACACCATTATTGAAGCATCTTCTGAAGCAACACTAAAGTAATCCTTTGAGACCATCATACATCAACATGTTGCCTTTTACCTTTCACTTTTGACATAATACCATGAAATATAGTAGCATCGCCTTGAAATGTAGCATCAAATTTTGTATCAACACCTGAATGAACAAGAACCTCTGAAGCATCAAGTAAGCATCCATAACATTGAATTTTGCACCATGAACATGAACAAGTGCTTTGTCATGAATAATGAACCTTTGACATCAATAGGAATCAATGAAAAATCAAACCAACAAATATTTCATTAAAATAACCTCCTATTTTAAATTTTACCAAACATTGTTCATTGATGAAAATCTTTTGATTATCTTGTACCCTTGATATTTGTTACAGGTTTGAGTGCTTCATCCTCTCTAGCTTCAATTTTCTCACCATTTCTTTGGATACCAATTTATCTATGCTTCCACTATCTATGATGAAATTACAAGACTTCCCTTCACATTTGCATCTTGTCTCGAATAATCTCTTTCTTTGAGCTAGTTTATTTTCTTCATTCAACAATTCTCTTCTTGTCATAAAGACTTCACCTCCTTCTTGTTCTTTTGAATGTAATGAGTGTGCATCCACCTCATTGATGTTTGCTACTCTATTCTGATTTCCTAATCTTCTATTGGTCCTTTCTTGATTATGAGGATAGTCATATTCTCTATTCCCCTCTTCCCTGCTTTGAAAATAGGTTCTGTGAAAGCCACCTCTTTTGAATCCTCTACCTGATCTTCCTCTACCTCTTGGATTTTGATCTCTACTTGTTGTTGCAATGGTATTTAAACTTCTAATTTTTCTGATTTCCATTATAACTTCTTCCTCCAGTTCTTCTGCCATGACCTCTTCCTCTTTGATTACTTTCAAATTTTCTATTCATTATTTCTTCGACTTTCAATGAAAATTGATAAGCATCCTCAATGGTGGTCATTCTCACCAATGCCAACTCTTCTTGTATGATTAGATTTAACCCATTAATTTAATAGGCTACTTTCTCCTTGTATGCTTTAGAATGTCCTATCCTAATCAGTACCTTGTGAAATTATTTTTTGTATTCTTTCACAATCCTCATTCCTTGTCTCAAGCTCTATATCTTTTTGAGCAGCTCCAACCCATAATCTACTGGAATAAACTGTCTTTTCATCTTTTCCACCATTCTATCCCATTTGGAAATTTTGTCTTTCCATTTTCTTCCTCTTTCAAGCTAGGTTTCTTTCCACCAAATGCCTGCATGTCTTTTTAACTTTTATTTGGAAACCTCACTCTGTGAGGGTCTTCAATCTTTTCAAACTTGAAAAATTCCTCCATGTCATTTATCCAATCTATCACCTCTCTGAGATCCAAGCTTCTACTAAAGGTTGAAATCTCCATTTTTGGTTTCTTTCCAATTTGTGATATAGCTCTCAACAATCTGATTTCTCTAGGATCCATTTGATCCTATTCTTCCTCTTCCAATTCTTCTTTAGTTTCATCTTCACTATAATCTCTTTCCCTACACACTTCTCTTCTACATATCTCTTCCTGCAAAGTCTCTATTTTCCTTTTGAGTGCTCTAAGTTCATCTCTAGGAGGGTATCTTCCTCCACCACCTCTACCTCTACCTCTACCATGTTGGGAAACTCTTGGAGGCATTTGAATCTTCACCCAAAACTCATAGGTCCTGCTATAAAATTCCTCTCTTCGGTGCTTTGTTTATAGACTCAAGACAACTCGCTCTGATACCATTGATAAAAAGGGAGACTCTCCCTTTCAAATCTAATCACAAACACACACAAAACTCTATGCAAGAAGGCTGAAAATGAACATTAACAACAAAATATGGAAGATAAATGTGCAACTTATATTATATTCAAATATGAAAATGTTTACATTAACAGGAAGCTCATGGGTGATGAGTCTAGTTTATGGTCTAATTTTGGGTTGAATTTATGATTTAGTTGTTGAAGTTATCATGGACTTTGATGTTAAGTATTGATACTTTTATGATATTTAGTCAAGACTTTAGACATTGGGCCTAATCCTATTTATGCAAATCTTTAATGATATTGGCATGTTATTTGGACTATCTATATTAATCTTGCATGTGGTTAATGAATGTTCTTTAAGGTGGTTACAGACATGCAATTATTGTGCATAGTAACATTGCCATGCAGATATGATTTGAGGATGCTAAATTGAGAAAGACACTACCAACTGGGCATGCACCATAACGTCCAACAAGGGAATCATTCAAAGGTCAAAGGAGGTCGATGACAGGAGACTCCCCATGCAAATCAGATATAACTTCCCTGTAGTGGTCTTTATTAATGTTGAGAAAATGTGTGCGTTACCACAGTGCTAAATCTGTGCTTGGACCTACATGTCTGACCAGATTCCATGCATGTGTAACTGCCACCTCTCCACTTTCTTTCCTTTCCATAATATGGTGTCCTCCTAGTTCATGGAGTTGACCACCTTGTTTAGTTGGTAGTATAAATAAGGATCAGATGCTCCTTCTCACAAGGTTGTACAATATGATATTGTACTTGCACTCTTAAGTTTTCAACAATACAGTTATGCTACTCTTTTGTACTCATGTTTCAAGTGAATAATTTTTTTTTTTGAGTTTGAGCATTTGAATTTCCATTAGTTTAGAGGATACTTATCCAAGGGGGCCCACTTGGTGAGTAATCTGTCCTTTAGTTTAGTAATTCTTTTTGTTTAGTAACTAGTTAAGAATCTGGCATCGACTGTTCCTAGAACCATTGAAATTCCATTTTGTGATTGTTCTTGCAGCCAAAATAGATAGAGTAGTTTCCTGTTTGTTGCTCAGATTTTCATTTCTATCATGAATTTTAGCTTGGTGTAGATGTTGGTTGATGTTCAACATTTATGTTATTCCTTTCCAAGCACTTTACTTTTAACATTGTGCCTTTCTTAGCTGTAGAATGAAAATGGCTACTTTGGGTTCCTAGTGCACATACTATGCTAACCCATTTCAAGTTCACATCCCTGGGTTGACAAGTTAAATGCACCTTCATGATGATTGAAATAGTTGTTCAGGTTAGATGTCCAATCTCTGAATCATGGTTGTAAAGGCCTAGTTGTTAAATCATTGTAGGAGGCCAACATTTTGGGTGTCGTTGTTGGGGATGGTGTCAAACTAGGAATTTATTTGGAGTCATTGATAGTTTTCTTGTTGTATTATTTCTGAAATTTGTTCTTGGCATACCCCTCATTCAGGAAGTAATGATCGCCCTTATTCTTTACCAATTCTTTGTGTGAATTGGTTGATATTGAGTTGAATACCACATGCATAGAGGAAGGAGAAGAGATGCTTATGGGATATTCCTTCCTAATAATACTAATCCATTCCAGCTAGAAGAGCTTCCAAATTTTCCAAGGGACAAAGAAGAAGAAGAAGAAGAAGAAGAGCCAAACCCCTTTGTTGATGCATTTCCTAATCTGACTAGTTCTGAAGCTTCCTCTGAAGACCAAAATAAGTTTGAGAATCCATTTGGTTGGGGAATCCATCAAGTTGGAATGGGTGATGCAAATAGAAACAAACCTAACCAACTCACTTTTCCTTTCCCCATTAATTTCCCATCAAAATGAAGTTGACAACATAAAAAATATCCCTGCTTCAACACTCCCCAAGTTTTATGGACTTGTCACAGAAGATCAAGATACATTCTTGTTTGAGTTTGACATATTTTGTAGGAGTTATGACTATACCACTGATGCCCATAGGCTTAAGCTATTTCATACCACTTTGAAAGAAGTTGCATTAAGATGGTTCATGAGCCTAGGCAGATATACTATGGAAAATTGGGAGGACATGAAGACAAATTTCCTTGAGGAATACATGGAATATTACAGAGGAAGTGACATGACAGGAGATGACATTTTCAAGATGCCACAAAAGGAAGATGAGAGATGGAGGATTACATTTCAAGGTTTTTGTTCTGCTTATAGAAATCTCCACACCATAGCCTCAATGAAGAATCACAAAGGCTGCTTTTCTTAAGAGGAATTAATGACAATTGCATTAATGCCTTGAACCTGATGACATGAGGAGATATCACCCAAGTTCCTTGGGAAGACATCAAAAAAATATGCCAGAACTATTCCAGGGTAGCTTCAAAGAAAGGGAGAGCTTACCAATCCTCTATGGGTAAGTCATCCACCAATGGAGTTTCAAGGATGGAGATCACACACTTGCTAGCAGATTTCAAGTAAGACATCATAAATAATCTAGGAACTTAGTTGGATACACTTTAGGCCAAGAAGAAACAAGAGGAGTTAGAGGCAATGATGATAGAGTATTTCCCCCATTGCAGACAAAAGAAGGACTGCATGTGCAAGATGGTAGCTAATATTGAAAGTAAGCGGATTCCATATGATTTCAAACCAATCCAAATTAAAGAAGATCAAGTCTACTATGTTGCACAAAGGAAGCCTTGGGCTCCAAGACAAGGTATGCCACTAGATCCACTATATTATGTTGGGCCATATTTTAATTCCTATTCATCTGGTAGCCAATGGAAACCTCCATATCCATCTAGCTATGGAGGATACCCACCATAGCCTTGGGGTAACCCTCCAAATGCTTGGCCCAATCATCAAAAATCTCCACCCCAATGGCAGCAACCTTAGTGGAATTGGTAGCAATATCAAGGGAATTGGCAGCCACCTCCAGGAATTTGGCAGCAGACAAATCAATGGAGGGGAGGACAACAATGACCAACCTAACCAAATAGTTACATGCAACCACCTTCTCAGCCCCAACAATCTGCTATAATGCTTACCCTTTCTAATCCAAGCTCAAATCAACCTAAACCTACTTAGCTACCAACTCAGTCCACACCCAATCCAAATAACAAACCACAACAACAACCTGTATATTCTATTGATTCAAATTAATTTAATGCATATGTTGTGAGTGTAAGTGACATCCACTTGTATTTAGGAACTACTTTACCAACCCCTTCCAAGCCCATTATCACCGAGCTTCCTATAGAAGAGAAAGAGGAACCTCTGAATGATCCAATTTAGCCAAGTGCACCTAAAAATCATGAACCAGTCCCAACCAAGCAGACTAAACAAGAACCACCATTCCCTCAGAGATTGGAAGTTGCCAAGAAAAAGGAAGAAAAAGAGGACACAACCTTTGACATATTGGATTAGTTGAAGCATACATGTGTCCAGATACCTCTATTCCAAGCCATAAAGGATGTCCCAATCTATGGAAAGGCAATCAAAGAAGCATGCCTCAAGAGGCCAAGAAGGAAAAAGAAAGACCCAACTATAGTTCATGTGGTGGGACAACTGGCTGACATCATGCTTGGGAAAATGACTATTCCCAAGTACAATGACCCAGGTAGTCCTATAGTATTTGTCATTATAAATGAGATCCAAATAAATAATGCTCTTATTGATATAGGGGCAGCAATAAATGTAATGACTAAAGACATCCTGCAACAACTAAACGTTGCAAGCATGAGATCTACTCCTACTATCCTATACCTCATTGATAGTTCTATTGTTAAGCCTGATGGTATAGTGGAGAATCTTGTGGTAATTCTAGAATCCTGGGAGTACCCAACAAACTTTATGATTCTTTCTCCTAAATCCACACTAGGCAGGTATCTCATTATTCTTGGAAGGCCATGGTTGGCAACTGTAGATGCATATATTGGATGATGATCAGGAGACATGACCATTTTTGATGGGAAGAGCACCAAAAAGTTTGTTCTTTATCCTCCTGCTTAGCCATCCCATGATGAAGATAACCTCGTATGGCCACATGTTGGTGAAGAGGCTGATGAAGTTAATTATGTGGCACAACTTATGATGTTAGGAAAAATATATTTCATGCAACTTCAAGAAAAATATGAAGTATTGGATAACATCATTCAAAAAATTTGTGAAGTGGAGGAAGCATCATCTTCTCATCCTATTGCTCCAGTCAAGACACTTCTGCCTGATCTTCCTATAGTCACTGTTCCTCCAGACAGTATTCCTGCAACCACTCTTCCTATAACCACTCTTCTTGTAGCCGAAATTCCTACAACAATAGGTATGTCCCATACATTACTTCCATATGAACTCAATATACCTTGCATCAATTAAGCATCCATGATAAATTTAACTACACAAGTGCAGGTGTTAGAGGGAAAACATTTGAATGTTAATAGAAAACTGAGTGAAGAACAACAATTGGTATTGGAAAACTTATTGAGGACCCACCGACATGCATTTTCATGGGACTATCATGACATGAAGGGACTGGACCCTAAGCTTTGCACTCATAGAATTTACATCAGAGATGATTGCACCCCAATGAGGCAGCCACAAAGAAGAATTAACCCTGCACTAAGAGAAATTGTAAAAGGGAAACTGCAAAAATTGCTAGATGCAAGATTTATCTACCCCATTTTGGATAGCAAATGGGTGTCTCCATTAGTGATTGTTCCCAAGAAAGGAGGGAAATGGAAAGTTTGTGTTGATTATAGGGAACTTAATGCTGCCACTAAAAAGGACCATTTTCCCTTACCTTTCATAGATCAAGTTTTAGACACACTTGTAGGAAAGCAATACTTTTATTTTCTTGATGGATTCAATGGCTACAACCAAATCCAAATTACACCAGAGGATCAGGAGAAGACCAATTTTACCTATCCATGGGGAACCTATGCCTACTTAATACTCCTATTTGGCTTATGCAATGCACCTACAACCTTTGAGAGGGAAATTAGCATATTCTTAGATATCTCTCTTGATTGCATGGAAATTTACATGGATGAATTTACTACCTACGGTGCTAATTTCAATCAGGCATTAGAAAATCTCAAGAGAGTCATATAGAGATGTGAAGACTATTGAGAATGTGTGTCTCAAACTCACTAGTGAAACCCTGGTTTTGTTGCTTAGACCTCTGAAAGTGATGGATTATGCTTGTACCACTGTACCGATGGATGCTTGTAAGAGAGGAGCAGTAGCACTGTGTACCGACATACTGCGAGAGCCTTGTGACTGACTGGTAGTAGTGCGGTATACCCCCATACCGCAGGGGTCTCTTGGTTGTCTAGCGGTAGCGTGGGTTATCGCCATACCTTGGGGGTCCTTTGGATGTTTGGTGGTAGTGCAGTGTTACCACCACCCCACGACTGTGTTGAAGACCTCCTACGGTGGTGTGGTGTTACCACCACACCGCGATAGAACTTGGAAGAGGCTGTGGTAGTGTTGTGGTGTTACTGCAGACCTACGAGGGTCTATAGATGGTCATGTGATAGAGCGGTGTTCTAGCAGAATGGTAAACCGTGGTCTTGCAGAGGCTTGTAATATGGCTTGCGATATGGCGGTTAAGCTTGAAAGCGGTGGGCAGAGATGAAACAATGCGATAGTCAAACAATGATGAACAAGTGATGTGTTGACACATAGCATGGATTCATTTGTTGATTTCACATTGTTGTTGTGAATCAAAATTTTTTTGGACCACTATTTATAATCTAGAGCTGATATGGTAACTGCTAATTGACGGTTTGTCTTTTGTAAAGATTGGAAACTGAATTTATGTTTCCACACATGGTATCCTAAAGAAGAGTGTGAAACTGAGAGGCCATGAGGCTGTGTTGGTCGAAAGGCTGGCTATATGAGTGGGCTAGTGAAATGAAATAAATCTACATTGTATGCTATGTGAGGGTACTATAACAATGTGGTAATTCTGAACAATGTTGTCTACTTTATCCAAATGGACAAGATGTAAACTCTAGAAGAGCATAACTCTGAGATTGTATTGTAACTGTTGATGTTGCTAATTAATACAATTGAGCTGAGTGTTTTGGAGGGTGGGGTTTTTTACCCAAAAAGGGTTTTCCCCAAATAAATCTATGTGTTCATTTGTTTGTCTTTCATGTTGGTTGGTTCTGTAATTTGAATTGTTGCATAAGTGTTGAATCTAGTTAAGTTTGCATGTGCTTTTCTCATAAGGGTTAATGTGGGAAATGCACTATGTCTGATTCTGCTTTGTGGCGCAGTTGTATGTGTCTTTGAGGAAATTTAATGAAATTAAAAGTTACCAAAGGAACTACTATTCTTGGAGGTTTTTCTGAGATGACCAAAATTTCCCAACAAGTGGTATCAGAGCCTTCTTTTGGTTGTTGGTTCTGGGTATTTCTCTTGTGAAGATTTCTTAGTTAGATAGGCTTGAAGAAATCTAGAGGAATTGATTGATTATTGACCCTTTGGTGAATAAAAGTTCTTGCTCTTTTGAGACAACACACAGTGTGAAAGACATTGAATATGGAGAAATTGGAGTTGATCATATTGTAATGATGTGGTATGAGGTTCCTGGTTGGCATCACATGATCCTAATGCAAGGGGTGTGAGTTTATGCTTATGGCTGTGTTGCAGCAGAGCGTGGTTCATATTGGGTGTCTGTGTGATGGGCTCCCTGATGGTATGGAAATTCTTGGGTTGTTTTTCAGCCACAGAGTATTGTGCTTGTGCTGGGTTCTTTGACTTGGCATTGAAGGCGCTGTTCTCTATTACCCTGATTGCATAAAGGCTATGAAGTTGATCTTTGGGTGCTCTGAAAACTTCTGAATAGTTTGAATCTCTTGTATGCATGTGCATGTTGATGGTTATGGAATTGGTTTGGGATGGGCCTAGAATTCCTGTGCTACTTGTTCCTTTGAAGGATGCCTTGTATTTTCATGGCTCAAATTCATGTTCTTTGGTTTTGAGGGTTTTATAGATTTTCGTTTAAAGAATCCATGGTTATGCATATTCATGTTATTCCATTTTTATGGTTAACTATGATGGTTTTTTTTCAAACTTTTGAGTCATCTAGATGTGAAGTGGATATGGGTGTGCATGGTTGTTCTCGAACACAGTGGTTTTGCAGGTTTTACACGGTCAAGAAAAAATTTGTTGTTTTGTGGAGTTGATGTTAAACTATTTTCTAGACCTTGGCTTGTGGGGCATTGCTGGATAAGATAGTTATAGCTCTGTATACATTCTTTGTGCTTGGTATGAGGATATGTGATGTCTTCTTTGCATGGGATTGTTGGTACATGATTAGTCACTCAACATTTCCTATGGCGTTGCTTGCTGGTTTCCTAAACTATGGTGCTCAGGTTGTGGACATGATTGGAAAATCTGATTTGGACTTGATTTGGTATTTGAGTCACGGTTTCTGCATGGTTATTCTCTTTTAGATCTTAGTGTTTTTATTTCCAGTGTGATTATGGGTTTGCACATTTGATGAAATTTATCTTTGAGTTATGTGGTTGGTGGTTTAGCTACCCATTGGCTGTAGTGTGATAACTCAGAAGTGGACTATCTATATCCACAAGGTTGATGCAGTGTTTGTGTAGACTTGTTAGCTGGCCTTGTTTGAGGTCACTTGTGCATTGATGTGGTTGCTTTGAGATGAGAGGATGGATGGTGTTGAGTACCTGAATAGTTCGTTATAGGGACTTGTAGCATGTTGTATCACAATGTCATGTATAGCTTGGATACACTGCTTTGTGTAAGCTTTTAATAGTGATGGTAACTTTTTTTGGAGATTTTGGTTCTATTTGATGGACATGTTGATGTGTGGACTTGAAGGATTTTCAAATTAGAAGATGTTTGGTCATGATGCTTGGGAAGCTTGGATGTCGCATTTCAGTGGGAGCTTTAGCAGTGACTTTGGGTTCATCACTTGGTGGTGAATGATCTTCTTTAGTGTTACATATGTTACTAGGAGGGAATCTTAGATCCTGTTGCTACAAAAGGGTTCTTTTGCATTTGCATGGACACTATTTGAGGATTTGCGACATATTGGAACCATGAAGGACCTCTTGGAGTCTTTGGTTGAGATGTTGGTGGTGCTTGGCAAGTGATGTTGGTTTTGAGTTTGTTTGCTTTATGTCATGGTATACTCTTGCTTATGCACTCGAGTTTTGACATTGTGCATTGCACTTGAGACCATGGTATGTTCACTTGAAGCATCGTATCTCCCAAGGGGAATGGAAAGATCATGATGTCATGATAAGTTCCTGATTCAGATGATTGGAGCTTTGACAACGATCTGGAATTCTTTGTGTTTTGGGTGCATTGATCATATGCTTGAGAATTTCATGATAGTGCAGTGATGCATTTGGAGTTTAGCATGAGATGATCGGTTACCACAGCTCATGGATACATGAAGAGTAAGGTGAGTCTGTATTTCTCTTGAGAGGAGTGAACTGTTGATGGACACTCTTGGTGAAGATTTTAGTAGAAAGTCCGAGAAGCCTACACCTTGGTTGGACATGAGTTCAATAGAGACCAATGAGGAGATTTCTCTTTGAGAAGTCACGATGACTTGATTATCCTGGAGGAGCATTCTCTTTCCCCACTCTTGGTCTGCTCGTAAATGAAGTCTAATTTGAGAGGTATTTTCCCATTGTATCTTTCAGATGTGTTTTATGCTTCCTTTCATGATATGGATCTTGAATTGTTGTTTAAATGGTTCTGGAGGATTCATAGTGGAATATGTATAGCATGGTTTATCTCCTTGACCTTTTGTGTCATATCTTCTTTTGATGAGAACTAGTAGGAGATGCTTTATGGGATGATTTCTTGATATGGGAAATGAAGTGGTTTGATCTTCTTTGAGAGGCTTACATCCATATGTTTCATTTGATCTTGGAGATTGAATAGTTGGATGTTGTTAAGGCTTTTCTCTTGGGGTTTTAAAGGAGATCATAGTTTACACAGTTGGTATTTAGAGGTGTATGTAGGAGGTTTTTCTATAGGCTCATGATGTGCAGGTGTGCTCTTTTTGGTCTTGGTAGTCTTCCAGGATGTTTGGTTTCACATTACATTGGTTTGAGGTTTGGTCGGAGCTGTAGTGATCACTAGCTTGTGGTCATGTGTTTTCAATCATGTTCTTGGGTGATGAAATGGAGGTTCTTAATCTTTTTCCTTTGTTGGATGTGGAGAACTTTGGAGAGCTATGAAGACTTGTGGTGAGAGTTGTTCTTGCAAGTTATTAATTTGCAGGTTGTGCATATCATTGTGGATAATTACTTGGTACTACATGGCTATATTTTCAATGTGCTATTATTGGTAGACCTGTTATGCCTTTGATCCTTTAGATTTTCCATTACCCATGCAATGGGATTACTTGGATGTATTTGGTATTCTTTGACTAGTTTGTGCATGGTGCTTGTATCTGTAGTTGATGGGTTGGCTATGTTGTTGGAATGAGTTTACTAATGAGGGTACCTTGAAGGTATGTGAGATTGGATGGAATAGCATGAGTTGTGGGTGCTATTTTTAGTCGTGTAGGTTAATCAGTTGGATGGGAGCAGTCATTTTTCTAGTTGCTATTCTAGCCAATGTTCTATCTTGTTTCTGGAGAATGACTTCACGGTTGCATTCTATTTGAGGCTTTGAAGTTGATATTGCTTATGTATAGCATGTGAGCATAGTGAAGTGGTGGCAACATGTTATAGTCTTTGCTATTAGTTGGATCTGGTGCTTTTGTTCTATAGACTAGTGCATATACGCCTTGGCTCATTTTTTGTCCTATAGTGGATGGATGGAACTGTTGCCTGAGTTGGTGGACATCTTGGATGTTGTTACAGGTGTCTTGGCTAGAGAACGAGAGCATTGTTTGAGTTTCTTATAATTGCATGAATGGCTATGGTATAGTGTTTTTGAAGGTTGGAAAGGGGTTTAGTGAGTTCTTCATCAAGTGGGAGATTGTTGAGAATGTGTGTCTCAAAATCACAAGTGAAACCTTGGTTTTGTTGCTTAGACCTCTAAAAGTGAGGATTTTGCTTGTACCATTGTACCGTTGGATGCTTGTAAGAGAGGAGTGGTAGCACTGTGTACCGCCATACCGCGAGAGCCTTGTGACTGACTGGCGGTAGTGTAGTATATCACCATAGTGCGAGGGTCTCTTGGTTGTCTAGCAGTAGCATGGGGTACCGCCATACCTCGGGGGTCCTTTGGTTGTTTGGCAGTAGTGCGGTGTTACCGCCACCCTATGGCTGTGTTGAAGACCTCCTATGGTGGTGCGGTATTACCTCCACACCATGATAGAACTTGGAAGAGGCTATGGTAGGCCAACCCGTGAGGGTCTATAGATGGTCATGTGGTAGAGCAATGTTCTAGCAGAATGGTAAACCGCAGTCCCGCAGAGGCTTGTAATATGGCTTGCGGTATGGCGGTTAAGCTTGGAAGTGGTGGGAAAAGATGAAATAATGTGATGGTCAAATAGCAATGAACGGGTGACGTGCTGACATGTGGCATGGAGTCATTTGTTGATTTCACATCGTTGTTACGAATCAATGATTCTTTGGATGAACATTTATAATTTGGAGCCAATATGGTAATTGTTAATTGACGGTTTGTCTTCTGTAACATCTAGAAACTGAATTGGTATGTTTCCACACATGGTATCCTGAAGAAGAGTGTGAACTTGAGAGGCCATGAGGCTGTGCTGGCCGAAATTATGGTTGTGTGAGTGAGCTAGTGAAATGAAATGAATCTGCATTGTATGCTATGTGAGGGTATTGTAACAATGCGAGGATTCTGAACAATGTTGTCTACTTTCTCTAGATGGACAAGATGTAAACTCTAGAAGAGCATAGATCTGAGATTGTATTGTAACTATTGATGTTGCTGATTAATACAATTGAGTTGAGTGTTTTGGAGGGTGGGGTTTTTTACTCGAAAAGGGTTTTCCCCACGTAAATCTATGTGTTCATTTGTTTGTCTTTCATGTTGGTTGGTTATGTAATTTGAATTGGTGCATAAGTGTTGAATCTGGTTAATTTTGCATGTGCTTTTCTCAGAAGGGTTAATGTGGTAAATGCACTGTGTCAGATTCCGCTTTGTGGCATAGTTATACATGTATTTGAGGAGATTAAATGAAATTAAAAGTTACCAAAGGCACTACTGTTCTTGGAGGTTTTTCTGAGATGACCAAAATTTCCCAACAAAGACCAAAATCTATCATTAAATAGTGAAAAGTGCTTCATGATGATGCAAAAAGGTGTAGTCCTTAGCCACTACATCTCCCACAAAGGAATTCAAGTAGATCCTATAAAGATTGAGGTGATAAAAAATCTACCCACACCTACAAAACAAAAGGATGTTAGGAGTCTCTTGGGTCATGCAGGATATTATAGGTGTTTCATTAATTATTTTACAAAATAGTAACACCATTGTATACTCTTCTCACTAAAGATGTTGAATTCCAGTGGAATGAAGATTGTGACAAGGCATTCTATGATTTAAAGGTAGCCTTGACTCATGCTCCTATACTTAAGGGACCTAATTGGGAGCTTCCTTTTCACATCCATACAAATGCATCAGATTATTCCATAGGAGAAATTTTAGGACATAAAGGAGCTATTGAAAATGCCATTTATTTTGTCAGCAAAAATTTGCAGGGAGCTGAATTCAACTATACAATGATAGAGAAAGAAATGCTAGCAGTGATCTATTCCTTGAACAAATTCAAACATTACATCATAGGTTACCAAATCTTTGTGCACACTGATCATGTAACCATCATATATCTCATGAATAAACCTCTGATCTTTGGCAGGATGGAAAGATGGTTATTGTTGATGCAAGAGTTTGACATAACCATTGTGGATAAACCAGGGAAGGCTAATGTTGTTGCAAATTTTCTTTCAAGGCTGAATACATTAGGGGATAATCAAGCGATGGATGACTCTTTTCCTGATTAGCATCTATTCTCCATCAGTTTACAAACACCCTGGTATGTTGAGGAGATGTGTGAGAGAAGATGATACATATGAAATTTTGCATGCATGCCACAATGAACCATGTAGAGGAAATTTTGCAGCCAAGAGGAAAATAATGAAAAACTTGAACACATGATATTACTGGCCAACACTCCACAAGGATGCAAGAAGGTATACAAGAAAATGTGATAAATGTTAAAGAATGTGTAGACCAACCAAATCTAATGAGATGACACTTTACCCTTAGGTGGAAATGACTCCCTTTGACAAGTGGGGATTGGATTTTGTAGGACCCATTGACCCTCCATCAAATGGTAAGTCCTATATCTTGGTATGCACTGATTATGTAACAAAATGGGTAGAAGTTAAGGCCATGAAACATGCAAGAGATAACAAGGTTGCAAGATTTCTTTATGAGGATATTTTCACAAGGTATGGAGTTCTAAGAGAGATAGTGACTGATCAAGGGGCTCAATTCACATCAACCCTTGTTGCAACACTAGTCAATGAGTACAAAATTAGACACAAGAATTCTACTCCTTATCACCCCCAGGTCAATGGACAAGTTGAGGTGACCAACAGAGAAATTGAATCCATTTTGACCAAAAAAGTAGCTATCCACATAAAGGATTGGGAAAATAGATTACTAGCAGCTGTTTGGGCCTATAGGACAACCTGGAAAACAACTATAGGATTCACACCATTTGAGTTACTGTATGGAAAGACAACCATGATTCCCATTGAATTTGAACATAAGACTCTAAGGACTGCAGTAGATTTGGGGATGGATATATCTAAGGTAGAAAATGAGAGAATCATGTAGCTAAATGCTTTGGATGAGATGAGAAGAGCAGACTTGCATCACACAGAGGTAGTGCATAATCAGAGATCAAGTGGCATGACAAATTTATCAAGGACAAGAAATTCCAACTAGGAGATTGGGCCCTGCTCTATGACTCAAGGTATCAAGACAATGCAGGAAAATTGTAGACAAGATGTTTAGGACCATTTGAGGTTGTTGAGGTCTTTCCCAATGGTGTTGTACAAATCATTACTATTGACCCAGTCAAATTTAAGCTGCTTGTCAATGGTCACTGCCTTAGATTGTATCACAAGCCAACTTCCAAAGAGGAGTTCCTGCAACAATTCACTCAACATGCAACACCCAAGCTTCCTACAACCAAAGGAAGTGGACCTAGTATCCCTCCTTCTGGCTAATTAAGGTATGTACTTGTCATAATAAAGACTTCCACTTTTGTGGGGTCCACTTCTTCACCCATCCAACCATCTGCCTATCCATCTCCACCTTTCTCTCTCTTCCATCACTTCACTTCATTCCACTCCACCTCATTCCAAATCATCTTCATTAATTTCTCAACTTATTTCCTAAAAAAGTGAATGGTACTTTCGCCAAAATATTTGCAATGAATCCTCCACACATTCAGGTATATGCGCATTAATTTCTATATCTTAATTGTCTTTAAGTACATTCATTTAATTGTTGTATGTTAGTATGGATGTTCACCATAGCATGCCAATATTCCCTACCTTGTCAAATCACCATCTCACATGTGAGGACACATGCCCAAATTTAGGTTGGGGTGGAATAAGATGTAAATATTTTTCCCACATGTCAGTCCATGCTGGTTTACGTAAGCAAAATTTAAATTGAGACAATTTGAAATCTAAGTGAGAGGACGACTCACATGTGTGAGGTGACACCAACTGTTGCCGCCATTTCTCCCCATCATAGCTTTCCTTTATTAATCCTTCCTTGCCATTATTGACCCTACTATATTTCAAGTTGCAAATAAAAGGTAAGTTAGAAAGGGAAAAATCTAGTCAACATTGGCATTGAAAATTTAGCAAGTGTTGTAGGAAGGTGAATTTTGTTTTCAGACAAGAATTGCAGGAAGGAAATTACAGAGTGATTAGTTGATTATAGACAATGGGAGGTGGGTTAATTCAAAATGAACCCACAGTGCACAATGTATTACTATAGGATGCACCCTACTTGGCTGAATTCAAAAACTGCGGATGGATAGATTACTTCTTGAAGCTAGATGATTTTGATGAAGACATTGCACTAGAGTTCACCCAAACATTGTCTGAAGGGAAAATGATGGTAAAAGGGATGGAGGTCATAGCGAATGAAGAAAGAATTATAGAAATCACAGGGTTGTCTGTTGATGGTGAAAATTACCCTACTTCTAGAGATGCCAAATCAGCTAGGGCTGAATTTACAAAGCCGAACAACCCTCCATTGAGCATAGATAAACAGGGTGAAATGAGAATCTCTCTGCTCAAGCCATGGAAACAGATAGCTATTTATGTCATAAAATATATCACTTGTGAAGGT
>VDFB02271358.1:735314038-735612986 GCA_007258455.2 Sequoia sempervirens | reverse complement strand
AAAAATAGACCAAAATTTATCCTAATTGATCTTCCACATTTCTTTGGCGTACCCATTGCACACTAAGGTGCGATTGCTAGTATAGATATTGTAAATACATCTATAAATAATGACTGGGAGATATCAGTCTCCAGGTATTTTATATTTTTCAGAATTTTTTTATTTATCACATATGTCTCCAGTTATTTTATTTTATTCAGAACTATTTTATTTATCACATATATAAATGGACACATAAATTTAAATCTTTATTTAAGAACTCTTTTATTTTATCTACCTTATTTACTTTATTTTTGTTTCAAGAGCTATTTTTTGAGTAATAAACTTGTTTTACTTTTGATTGTAACTTTTAATCTTACTTTTGTTAGTCCCCATCATAGGCAGGGATGCTATAATCTTACTGTAAGTACTTTTCTAGGACTAATCTGTCTTGGAATTTATGCAAATGGAAAAATTGATCTACTTCTCCAAAGTTTTTTTTTTCCCTAATTTTTTTCAAAAGCAAAGGCATGTTTAAGCCCATTGAACAAAAGGGCCTGTTTAACGGAGCAAACTTATATTATCTTCTACAACCATTTAAAGGAAAAAATTATTTTCCCCTTACGTGCAATCTAGCCTAATCAATTAAATGAATATGACTAATCATAATTAACCTAGATTAATTAATCACTTTTTTAATATAAGCTTTTCCTATGTGCGATCTTGAATTCTTACAACTAAGCCTACTTAGCCTAGATTAATTATTGTGTGAAAACTCCTTAAAAGTGTGCAGATTTACAAACATGAAAGGTGCATATTTAATCCAAAGATTGGAGTGTATTCCATAGAGCTCAGAGTGCATGCACACCATCCCGTACAGTGTTTCTGACAAGGAAATTTGTACAAGTTTAATCTCTTCCATTTCTGTGGGTACGTGTAATTCTGATTTTAATGCTAAAGTACAGAAAATTAAAATAAATGAAAGGGTAAGGGTGCTTAGCTCTGTGACCAAAGAATCAATGATTCCAATGAACTGTCACTGGTCTGGGAAATGATGCCTCTCTCTGTAGGCATTACGCCTCGGATTTTGCAAACGGACCTATGCTCTTTCTTGGGTCAATTTTTTGTGTCTGGATTTATCCTAATCTGCATGGATCTGATCCTGCCGAGTGTGTACCTCCTCGCTTTGGGTTGCCTGATTTATCTTTGTCTACTCTGTACTTTGCATTTGTCTGAATATTGGTTGTATTTAAAAATCCCTTTAGAGGATTGCTGTTATGTTGCTAGGAGACATGTTATCCTATGTTAACCCCCAGAAAACTTGTGTAAAGGATTTGAAACAAGAAGTTTCAATTGTGCAAATGCATCTAGGATGAATGTGTAGATTTAGATTCTTTTTAGTGTACCAAATCCAAATGTTCTATTAATTAACCTTAGGATGAGAGATGTTCAAATATGAGAGTGTGAACTGGATGCAAATGAATTCCTTTATATACAAGCACATAGCATCAAGTTGTTTAAATGTGCTTTTATTGGCTCATAAAAGCTAGTAGAATAGGTGAGATTCTAGCATTTTAAATTTCCATGGGATAAATCCACAAGTGCAGAGTGGACCCTACATTTGTGGAAATGATCTGGGACATGGAAATGCTCAGATCTAGGTATCATATGTATTGGGAGACGTGTATGGCTAGGTATAATTAATTTGTGTATGTATGGATAAGGTGGGGAATAAATGTGGGGATGTGTATGTTGGGTATAGGTAAAAGCTAGGGGGACAAACCCAACTTTGTAAATTGTGCAAGATTGCACCATTTGTTGATATGTAAATGTATCAAGACATTCCCTAAATATGGGCATAAAATAAAATGGGAAAGGTGTTCACTAAAGTGGCTCATATTTCAAAATGTGTAGGTACAGATTCATTTCAGAGAGCTTGGAGTGCATGTACACCATCCCATGCGATATGATTGGCATGGAATTTGAACTACTTTAGGCAATTCTTAATGTTACACGGGGACGCGTCCCCTGCCCCAAAATCCCAACGGGGACGTCCCCCAGCCGTCCCTGAAACAGCCCAACTAGCAGGAAACAGGAGGAAACGTCCCCTGCCCTTTGGGGACGTTTCCCCATCCCCGATACAGAAAGGGGACATTGGAAACGTCCCTCGTCATACTGAGGATGACTAGCCGTCCCCTGTGGACAGGGAGCTTCCTGGGTTAAAAAAACATTTAAAAATTGATTTTTTAAATATTTCGTCCTCCTTCTAAGGTGATTTTTGGGTTTGGGCTGTTTGACATTTTGTCAGAGTGACTAAGTTCTGATTTCTGAATGTTAATGCTTGTGTTTGATTAAATTTTTAATGCCAAATCATTTGCATAAAACATAGAAATGATAACTATTTACATCAACAAATATGAAACATTCAACCTCAAATCTGATTTTATTTGCACTATATCAAGTCTGAATACATTGCATTACAGGTCTGATATCAGTCTGATTTGATTACAGCAGCAGACATTTCCTTCAAAATCTAATTTATATTGATTCCCAATGAAATACAAACATACCCGGATCATTGGCTACAATAATAAGTTTAATGACATTTATTACGCTGTTATACTACTGCTCTCCCGATTTATTTACATATTGATATTGTTGTTATCAATTATTAATTTATTGACATCTCTCTCTCTCTCTCTCTCTCTCTCTCTCTCTCTCTTTCTCTTTCCCTCTCTCTCTCTATAATATATTAATAAATTTTGAAAAAATCATATATATATATATATATGTATTTTGTATGTCGCTGTCCCCTACCGTCCCCTAAAAATGGTCCCCTAGGAAACCTCCCAGAAACGTGTCCCCTGCCACCCCCCGTCCCCGTCCCCGTCCCCGTCCCCGTCCCCGAAACGCCGTGGAACATAGTGTAACACACATATATGATATGTATGTGTTTCTTTGTGTACATGTGTGTATATACATATCATATATGCACATATTTGTACACACATAGATGATATGTATGTGTATCTTTGTCTACATATTTGTGTGTGTATACAATGCACACATATTCATATCCACATATATGTATATATACACACACATATATGATATGTATATACACACACAAATATGTACATATATATACACATACATACCATATATGTACACACACATACAGATATATAAGATTGTAATGGTTAAATTTTCATACCCACACCAATTCCAATTTAGTTTTGGCACCATTTTGATCGAATGCCTTAAAATAATTACAAATTGATAAGTGGCACACTTTTGTACTCGGTTTTGTTAATGAACCAATATTGACACCAGCCATCCTGATTTAATGTAGTTTAATTATATGCTTGTTATTTGCATTTACTTAATTATCCTAGATTTATGTAAAAGAGATTGTATTCCCTTACAATTATATATATGGCAATACATAAATACACATGCATATACTCATATGATATATATGTATGTGTAGAGGTATATTTAAGAATCGCTGCATCTAATAGGTTTGGAGATTTTATGCGGCTTTTGTGAATGGCATAGAAAACTACAAGGAATGTCAAATCTCATCTACACATTATAAGCTACAAATAAATTGATCACAATTTGAAATCTTTCAAGAGAGAATCTGTGCATAAATTCTTCATTATTGAATTTTGTGCAGAAGTTTTTGTGAACGCTGTGGTGATCCGAAGTGGAACTTGCAACTACAATATCTGATAAAAATCCACTTCCAAATATGCTTTTGATGGATGTTCATACCCTCATCTAAAGCCCCAATTCACACAAAGGCAGGAAGGACGCTTCCAATGGTTGAGGAGTTGGGCTTTACACCCACTGGTTGAATTTGCTTAAAAGTTTCTAAGGACTTTTCAGAAAAACCCATTTTGAACATATCATGCAATCATGGCATTTCATGAGATCACATTTTTTTGAGGCATTTTTTGAAACAGTTCACTTGCCTTGTCTATGCTTCCACATTTTCATTTATGTCTAGTAGGGCACTTGTAACTACAACATATGACAAAAAATTCCCTGCTGTTATGATTTGATGGATGTCCCATCGTTATTACTGGATATCTGATACAGTGCACATTATTATGGTGCAAGCCTATTTTTCAGATTGTTTCATTTAGCATCACCAATATTTTCCACAAGAACATTGCACCTGTTTAAAATGATGGAAATGGTTCACATATCTCAGAACGATTTCTCTTGCAACAATCTTGGAGATGAATTTAGATGCAGTGTGGCAATCAGAACATACTCGAAGGTTCTTAATAACTCTAATAGTTGTACCAGGGGCCATGTTTAACAAACCAAATGCAATTGCTAACTTTTCACTATGGTGGCAGATAAATGATTCTTTTTGCTTCTCTTCCACAGCATTAAGTAAAAGTCTTGAATCCGGAAATACCCTGCTGACTTCATTTGCCAAGCCAATTTCTCCAACTTTGCATAGGTCTACCGTGTTTGTGGATGTGATCTGTCTCCTACACAAAAAGCATGTACCATTTTATGGCCTTCAATCCAACTACATCCAGGTATCTTTTTAATTCCTCTATCTTTCATCAATCTCCTTACTTTTGAACCTCACCACACCTGCCCGCTTCTGCACAGATGTTTTAGAGAACATAAGTTGCAGCATTTTTAGGATCCAACTAAAAAGGCAGTGTTGCTGGAAATACTCAGTCTATATTCATATATGATCATAGGCACCACAGGTTTAACTGGCATCTTAGTAATAAGGTTTAGGGTGTCCCCAAGATAGCCAGCACGGGCATGAAGGTCAACCATGCACACCTAATGATCAACTATATATGTAATGCAATAAGGGTTACTGATGTGTGAAGTATGTGCAGCCCTCATACACTAAACCTGCATGACTACATGCACCTAGAACACAAGCAAAACTTACAATGTTAGGATGTGTTCCAGAGTGCTTCATTAATTCAAAGATTTGAAGAGCTTCCTTGTAAAAACCATTTTGTGTGTATTCTGCAATCATTTCATTTCACTCCATGAGATAGACATCTCTTTGAGGCATTTTGTCAAACAATTCAGGTGTTTGTCTATGATTCCACATCTTGCATATATGTCTGCCAGAGCATTTCCAACTATAACATCTGACAAAAATCCCTCCTACCATTATGCTTTGGTGCATGTCCATGGGCTGTCCCAAAGCTCCCATTTTCGCACAGGCAGGGAGGGCTCTGGCAAAGAATTTGGCTTTATACCTGCCAATTGCATTTGTTTGAAAGTTTCTAAAGCCGTTTCAACAAATCAATTTTCTGCAAAGCCTGCAATCATCTCATTCAATGAGATGACATCTCATTCAATGAGATGACATCTCATTGAGGCATTCTTTCAAACAGTTCACATGCCTTCCCTGTGCTTCCACATTTTGCATACATATCTACCAGAGCTTTTCCAACCATAATATCTTACAGAAATCCACGTTCTGTTATGGTTTGATGGATGTACATTACCTCTTCCAAAGCTCCCATTTTATTACAGGCAGGGAGGATGCTGGCAAAGGTTGTGGATCTGGCTTTACACCTGCCAATTGCATTTGCTTGAAAGTTTCTAAAGCCTTTTCAATAAATCCATTTTGTGCATATCTTGCAATATTGCAATCCATGAGACCACATTTCTTTCAGGGATACTGCTGTGCATTGTCTATGCTTTGATGGATATTCATATCTTGTTTCAAAGCTTGCATTTTGGGACAGGCAGGGAGGATGTTTGTAAAGGTTGTGGAATTTGGCTTTACACCTGTGAAATTTTCTAAAGCCTTTTCACTAAATTCTTTTTGTGCATATCCAGTGTAGATACCTAAAGTTTGTCACCTTAGCTTTGTTGTAATCATCCCATTTAATCACCCTAGTCTTATGCTATTGCATAACACAGTCATTCCAATCGATCAAGTCTATCATCATTTGTCAATCGACCAATTCTATTGTCAAGTTATTCTCATCGTCTCGTCACGCCATTGATTTATCAGCTTAATGTTAATTCACTTTGTCAATTAATTGATTACATTATATTATTCCCTCTAATATTACCCTATGTCTAATTAATTAATCATTATAAATTAATTAATTATCTTTAATTAATACATGCATATATATCCAAGTAAAATAAATAAATAATTCTAATTATCTTCATCCACATTTCATTTATCAATCAAAGTCAGTTTACGAATGAATCAATTTCATGTTTCACTCTTGTCAATTAGTTCTGCTTTCCACTCATCAAACAAAATTGTTAACTAATTGATTGATCAAGTTAACTCTTAAATCAATCAAATAGCTGATTGAACAATCAAGTTAGTTGATAAGTAGGAGGTTATTTCCACAGCATTTCAAATTATGATATTGCTATCCGAATTCAACTGTGCAGTTTTTCGAGTCAAACTGATTGACCCATCTTTCTTGACTAGTGGTTCACAAGAATCCATCTCTCGTGATAATGAATGTTTCGCTTAGTACTCATTGCATCTAGGTGATGTTCACAGAGGTGAAGCATTGGGCCTTCCCAGGAACTCACCCGTTCCAGTACTACTCCAACTTAAGCATGCTTAACCATGATAGCAATATCATAATCGAGTTAGTTGACTAATCAATCAAGTTAGTTAATTGGTCAGCAAGTTCAGTTGATTAATGTTTTTTGACAGATTTGTGGATGCTTAACTGCCGTGCAAGCTCTTTGATAATATGACAATGATTTGATTCAAATATTCATAAATGGATCACAGACTTTCTCAGAATGCTCCCCAAATTTTTGGAAAGAATAATGGATTTATAGATTTAGAGGTGAAAATATGAATGGCCAAGATTGATTTAATTGATTTGGAGGATAAAGATTTGATTTATAATTAACTATGATTAACTATTCAACTCAATCGATTTGGAGGATAAAGATTTGATTAATAATTAACTATGATTAACTATTCAACTCAATTGACTGATCAGTCAACTAGCTTGATTGATTAGTCAACTAATTTGATTGAGAGTTAACTTGATCAGCTAATTAGTTAACTAGTTTGGTTGATGAGTGAAAGATGGAATTGACTTAATTAACAGGAGTGAAATGTGAGATTTACTTATTTGTTAATTGACTTTGATTGATGGGTGAAATGTGGGCGAGGATAATTGTAATTATTACGCCGAAGGTGTGCCACTCTTTGAGCTTTCGAAGCTCTTTTTAACCGTCGACGGTTGGAAAGCACGGAGGCGCTTGGCAAGGTTCTCCATCCATCCACAACCGTTGATCGTTTAACTCTCCTTCCAAAATATCTGCCTTCTGTTAATATCTGCCCTACTTTTGTGACCTCCTTTTTTATCAGCGACATCAACAGAGATTTGTGCAGAATCTTGAGGTAAGTCGCATTTCTCTCGCTGTTAATGGTTTCCACTCCATATTTTACTGCTTCCCCCGCCGCTGATGCTTTCCGCCCCTTTACTGTGAATAGATTGAAGCGGCAAGATTAAGCAGCAACAGTACACAACTTGGGGTTTCCTGAAAATTTCCTGCGACCTCTGCCCATTTTCTCTCATTGGCATCATTGACAGGTCGACACAATTTCCACAGAATCTGTAGGTAAGTCACTTCCCATGATTTCGGTTTATTATATTTTTTTAACCTTCTGCATTACAGAAACCATTTGCATCTGCTTCAAATTTTCTAGGCTTTTTCTTTTTAAGCAAATCCATTTTGTGTCTACCTTGCCATCGCTGTATTGTAATTTCGGCCTTTTGTTTTGTATTATCAGTCCGTAGACATTCCTGGTATCCACTCCCTTAAAGGGCTGCATTCCTGTTAGAAAAGCCTTCTTGGGGATATTGGAAGACTTCCGGCGCCCTCCAGTAACAAGTTCCCCTGCTGACTTCAGGGGACCGGAAACTGTAAAGCCTTAAACTGGACTCCCCAAAATCACACAGCTTAACTCTCCCGTACCCTTGAGCAATATTTTTCTGTCAAACACACCTATCAATTGAACAAGGAAAGGGTTCTGCAGCTTTGCGTGCACGGCAATTTCCATTTGCAGTAGAGAGTCGAAATCCTCGCAAAATATGGGGATCTCCTTAACAGCAACCTTCACTCCAAGCCATAAACCCTCGTACACTTCTCCAGAAGAACCCTGCCCAATAACTGCAAGTTTAGGAAACAAATCTTTGGCATCAATTTGCAACCACGGAGACACACAGACAGAAGAGAAGCCAACATACAACTAAAACTAATATTTGACATTGAGTCATTTTTTAAAATATGCAGGTGAAACAAAGCATTGGTGAAAGAGCTCAATACTCCACCCCCACAAGCAGAAGAACTTCACTTTCCAACCCAGTATTCTCAGTCATTCTTTGGACAGTTCAAGTCTTGTTTCTGGAAGCAATGGTGGACTTACTGGTGTAGCCCTGACTATAATAGTGTTAGATACTTATTCACACTTGTCTGTGCTTTACTTAATCTTTTGGAAGGTTGGCACAAAATTGTATGTAGTTCCATTCAAGACATCCTACTTTCCAAACATTTTAGCTGCACAGACTACCAAAATTTAAATGGCCTGTTTCTAGCCCTAGTGAATACCTAGCTTCTGATTACCTTATTAGCTAACTAGACAGTTTTTGAACATCAGGACCAACAACACCAATCTTTTTATGGTTGCGGGTGCCTTATATGGATTTGTAATCTTCTTAGGAGTCGATAGTTGTTCAACTGTGCAGCCTGTAGTTGCAGTGGAGAGAACTGTGTTCTACAGAGAAAGGGCTGCAGGAATGTACTCTGCAATACCCTATGCTCTCAGTCAGGTTAGTTTCCTTTCTTAAGATGCCATTTCGTTCCATGAATCAAAATTTCTAGTCACATGCAAAGCACAATATATACACCTATAGCCAATTCAATTTGCCATCCAAGTAAATCCCTTTTTTATGTGCAATTTTCTTCCAATTCTCATGTTTCTTCATGTAAAGTAGACCACTTTATCTATATGGTTAGTTTACTCGTGTTGAAATGTGTGTGGGTGCCCAACCTCACCATGATGTGAATATTGTGGATACAACACAATGTTAAAACAAGGCGAATATATGGTTATTGTTAATTTATAACAAATCTGAATCTCTATTTTTTCTATTTCTATGATAGATTGTAATTGAGCTTTCATGTCATTGAAGAATTTATTATCAACGTTGACAAACAATAGAAGCTGATAGAGAAGAATAGTATGCAGAATAGAACTGTGTTTTTTTCATTTTTATATTTGATGCAGAAAATTCCAAAATGGTGGTTCTGGTACTACTGAATATGCCATGTTTCATGGACTGTGTATGGTCTAATTGCCTCACAGTATGGAGATGTCACAGACCAATTACAAGTGACTGGTGAAGGTTCCTAACCACTAAATCAGTTTGTGAAGGATTATTTTGGATACAAGCATGATTTCTTAGGTAGAGTCACTGTAGTTTGGATACAAGCATGATTCGCTGTAGCATGATACAAAAAACTCTACACAAGTTTTTACCAAAAACATTCCAACTCATTCTCTTGGACTATGGAAATTTCATGTCTTTAATCTGACATTTGTTTGGTACTATCACTGGTTTTGTGGGGAAAGCAATGCTCTCAAATTTCTGAAAAGCGACAGATGTGGGGATTAATCTAAAAGGAAAAATTATGCAATTCACATATTTCCAATTATGGAGGTTAATTGGGTGTCAAATTTGAAAAAGCTGCTTAAATTCCCTGTCTGCACCGTGCTTTTTCTTCTTCTAGTCAGAAAAACTTGTAGGTTCCATTTCCATCTACCCATTTTTTGTTTTTTAATAAATGTGCTATGCATTCATGACACTTTTTAATCTGCTACACACTCCTTGCAATGGTGTTCGAAACTCCTAAACAAGGGTAGGATCCTCGAAATATGTTTCAGGTAATTTCTACCTATAATCTCCAGATTGGAAGACAAAATCAAGCATAAGAAGATAGCAGTAAGGATAGAATATGAAATTAAGAGCATGTTGCAAATAGTAGTACATTATCACCACAATTGGGCTTTCACATTTTAAATCACTATGATCATAAATAAAAACTTTGGTTGCTATTTCAATTGCTACTTAATGTCTAAGTATTGGCTTTTCATTAGTTATAAAACAGAACCTATCACTAATTGACCTTCCACAACTCTTCGGCGTACCCATTGCACACCAAGGTGCCATTGCTAGTTTATTTCTTCCAATTGGTTATATGTGCATGGACTAATTAGGAGCTAATTAATTAATTAGATATGGGGTGATATAAGGGTAAATGAGATTAATTAATTAACATAATGGGGTGATATAGTGTGAGATTTGAGTTTGAAACAAGTCTCGCGCCTGCAAACCACTATTGAGTCATCAGAAAACAAGTTTCAGTTGCCATTTAATGGTAAACCAGCGCCGTTTAATGGTAAAAGCCTCCAAAATATCAGGTAAAAGCCTCCAAAATCTCACTTATTACATAAAAGCCAGATAAAATATTGATTTGACAACTGGATGGGAACATTCTATTTCCATTTGCATTATTTTTTGTTAGCTGCCATTTAATGGTAAACATTTGCGGCCCATCCATGCACAAACACATACTTTCTTAACATATTAACATGCATATAATTTTCTATCGGTGTAATACTTGAACCTCCTTTAGGTGCAAGTGCTAGTTAATTAATCAATAAGGTGAATCATCATGATGAAGTTGATAAATTGGCAGCATGACAAGATTAAAGATATGAGATTTCCACAATCCATATTGAATGTATTAATTCTGTTTCTGGATTCGATTATGTGCAAGTTTTTTCATCAACGTTTCGGATCACACTCCGTGATCCATCATCAGGATAGAGAGCTGAAGGAGATGCAAAAAATTGATTTGTTGCATGACAAGATGATAAGGACAGCAATTATTGACAGATGATGATAGAATTGATTGGTTGGAATGATGGACTTAGTTGACAACATGAGACTAGGGTGATTAAAAATGGGATGATTATTACGAAGTTAAGGTGGCAAAATCAAGGTGTCTACACCCAAGAATCATGGCATTCCATGAGACCACATTTCTTTGAGGGATTTTGTCAAACAGTTCACTTGCCTTGTGTATGCTTCCATATTTTGCATGTGTGTCTTGTTAGTTTTAGGATCAGAAATGCAATAAGCAGAAAACACAACTCAGAGACAATGAACACAACATTTTACCCTGGGAAAACCCTCCTACTCGAGGGAGAAAAACCCAGCAACAATATTCTCTTATATATCAGAATAATAACAGGTCCTAGAAAGGCTGAATACAATACAAAGGATCTGCACTTATATCTGGTGCAAATTTCATGAATACACTAAGTATTGACTCTTCTCCTTGATGCTGATCTGCTGCTTAGAAAACTCGACCTGCTGCTGAAGTGCGAATTTTAGTGAATGAATTGCTGAATTGATTGATTATATGAGGAGACACCTTCTCCTATTTATACAAGCCTAGGCGAGCTCACTCTAGAGCCGACCTAGCAATTACAATATTTGTTTATAAAGCATTATGCCGACCTGCCTTAGATACATTATATTTAAGGAAAAATATCTCCCGAAGCTACAACACTAACATGTCTATGAGGGCAATTGTAACTACTACATTTGACAAAATTCCTCTATCCTTTATGCTTTGATGGATGCCCGTAACTTGTTCCAAAGCTCTCATTTTGGCATAGGCAGGGAGGATGCTGGAAACAGTTGTGGAGTTTGGCTTTACAACTGTCAATTGTATTTGCTTGAGAGTTTCTAAAGCCTTTTCAACATATCTATTTGGTGCATATCCTGCAATCATGGTATTCCATGAGGTCACATTTCTTTGAGGGATTCTGTCAAATATTTATGTGCCTTGTCTATGCTTCGACATTTTGCATGCATGTTTACCAAGGCAGTTGCAACTACAACATTTGACAAAATTCCTCTATCCTTTATGCTTTGATGGATGTCCTTACCTTGTTCCAAAGCTCCCATTTTGGCGTAGGTTGGGAGTATGTTGGTAAATGTAAATTGATCGGGTTGGATACTTGTTTGTTGCATACAGTGAAACAATGTGACTAGGTCATGTGGATACCCATGTCTTCTATATGCTGTAGTAAACATATTCCACAAGATCTCTTATTCTTTTATGTGATAAAGCACTTTCTGGGCTTCCACCAAACTTTTGCACTTGAAATGCAAGTGAATATGCTTATTATGAAAACTTGTCTGTAACAAAGGCAAATCATTTGTGAGGGATGAAAGAGTGGACATTTTTCACAAGTGTTTTCTTGAGAATACAGGTCTGCAGTAATTGAAGATATGTAATCTCAGAGGGGTTGTGTGCAGCAAGTAGAGTGGGCAGTGGCTTCGTCAGCTAGCTGTTTCTACATGATGCCTGTGAGACTGAGATGAGTAATGGATGGCAATGGCATTTTATGATTGTAATTGAAATGTGGAAAATATGCACTGTGATTCAATTTATATGTCTAGCATACAATGACATTGCCAATGGTAAGCATGAGAGCATTTTCAATTTCACTAACCTATTTCTGCATTGTTAGGAAATGACCAGGTTGATGAAACCATTTCTTACATAACCCTATGAGAGAAAAAACATGCATACAAGTTTATAAAATAAGTGTAATGGAAAGATCAAAGACATACCACAAGTTTACACAAGATATACCTTGGGAAAGTCCTCAGGAGGGAAAAACTAAGGCTCAAATTTAGTTTTGGTTTTCAGATTTTATTGTTTTTGCCAGAATTTAGTGCTATGAAGCCAACATTGCTCCATAATGGTTAACAAGTCATAACTTTTGTATACGGAATCAGATTTCGGATTTTTAATAGGTGATGGAGAGCATTTGTAGTGTACTATACACTGGATCAACTGGGTTTCACTTGTATGAATAGAAAGAGGATTGTATTTGTTTGAGCACTTGTAGGAGCCTAAGATTCACGGTGTCATTGTGTGAGCATTCAGATGAATTGGTGGGTGAAAACTTGTGGGAGTGCAATGGGATGAGTTAGATTATTGTAAGTTATAAATTTAATTATATATATATATGCAAAAATGATGCTCAGAGCAATTATTTGATCCTTTTAAGTAATCATGATTTTTTCTTTATTATGGATATGGACAACAGATTTGTATAATAGTCTATTTTGAATCAAGTAGAAATGATTGCAAAATAGGAAGGCCGATCAACCTTTCAAGTTCACAAGAGGTGAAGGCCCGACAGACCCGCCATCAAGTACACCACCCATAGGGGGTTAAGCCTTGTGGGCTGGGAGGCATATGTGTGTGCTCCCAGGCTTGGTGGAAGGGAGGTAGTTTTCATGCTCTTATTAGGCATGCCACCCATAGGGGGTTAGGCCTCTTGGGCTGCGAGACTTATTAGTGCTCCTGGACTTGATCAAGGAGGATGGCCAGCCTCCAAGGTGGACTGAGGGATGGAAGGGCTGCCCACTTTCCATGCTCTTGTAGTACAAGGATAACTGTCCTTGAGACTGTGGTTTGTTAGGATGATTCTTAATAACTATCGATTTCTATCTCTTATGGATAATAGTTGTCCTCATGGATTATGTTGGAAACTAATATTGTTGCGGGACCTATACCAGGATATATATCTTATAAAAGGCATTTCAAATGGTAAATTTATAATCTTAAATGTATTACATTTCTTATTTTGATTGAAATTGTGGTTTAAAGGGCAAAATCTAGGAATATCCAAAATATAGAGGACATTACACTTGTATATAAATACTGGGCTAAATTTTATGGTTCTAATATTTATGCATTTTTGCCCTAAAATAAATGTTCTTATGAAAGACTTTCACAAGTATGGTGAATGTTTTGGCTGACTGAAAATTATTCTAGAGTATTATATATGTATATATATCTAGTGTATGTTGTTTCCTTCTTTAACCATGGTATTCTTGAATCCTTAGCATTTGAAGGGCAAATTTGAATGGATAACACTAAAAGTGATATAGTGCATGCCCTGTATTGCTGTAGCACTTGATTTGATCTATTTGATGTGTGGACGGACCGGCCTCCACCCAACAGCCATCAGCCATTTGCTACTTCTGATCATGGCTACCTTCCCATTAATTTATGCACAAATACTCTCTTGAATGATTTCATATTGTGATTAATTTTTGGTCACCACAACCTTCACAAAAACCCGTACAAAATTCAATAAAGAAGAATTTATGCACAAATTCTCTCTTGAATGATTTCAAATTGTGGTATTTTTTTTTTTGTACCTTAAGAAAAACTCATGCACAAAATTCAATAAAGAAGAATTTATGCACAAATTTTCTCTGGAATGATTTCAAATTGTGATTTTTTTTGTACCTTATATTGTGTGGATGAAATTTGAAGTTCCTTGTAGTTTCCTGTTGCATCATTGTATGAGGTAGGCGGTGGCTCTGCTAACTCATATTTATTCAGATTCATGTTCATTGATCATTTATAAAAATTCTGTTGAAATATCCATACAGAATGAATGTCTGGTTCTATATGCTTTTTCTTCTGACGAGTTTTCTTTCTCTGCAAGACGATTGAATGCTTCACATGTATCGTGCTTTGAATTATTTTCTGGAAGGAAGCTTCTGTTTGGACACTGACAAAGTGAGCCTAACACTATCATTTTGTCATATTCTGCAGGCACCTTATGATGAAAATCAGTCCAGCTTCTGTATTCAATTGCTCACATAGCTGGTTGAGCCTTAAACTGTTGTATTTGGGAGGTTCCTTCAACTTCTGAAGAAAATTGTTACAGTTATCTGTATCTTTTGAAGAAAATTGGTCCATCCATTTCATTAGACTGTAAACATCTTGGTTTGTCGCCAGATTAATTGCTGTATTATAGAGTGTGTATGCTTGTATACACTTGACCATTGCAGTGAATGGCCCCGCTTTTCACTATACTTGCAGCTGCATTCCTCATCTTTAGTTCCAGCAACTATGAAGTCTGCGTTAACAATGTGAAGAGATATGCAATGTCTATCTTAGGTATATTACCTTGTTTTAGATTTAAGCTCTCTATGACCAGCTTGGTGTATGTCTGCCGACCATTTTTCTCGAGGAGAGGATTGATAAGCCATCGATGTTAAGTGGACGGGTTTACACTTCTAAATCTGATGGTTTTCCAATAAAAACAAATTTAGAAGAACCTTCTAGTTTCAGAAGTATCTTATGGCATGGCATTTTTTCTCTTTCTTGCTTTTGTAACATGGCATGAGTACTAATTCTGTATTTCCTGCAGGTAATTCTAAAGCATGATCTTTATGAATGGCTTTGAAGAAAGTTCTGCTGGACACCTAATGATGAATATTAGGATAATGTTGCTAGCTGTTTTATGACATTAGTTTATTATTTTTTTGTTAAACTATAATCTTTCCTCCTGGGAATAATTTTTTGTAATCTTTTGAAATTCAAATTGAGAATTTTTTCGTCATTCAGTTTATTGAACCATTTGTTTTCTCCGTCATTAATAAAATATGGTCAGTATAGTTTCCACAAAATGCCTGAGTTGTAGTTGTGGATATTCTTGAATTTTTTAATTTTTTTTTCATTATTTAAGCAAATCTTCATATTCTTTCACCTGACTATTTATGCTATGTGGCTACCAAAATCCAAATTTATTAAATGAATGATCAAAAAAATTTAAAACAATTTAAAACGACAGGAAACAAGAATATATCAATATAGGGTTTAGATGTGTGAATTCTTGTGTCTGTTTTTCAGAATCTCTCCCTAGAGTTAACATCATGTAACCGAATTGAGATATAGCAGAATAAGCAAGCCTCTTTTAAGATCTTTTTAGGTGAGCCACGGTAGCTCCCAATGGAGCTGTTATTCCACCTATTCAAGAGATACGATACATTATTAAAGGTAGAGCTTTTAAAAGAGGAAGCAATCGAACTAGTAGCAGCATATATAAGAGCTGAAATAGGAGTAGGCTTTTCCATACCATCAGGTAAACATACATGAAGTGGGAAATGTGCAGATTTGGCTATTTGACCTTTAAATAAGAGGAGCACACAAAGTAACAAAAAAACAAACCAAACCCATCAAAGGCAATCAATTCGTTTAGTTTTTCAGACATTGAAATTCGAAATTGTCTGATACCCAATAAAAACCTAGATTTCTAATAATAGTCCAAAATCCCCTACATCATTTAGTTATAAATGCTTTTTGACAAGCATTAATTGCACTAGGTTGCGTAAACCAAAAACCTCAAAAAGCATTAATTGCACTAGGTCGCGTAAACCAAAAATCTATCAACAAAAACCTATCAATAAATAGGAACTGATTCTTACTAATTCCCAAAAAAGAGATATTTGAATAAACCCGAAGACTGCAACAATGCTAATAGACTAATTCCCAAAAAAGAGATATTTGTAATAAATTAGGGCTAATAATTAGCCCCAACATAGAAGCATCTAAAAAATGAAGGTAAGCAGAAAAACCTCACATGTTTTATCATGAGACAATTATCTTTGTAGATCATAACCATGGTTCCAACTGTTGTAACTAAAACTAACATAATGGAAGTAAGTGGGTCAATCAAATAGTCCAACTTTAATAAAAACTTATTATTGATAACCTAGGACTAGAAATATCGATAGGTGGGACTCTCGGTAAGTTGTTACAAGAACAAATTGAAAGAAAAACATAACTATGCTTAACAAAAAAATGTTAATAAGAGCCCATGTATGGCAAACACTCTTAGTTGCTCCTGGAAAAACTAATGATCCTAATCCAATTGGTAAAGAAGTTGAAAGCAAAAGGAAAGGCACAATCCAAGCATATTTGTGTAGAAATTCCACAGGAACTCTGAAGATTAAATCATTATTCTAAATATTTCCACATTCTTAGTTTCCAATCCACTAGATCTTGAAGAGAAGAAAATAAAAACAATAGATTATGAATAAAGAAGAACGACAGAGTATGTGATGGAGTCTAATCGACTTCATTTTAATTGTTACATCTTCTCTTTTTTTTTGCAAATACTAGATTTAAATCGATCAATACTAATACTAATCAAATATTTGTAAGATGCCCTCGTTTGTGGGGTTTTTCAAGTTGATTAGATTGCAGATCCATAGAGATGTAAAATGGCATCCACTAGATGGAAGCTGGGTGAAAGTGAATTTTGATGGCGTAGCGAGGCTATGGATGTAGAATGGCATCCACTAGATGAAAGCTGGTTGAAAGTGAATTTTGATGGCGTAGCGAGGGGTAACCTTGGCCTGGTAGGGGCAAGATGTATTATCAAGGATCATGAAGGAAAAATCATGGTTGAGAAGGCCATACAATTGGGAATCAACACCAACAATGAGGTAGAAATGCAAGCAACGTGGCATGGGACTAACCTATGCAATTGTTTGGGTTTCAGGAAGATCTCTTGAGGGAGATTCGTTGATTACAATAAATGCAATTCATAGAGGTGCAACTCCAAAATGGAAATTAGACAAATGGTTGAATCAAATTTTGAAAGAACTAGAGAAATTTGAAGACTTTAGGGTGGCACATATATATTAGGAAGGCAATATTGAAGTAGATAAACTATCCAAAATGGTGATTGATTGTAATAATGAGCATGGGGTGGTGAGAGTTAATGACAACAGGTTAATTCGTGTGGAGGACGACCAGGAGGATGTTTTGGGGACTTCATCGATCACGAGCAGTAAACGCGGTGTCAGCGAGGTATTTACGAATGGTGGAAAATGACGATCAAGGATGTTTAAATCAACAACCCCCTTGGTTTACAATCTACAATGGTGTTGGAAGATGGAGACAACAATAAGTCTTGGAGCAAAGGAGCGGTAAATGGCCTTCCAAGGAGTAGTTTCAGATAAGAGGCTTCAAAGAGTTTTTAACGCAGAAGACATCGTCATCTTGGAAACAATGAAGCAGATTTTGGGCACAAAGGTGCTCATTTTTTCCTATTGCTACCATGTGAATTCTAATCTATTCTCCATCTTCATGGCTTGGTTGCTCCAAGCCCATGAGAGTAAGGATTCTATCAGATGGATAATGCGTCGACTAGTTAGAGCAAGCTAGCGTGAGAGGATGTAGCATTACCTTGGGATGGCAGTTGTTGGATTGGGCCTCCACCCAGAGGGAGGAATATGGCCAAAACTTACCCTCCCCTACAATAGGCCATGGGTGTTGTATCTCATCTGGAGCAGGGACAAGGACGAGGCAACAAGGACAACTGAGGTGATGGGCTGCATTACCTTGCTGAAGGAATTGACTGCCACTCACAAAGCACTTGGGATGGAGGTGTTGCTAGCTCTCCTAGTCGCGGGGAGTGGGAGTGTGGAGACGATGGACAACATTGAGGATTGAAGATAGTAATTGATGAAGGGATTTCAGTAGTGTAGGCATAAGGCCTGGTTTTTTGTAATTTCCTTGTTTTGCCCGTTTTTGGCATGAGATTGTTCACTACTATGTAGATTTGGGGTTGCCCCTTTACAAACTTTTTAATATATCATAAAATATATATTTGTAACATGGGCGATAAGGTACTCTTTTTCTAGGTACTGACTATTAGTCATGTATGCACACATTTTTATTTTATGAAATTTGCTATTGTAGATGAATAGTAGTTAGAACTTAATAGAAGATTAAACCAATTTGAATTCCTAAGATAAGAATAATTGAATCTATTAAAATGACATGGGGGCTTTTCATTCACTCAAAATTCGTGAGTACATACGTATGTAAGAATTGAAATTATTCTTAATTTGTATTGTGGCAAGAGTTTGGGTTTATATTGAAATATGAAATGATTATATTGTGGCAAGAGTTTGATATAATATATTATAAAATATGAAATGATCATATTGTGGCAAGAGTTCAATATTGTATTATAAAATATGAAATGATCATTTATAAAATATGTTTTAGAAGAACAAGGTGCAAATACATTATTTATTTCAATTTTAAATAATTATTATTGGAGTTGCATTAAAGTTTTTGTTCTTTAAATGTCCTTCACTTGAACTAATAAATAAATTAAAACCATATTATGGTAGTTCAAAAAAGCGTACCTCTAAATCAAAAACAATAAATTGTAACAATGTTTGGAAGAATAAAACATATCAAGTTGCAACAAAAGAACTTTCTTATGTTAAGACTGAGTATATTTATTCTAAGCTTGAGCTTTACAATGATGGTGATTGGAAGATATTTCCTGTAAATTCATCGGAAAGAAAATCCGAGGGGTTTCCTTCCTCCATAACAGAGGAGTACATAGCAGAGGAGAAGTATATAATAGATATGACATAAGAGAAGTATATGGTAGAGGGGAAGAAGGAAGAGGGGGAAAAGGAAGAGGAGAGAAGGAAGAAGAGAAGTCCTCTTCGATCCAATATCCACCCCACTTTTTCGACTTGGATTTTCTCCTCCTCGAATTTTGGCCCCTTGTAGATCCCCTCAATGCATAAAATCAACAAATATAGTACACGCTCTAAGATCTTAGAGAGGAGCAATCAAAATCTTTTTATCTCTTGGAGTTAGAAATACTTGGAAGGATGGTCAAGCAAAAGGGATGCGGTTCTATAATTAGTTTTGCTAGAGCCCTTCTCTCTGACCTATTTTAAAGATGGGAAATTTATTAATCATTCCACCATCCCCTTTTTTTTGCTTTCCCAATGGAAAAGGATCAAAGTGCATCATTCTTTTTAATAATCTCAGATAAACTCCAACATTAAATCTTGTTGGTAGCTTTATTCTATGAAAGTTGCATTTTATTTATCTATGTCGAAGAGAAATTCAATTGACACATAGGAATATATAACCATGAATAAAAAGAAATGGATCTCATTTTTTTTCTTACTCTAAATTAAATAAATAATATTTAACGTCGGAATATTTTTATATGATAAAAATGTGTTCGTTCGCCCCTCTTTGATTCCTAGTGAACAAAGAGGATTTGTTGAGTTTCAAGTATGTTATTTAACCAATCGAATTAAAAGACTTACTGAACATTTGGACTTGCAAGAAAGAGACTACTTGTCTCAAAGAGGTTTGTGGAAAATTGTGGGTAAATGTAAACGAATTTTGATTTATCTGTTCAAGAAAGATATACTTCAGTACAAAAATTTAATTGGTCAATTAGATATTCATGGGCAACATTAATTTTGATTTTTTTTTTTAGATCCAATTAATCCAATCGTGGTTTATTAAATTCTAGATCCTAATGAGTCATTGTTTCTTTTGCTCTCAATGATTTTTTTTTTAAAACTAGGGAAGAGTTATGATTATGGTTGTTATGGAGAAGGACCTCACAATGGTAAGTATGGGTCCTCATCATCCATCAATGCATGGTGTTCTTCGACTTATTATTACTTTAGATGGTGAAGATGTTATTGATTATAAACCTATGTTGGTTATTGACATAGAGGGATGGAAAAAAATGTTGAGAATCAAACAATTGTTCAATGTCTCCCCTATGTAACACAATGCGATTATTTAGCTACTATGTTCACAAAGGCGATAACAGTTAATGTCCATAAGAATTGGAAAATATTCAAATACCTAAAATGGATAGCTATATTGGAGTGATTATACTAGAGTTAGTCATATAGCTTCTCATTTGTTATGGCTTGCAGCTTTCATGGCTGATATTGGTGCACAAACTCCTTTTTTGATTTATTTGAAGTTACCACAAGCATGCAAATGATGCACAATTATTTTCATATTGGAGAAGTAGCTGTAGATTTACCCTACGATTGGATTAGGTAATCCTTAGATTTTTGCTATTTTTCTTTCCAAAAGTGACAAAATATGAAAGGATTATTATATCCAATCCTATCTTTTTGAAATGAGTTGAGGGAGTAGGCATTATTAGTAGAGAAGCAATAGATTGGAGTTTATTAGGACCCATGCTAAGAGCTTCCAAAATCCAATGAGATCTTCATAAAGTGGATCATTATGAATGTTACAATTAATTAGATTAGAAAATCCAATGGAAAAAGGAGGAGATTTGTTAGCTCATTATTTGCTTTGAATAAGGGAAATGAAAGAATCTATAAAAATAATTAGACAGGCCCTAGAAGTAATTTTGGGAGGTCCATATGAGAATTTAGAGGTTGGAATTAAATAAGGGAAAAGATTCGTAATGGAATGATTTTGAATCTTAGTTTATTAGTAAAAAACCTTCCCCTACTTTTGAATTATCAAAACAAGAACATTATGTGAGTAGAAGCTCCCAAAAGTGAATTAGGAGTTTTTTTTATAGGAGATGAGAATATTTTTCCCTGGAGATGGAAAATCCAACGACTTGGTTTTATTAATTTGCAGATTCCTCCTCAACTGGTTAAAAGGATGAAATTAGCCGATATCATGACAATTTTGGGTAGTATAGATATCATTATGGGAGAGGTTGATCATTAAAATGGTGTTAATATAGCAGATCTGGAAGAACAAGCTATCAATTTATTTTCTTGATTGAGATTTTCAAAAGAAATCTCTAGTATTATATGGATTCTAATTGACATAATTATCCTTCTATTGGGAATTACGATAGGATTATTAGTTACTGGATGGCTTGAAAGAAAAATATCTGCGGGAATGCAACATATTGGACTTGAATACGTCGATCCTTTGGGAATTATTCAAGCTTTGACCGATGGAATCAAACTATTGCTAAAAGAGGATATTATTCCATCTAGGGGGATTTTTGGTTATTTAGTATTGGACCAACGGTAGTGGTCATACCTTTTTTTTAGGCTATTTAGTAGTTCCCTTTGGTCCCCACATTGTTTTAATTGATCTTGGTATAAGTGCTTTTTTGGATTGTCATTTCAAATATTGCTCCCCTTGGACTTCTTATAGTAGGATATGGATCAAATAATAAATATTATTTTTCAGGTGGTCTTTGAGCTACTGCTCAAGCTATTAGTTACAAAATTCCTTTAGCTTTATGTGTGTTATCTATATCTCTACGTGTAATTCGTTGGAATATGAGATTTATTTTCCCTCTTTTTAATTAGTAGTATAAATAAAAAGAGGAAAAAACATAAGTGAATGGGATGAATATTGGCCCTTCATTTCGATCAAAAAACTAGAGTCATATGGGTGAGATCAAACAGTTTACAAATCTTGTAGTAAGATAATTAAGTCCCATCCCCCATGTACAATAGTGAGAGCATGCATAATCAGTGAAAACTGTGTACCCCGATTCATATATTAGTCATTGGTGCCCAACAACAAGGAGGCAAAGGAAAAAAGGATGAAGTTACTATCATATAAACCAAAAATGAAGCAAAGGTAGATGGTGAGAAACACCAAGATATAAAAAAGATTAGTGAAAAAATAAACTGATATCTAGACCACATATGTTTCCATAAAAATGGGATAATAATAAGGACTTGACATTGGTAGGGATGATCAAGAAGTACTTCCCTAGAACCCCAATCTAGAATACGTTTCTATCTACTTAAAAAAGAATGACCATCTAGAACGAAGTAATCATTTACATATTTTTCTTTCTTGTACAAAAAGTAGTGAAGGTTGAGATAGGTTCAAAAGCTCCTATTATTTATAGCAGACATAATTTCATTAGTTCAATTTATTAATATTCTTGTGCCTTATTTTTTGTTTTCTTTATTTCTTAATGACCTCTGAGAAGCCATATGAAGTGAGTTTCACACATAGTTTTGCAATAGAGATGAAAACAGTGATGTTTCTGTCGACTATAATTATCCAACATTTCAAGTACAATTGATATAGTTGAAGCATAGTGCAATATGGTTTTTTAGGATGGAATTTGTGGTGCCAACTTATAGGGTTTCTAGCTTTTTTCATCTCATCTTTGGAAAAATGTGAGAGATTTTCCTTTGATTTACTAGAAGCCGAAGAAGAATTGGTAGCGGGTTATCAAACTAAATATTGGGTATCAACTTTGGTTTATTCTATGTTGCTTCTTACCTAAATCCATTAGCTTCTTCATTCTTTGTAATAGTTCTTTACTTGGGCATATGTAACTTATTAATTCCACTCATACCCATTCCTGAACATTTTGAATGGGATTTAATTTCTGGAATTAGTGGGGTCGTTAATATAACAATCGAGATCCTAATTATATTAGCTAAAGCCTATTTTTTCTTATTTATTTTTATCACGGAAAAATGGACCTTGCCTAGGATAAGAATGGGCCAATTATTGGATATTGGGTGGAAATTTATTTTACCTATTGCTTTGGGTAATCTATTACTAATAGCTTCTTTCCAACTTGTTTTATTGTGATTAACTCTCTTTTCTTCTTCGTGAAGAGGTTCTATATTCTCAATTATGCAATATATCCAAATTTGATAGATCTAATCTATGAAGAGAAATAAATCTCTATGAAATGATTAATCAAGGAGATTTTACACATGTTCTCTATGGTTATTGGGTTTATGAATTATAGTGAACAAGTAATACAAGTTGCAAGATACATTGGTCAAAGTTTTATGGTTACCTTATATCACATGAATCATTTACCTATTACTATTCAATATCCCTATGAAAAATTGATCCCATCAAAACGATTTCGCAGAAGGATCCACTTTGAATTTGATAAATGTATTGCTTATGAAGTATGTGTCTATGTATGCACGATAAATCTACCTTTTGTGGATTGGAAAGTTAGAATAGATATTTGGAAAAAATAATTAGAAAATTATAGCATTAATTTTAGAATTTGTATCTTTTGTGGGAATTGTGTTGAATATTGTACCACAAATTGCCTAACGATGACTGAAGAATATGAAATTTTGACCTATGATCGTCATAAATTAAATTATGATCATAATGCTATAGGATGTCTACTTATATCGGTTGTTGAAGATTTAACAATTCAAACAATTTTGAGCTCAACATATTAACTTAGTATGTTTGAAGAAAATACACACAAATTTGATTATTCAAATTTAGTTCCGATCTAAGAGTATTTGATAAATAAAATACTTTTTTTACAAGTCAGGAATTACCTATTGACATTCTATTAATAACGTCACATGTATGATCAAAATTTATTATTGAACTATAGATTAATGAATCAATGTCCATATCAAATGAAATATTCCAAGTACAAATCCAGTATAGCATATAGGTAAATGGGGTAAATTTTTATTTAATGAAAGGGAGGAAATAATATTTTTATTCTATTTGTCATGATGTTGATGAATAATTTGAAATATCCCAATTATGCCCCTCCTTGGACTGTTAGAGATAGCATCACTTCAATAGTTTATATGAGTCTTTTTTTATTAATTAATTACTATTATCTTGAACATATCATGGTTTTGAATATCTTTGACTAAAAAAATAGATAAAATGTTAGAATGATATTTGGAAAACAATATTCAATATACTCTCGTTTTGGCTAAGAATCTAGGGGTCTCCAAACTTTGGTTGGAAGGGGAATTGCTTAATATAATTAACTATCTCTTGAGGAAGTGTTTGCCATCGTGGTCTATCGCTCATCTTATTAATGATTCCTTCTCCATCATTAATTCTTTTGAGGAGATTAGGATATCTCATATTTTTCGAGAAGCTAACATGCTTGTTGGCAGAATTTCAAACTTGGGAATGGTGGCTAAATATGATTGGGATGCTTTTGAATCATTACCACTCAATCTTAAATCTTTTTCCAACGATGACCAGGTGGCATGTATTTAAGTTGGTCGATATGGGGGAAATGTTCTTCATAATTTTTTTGAGTTGGCTTAGGCACGTTGAACCTTGGCCTTGTCCATTTCATAATTACAACTTTGATGTCCATAAAATTATGACCTAGCTATGTAGGCAGGGAAGTACTTTGAATGAAATACTCACACATTTTGTGGGTATTATTTGTATGGTTTTGTAGATAGCTAGGATTATTTTGTTTGTGTAGAATTTACTGGTGCTGTTGGGCTCCTGCTCTTGTCATGCCGCCATGGGTGGAGCTCATTGCAGGGTTGAACCGAGCTTGTGTGAGGAATTCTAGAGCAATGAAACTATGTGGGATCATTTGGAAAAGGGTGGGGTTACCCATTATATGCAAAGAATCCAAGGCCCTAATCCTGAAGCTACAAAGTTTTTTGTAAAAGATTGGAATGGTAGGACTCTGTGGTATAAAGGGGTGGAGTTCAACATTAATGAGGAGTTCATTGCTGAAGTCATTGGGCTTACGTCGTCTAGGAGGAAATTCTATCGAGATAGAGTTTTTGCAAAGAAAGCCTTTGCTAATTTTTTCAAATTTGATGAGAAGAAGCTCCGGGAGGTCGGGAGTGGTGGGTATGCCCGTAAGTCTCTCAAGCCATTGTGGAGGGATCTTGTGTTGGCTATAATGCATTATTTCATATTGGAAGGTAGGTTCTTTGTCATGTATAGTTATCACTTTATGTTGTTGAATCATTTCCATCATAAGGTGCCAGTCTCTTTTCCTTTTTATCTTTTACTGTCGATGGAAAATAGTATTGAGGACCACCGTAAAAACCCTAAGAAGGTCATTTTGCATGAAGATCTTATGAGTCTTTTGTTTGATCATATTAAGCTCAAATTAATCCCTGTTTCTCCTATAAACCTGGGCAAAAAGGGGGTTAAGAATTTTGGTTATGAGACAGGGGATTCAGCTAGGGAATGGGAAGGGAGTTCTAAGGATGCAGATTTAGATTTTGATGAAATGTTTATGGATGGTGGTGGGTCTAAGGAAGGGTCTAAAGCATGGTCTAAGGGCTACGAAATGAACATTGAATTGAGGGAAGCCATGGTGTAGCCGGGTAAGAAGATTTCTAAGGGGAAATCTAAATGCCCCAAGAAAGACAAATCATCTGCTAAGAGAAAAGTGGAGTTGGTGAAAGATGTGGATACTCTTGATTCAGGTGTGAAGCCTACTTTGAGTCCTGGGAAGGTAGGTGTGGTGGATAATTGCCTTGTGACTGGTGCTAAGGGTCCTAAAATTATGGGGGTTGAAGTTAATGCCCTTGTTGGAGATATCAATCTTGGTGTTGTTGAAATGTTGTGCGGGTCCGTGCTTATGGAGATTCAGGGGATTTGGAGTGTCCATGACCCTAAGCTGGATCCCCATGTCTCTCATGCTAGCCCGTTGTAGGAAAAAGGGAAGATTGTGAAGATGGAGTGGTTGGAAGCATTGGTTGAGTTGGAAAGCTTGCCAGACAAGCATAGGGTAAAGGTGGAGGTGGAGGTGGTCAAGGTTGAGGATTCCCTTGTTGAGGAGGAAGAGGAGCATAGGGAAGTCCCTGGTCACAACTTGGAGCTGAAAGAAGCACCCCCTGTTAACTGGGATGAGGTAAATATGGGTTTATTTTGCAAGATGGTTGAGGATGGAACACAAAATTTTCCATCTTTGGTGAAATGGTTGTTCTCGAAGGTGAAGGATCTCAATGTCCAGCTTAAGAATTGGCAGGATGTTTGTGTGGAAATGATTTGGTGCAATCAGAAGGAATGGGCTATAAAAGGTAAGGTTAAATCAATGACTGTAATGTTGGATAAATTAGTTTTTGATGTTGACTGCCTGGGAGTTACTTGTGAGGAGAGGATATCGTCTTTGGAAATGTTGGTTAATAAAGTTTTAGAAGAAAGATTTATTAATATTAAGGATAGAATTGGTAAGTTGTCTAAGGATTTGAAGACCGTGGTTTACATAAGTAACAATTCTTTTAAGTCAATTGCTAAAGGTCTTGCGGTTTTAAACAAGAAAGCCATGAATTGGATTGGTAAACCCCTGGAGCTGGGGAAATTGAGAAATCGGTTCAAGATGTGAACTGCTCAAACCTGATGGATAAAAATGTGGATTCTGCTCCAACTATGGAAAAGGATGTGGAGGCTAGACCATGTTTGAGGACAAGGAGAAAGATGAAGAAGTGGGCAGTGTATCATTTGATGAGCTCAAAGAGGTTATGGAAATGCATGAGGGGGTCATAGAGGATAATATGGCCTTGGTCAATGTTCTGGAAAAGATGTTGTAGCTGTTGCTGACTCTTTTGCTTGATCAAATAGGGTGCTGATGTTTTTTGTTGTTGGTGTGCTGACGAGTTTCTTTGGTTTTTTCTGTTGTCAGTATTTTGGTTTTTTGGGCTGCATTTTTTAATTGCTTAGTCTTTCTTGCAGCTTGTCGTCATTGTAAAGGGTTTCGGGGTCCCTTTCAAAACTTGATTTTCCTTATAAAAAAAATTCAATATACTGGGGCTCATTTATCCATTGTTTTTTTTTCTTCCATTCAAACTTGTTTCTATAATTATTTTAGTTGCTCTTATAAGATCTATTATGATAGCTCCTCAAGAATAAACAGTTTAAAAATGAAAGCTCTTGTGTGTATTAGTAGCATAAATATGTTGTTTTATCTTTGTAGATCATGAAAGAATCCTTTTGTTCTTTCAATAATAGAAATTTAGAAACTTATTATAACTTTTGTTTGTATTTGAAGAGGTTAAGGTATGAGGATTTCCTCTATTATACTTGAACATGCATTTATTTTAGGTGCTTATTTATTCTCTATCGGTATTTATGGACTAGTAACAAGTTGAAACATGGTTAAAGCACTTATGTGTCGAGCTAATACTCAATGAAATTAATTTAAACCTAGTAACATTCTCATTATTTTTGATAGTAGGCAAGTAAAGGGGGATATCTTCTCAATATTTGTTATAGCTATTGCTGCTATTGAAGCAACTATTGAATATATATACTATTATTCTACTAATATTCTGGTAATATATCGTAACAAAAAATCAACTCATATCGATCAATTTAATTTGTCAAAATGGTAATAGAGATATCATTCCATATGAAGAATTTGTATACCTATTCCTATTCAAATAGATACTAGACCTGCCTCTCTAAAAATAGATCTAGATCTCTCTTTTATCTTTATTTTATAGATTATGATCAATCAAGAGCATAATTCATTTTAACTCATTATCCAAATGATCTGTCTAACATGATTAGACAAAATTAGGTAAAATTTGGAGAAGTAAAAATTGGAAAAATATGTCTCTTTTATAAAACAAATAAATAGAATCTGAATCTATTCACTATATAATCGATAATACAATTATTCATTTGCTTGATATTCATAATATATCGTCGTTGGCCATATATTAAAATAAATTATTCAATTAAAAACTTTTTATATAATAACTAATGGATTTCTTAGATCCAATGACACATTCATTACAAATTTATGATACATGTATTGGTTGTACCTAGTGTGTATGAGCCTACCACATAGATGTATTAGAAATGATACCTTGGGAAGGATGTAAAGCTAAGAAAATTGCTTATGCTCTAAGAACAAAAGATTGTGTAGGTTGTAAGAGGTGTGAATCAACTTTTCCAATGGATTTCTTAAGTGTACATGTTTATTTTTATAGCATGAAACAACTTGTAGTATGGGTCTAGCTTATTGATCCATAAAAAAAAGAAAAATAGTTAGATTCATCCCATACATATTGTTCATTCTCCTTTTCTTCTTTCACTAATCAAAACCCATACTCGACCCAAAATTGAAAGCATGGGTTTTGATACTGAAAGTATCTTTTCTCTTCATTATGAGTAATTTACCTTAGTTAACAATAATTGTTATTTTCCCATATCTACAGAGTTATTAATCCCATTATTTCTCCATAAAGAAAATAAAATGATTTGATGGTATACTCTAGGTATTTGCTTATTAGATCTACTTTTAATGACCTATATATATTTTGTTATCATTATCATTTTGATAATTTATTAATCCAATTGGAAGAGGATTATAACTAGATAAATCTTATCCATTTTCATTGGAAATTAAGAATTGATGGATTTTCCATCAGACTTATTTTATTAACAAGATTTCACTCTCTGTTGGAGACATTCTATGGGCTTCTTTGTTAGGCAAACTTTATCTCGGTATCAAATCAATTTGATGACTTATCTTCCTCATAGGTGGCAGCCCCTCAGGTGCATTTTCTTTAATAATCTCTTGGAACTCTTGCAACAAATATGCAACCTCCACAAGAACATCTTCCACATTTTCACAGTTAGTCTTAGGAATTAAAGCAAAACAAACTTTCTCATGTCTCATACCATCTAAGAATTTTGTTGCATCCACTAAAAAAACTCTTGTATTACCAAAAACTGGAACCAAATATTCTTTCAAAGGTTTCAATTTATGTTTCACTCCATCCTTAGTTATGTTAAATGTATTAGCACAATTATCACGCATTGCCTTCCTATCATATTGCCAATGCCTTCCTAACAAAATATGACATGTATCTATAGGAATTATATCATACAATATTGTTGGAGTATAGGACCAGTAAGAGGGGGGTGAATCAATGGTCAAATGAAAAATAAATTTCAAAACTTAACTCACTTGATTATTCAAAGATACCTATTGAAAAATACTTCAAACACTCTATATATTGTAAGAAAATGAGAACATAACACTTGAATCAAAGATGATCAATCAAGCACAATATGGTACACCACCAAGAGAAAACATAACATAGGATTTATGAGTGGAAAACCTTGAAAGGGTGAAAAAACACTTTGAAAATTTGTTTCATTAAGCTTCACTGGTTAAAACCTTGCTGATTACATATTGGATGCCTCATTGACAATACAACAAGCCTCGCTAGCTACTTAACCTGCTTCACTAGAAATACAACAAGCATCACTAGCTATTTGATGTAGATAAAGGTGGGTGAATGAAAACCAACTCAAAAAAACAAGCTTTTCAAATTTAGAACCCTAACTTAGTGGGTTTCTCTCACAATCTCACTATTCTCCTTGTAGCACTTGAAACTAGGTTTTTCCCACATAATTTTCAAACCAGAACTCTTACCCATAAAATAATTATAGATTTAGATACCCATTATGACATTTTAAAACATATATAATTTTTAGGTGGGGTTGTTTTGAAACAAAAAGGTCAAGAAATTGTTGATACACTTTAAACTAGGCCTAATTAGGCTTATTCCACTAGGTCAAAATGAAGTTTTCACACACCAGGGATTAAAACTTCAAGGAAATGGACTAGAATTGTACTAAATGTTCTTCTAAAACATTTCCAATCACTACAAACCAATTCCTAAAAGCTTTTTACCAAAACCTAACTCCTAAGCACATTCTTTGCCCAAAACATGTGGTTTTTAGCTTAGGGCATCACCCAAACTTGCTCACAATGCCTTCCCCTTCTCCTGCAACATTTTAGACACTAAAAAAACTCTGAACCCATCCATTCCACCAAGTTTCATGATATTTCACAAGTGGAATGGTGGGTTTTACATTTTTCTTTCCTTCAAGGTAGTTACACAAGGGTTTCAAGCCAATTTTAGGAAAATTGTCATAAAATGCTCAAAACCTGATAAAAATGATGAGACCAAATGAAAATGAAAGAAGATTCAATGATCCATCAATACATTTTTTCTTAGATGATCACTTACAGGCCATACAAGGCCGTACTATCTCCTGTAGCAACAAATTATGCCTTAAAATGGAGAAAAACAAAGCTTTTATTATTGTTCAATCTTCAAATAAACAACTAGAACTTTGCTTTGACCATTCCAAGGTGTATTTAAACCATTTCCAACAAAAAAAAAACCAAATACAACTGAATTTTGAAAGTACAACTATTCAACTTCCCCACAAAGGCAAAAATGCAAAATTGCTTGACAATTTTTACAACTATTTGCAATATTTACAAACACTTACCCAATTAACTCCCGTGGATGTGAAAATCTGCAAATGGATAAACCTTAAAACACACATTAGCATAATTAGTTTAAAACAAAGCAACATTTCAACATCCATATGAAATGATACATCAATGCTTTCAAATGCAAACAAATGACAATAGCAAGCTAAATAAGCACATGAAAAACATGAAATAAATCATCTCATATTGGATTGGTGCTTCTATGGAAAGAAGCCCTTTCCAAATCCTTGCTTAAGCTCCATGATATGAAAATGATATGTTGATGATCAAGATGATGAATGGGAAAAATCATTTCTCAAATGAAGAGAGTGACTTTGCATAGGATTTGTGGATGAAATTGTGGAGGATTTGATTAAGAATGAAGCCTCTATTTGTAGATTTTCAAGTTTGAAGAGAGCTCAAAATAGAGCAATGTGGCATAAAAAAAAATCCAATGAAAAGAGGCCACTTGTCAACATGTGATAGGTTGGAGGATGAGCACATTTTGGTCAATGTGCCAAAGAGAGGGAGATTTTGAAATTGAGAGTAAATGTTGAGTTTGACTTGTGCAAGGGACATGTAAGAGCCATGTAAGAGCTCATAAATGACTTGTTGGATGTACATGTCCACTTGTTTTTGAATTCAAACTTGAGGGAATATTCCTCAAAGATGCCATGTTGATGGAAAATGTTGGATTTAATAAATCAATAAATTGATTTATTTGTGCAAGTGGTAAAATCTAGAGAATGTGATGGGTAGTTAGGTTAGGCTAATTAGGATTAGATTATCTTAATGATGATTAGGATGATTTTGACCAATTTGACTCAAATATTTTGATTTATTTAAATCAAAGAGGGATGAAAGGTGATTTTAGACTTAATTAAATAAAGGATTGATTTATTTAATCAAGGAGGGTGATGTTAGGATCAAGTTGATTTATTTAATTTGAATTGATGACTTTAGGAGATTGATAAATAAACTTGATTTATTTGCTGAATGGATGAATATGACCTAATTGAATGCATTATGCCAATTTTGCATGTCTACAACTCTAAAATGACTTCTAACCACTAAAAACATGAGTAATGGTCTCAAGGACCTTATTACAATAAAAAAATGACTTCATGACTTCATCCTACCAAAATACTAACACTTAGAAATTTTCTTCATTAAAACCTATGGTGCCCTGCACCGCTACTCAACATGCCTCACTGGCAATACAAAAAGCCTCACTAGCTACTCAACCTGCCTCATTAGCAATACAACAAGCCTCACTAGAAATACAACAATTCTCACTGGATACTCAACCTGCCTCACTGGTAAAGCACTATGCCTCACTGGAAAACATCATGCCTCATTGGAAAATCACCATGCCTCATTGGCAAACATCAAAAGAAATAAACAAGATCAGAGAGTTACTCTGTTTCCAGAAAATTCATTGCTCTATCTTTGAATTGGTTCTTCAACAAAATTCATCTCCCTTATTCACCCATACCACCACAATGATTCAAAATCATAATCTCAAAACTGCCTCTTCTCTTTTCTATTTCACATTCAAAACCACACACCCTTTTGCAAACATATACAAAAACACCTTCACAAGAATCTCCTCAACACATCAAATACAATAAGCAGATAGATATGAATAATGAACAATAAATAATTAAAGATTTTCTTCAATCCTCTGCTCTCATCTTGACTGCACCTACTTTGAATTGCAATGCCACAAAGAAATCTTTACTGGACCATTTCCCTATTATGATTTATAACTCCAACACAATTCAAGATATTTGTAGCATGAAAAAAAATCAAGTTGTCTGTCACATAAAAACTTTAGACCTCTGCCACATGAACACTTAAGACCACTGCCACACTAACATTGGTATATGCAGAATAATATAAAACTAATTTTCATACTGTCCTATGAACTCTAGTAATCTTCTCAAGCACATTTATCTATGCCAAGGAAATAAGAACAATAATTTCAATCATAGACTTCTCATAATACTTATGTGGTTTGATCTCTTAAACCTTCTTTATTTTACACTATTATGGCATAAGAACAATACTAGGGTTTTCAAAAAACTCCCATAGTTCTCAGAATGATCAACACCTTCCTAAGAACCCCTTCAATACACTGGCATAGCTTTTAAATCCACTCCCACCTCCATACAATTACAAACCAGTGCATAATTAAATACAAGGCAATAACATCCAATCACCTGTCAAAGTGTTCACACTTGGAAGTAGTCATTCTTATCATTTTAAATCTAGACCTTTGGTATTATCACCTGCCAAACTCATAGTTGAATGAAACCTTTGATCTTCCTTTTCAAACAATTATCAAACAGTGTAACTAAAACAAAGTCATTGACACTCAAATGCCTGTCAAATAAAAAGCCTAATAAAGTGACTGTTATGCAACTTTAAATGATGACCATTGATATTCTACACCCACTAATTCTCCAATCAAATGATGGCCATTGATTTTCTTTTGGGTGATGAAACATAAAGTCTTAACTTATTAAGCCGGTTAACCAAGGAGAGAGGGTCGGTAACCAATATAATTGCAACCCTTGATTAGTCACTTAAGTGACTTTTAACCTTATAGTATTGGTCAACATTATAAAGTGAAAAATTCATTGAAGATCTTCATGAAATATAAGCCCTAGGTCTCTAAACATAAACCCTAGGTCTTAATAGCAATTTCTATCCATATCACTTCCTTCAACAATCAACAAAATACTTCCACTGAATCTTGATTTATGAAATATTCCATGAATACATAGTAACTTAATCAACCAACTCACCATTTCTTCATGAATGAACAATAAATTTACTAACTCACCATCACAATATACCTAATCACTTTGACTCAGTCATACTTTTGCACTAGCACCATGATAACACTATGAACACCATCATGTGAAGATAATCAACACTGAATTGGTCCTGAAGCAACTTTCAACACTGAAGTAACACTATGATAAATGAACCAAGAACACCTATTAAGCAATGACCTTGTATCTTTGTGATCAAGAACCTTTAACTTCACTTGCACCAACATTTGCATTAGCCTTTTTTTTACATCAACACCATTGTTACCTTGCCACCAATGAACATCATGAAGAATGAGATAACTCACAGCAACACCAAGAATTGAATAAGAAAGCACCTCATCAATCAACAGTAAACAAAGTACCATAACAAGTTCCAAGGCAGTGCAACATCAGAAAAGGAGATAATGAATCCAAGTCCAAGTCTCTTTGACACCAATCCCTCAACACCAAGAGATGAACCATAAAATAAAACAATGATCAATACCTTGAACACCATTATTGAAGCATCTTCTGAAGTAACATTGAAGTAATCCTTTGAGACCATCATACATCAACATGTTACCTTTTACCTTTCACTTTTGACATAATACCATGAAATATAGTATCATCACCTTGAAATGTAGCATCAACTTTTGTATCAACACTTGAATAAACAAGAACCTCTGAAGCATCAAGTAAGCACCCAAAACATTGCATTTTGCACCATGAACATGAACAAGTGATTTGTCATGAATAATGAACCTTTGACGTCAATTGAAATCAATGAAAAATCAAACCAACAAACACCCCCTTTGTCATTGATTGCAATTCCATAAACTATCACTAGTTACTCCCCCTTTGACATCAAATGACAAAGGACTACTTACTCTCCTTGCCAATAGATCTCCATTGAAAGCACCTTGAATTTATACTATCACACCAACATATTTGGACCAAAAAGAAATAACATGCACATCAAGACTATCAAATACTTTTAGTTCAATGTGATCAAGTCTGTCATGATTTCCTGCAAGAAGAATTTCTCAAGGCAACTAAATATAACGTACTGTTATGCAAGAAACCATTGTCAACATTGGTTAGGCTCCTTAAACTCCACACTTTTGTAATAAAAAAATTCAATACTACTATCATGGTTTTAGGGTTTAGGTAGATTGGAGCAATAAACATTAAAAATTATAACAAAGAAGAATAACATAAAAGATAACAACACAAAATTTAATGTGGCTCACCCAATATGGGCTACATCCATAGAAACTCAACCATCCAAATATTTTATTATCCAGTGCAAAACAAATTATAATCTCGCGAACACCATACCACAACATACATCCCAACCGCTTATAATAAGCCTTTTGAAACCTTCTAGAATTAGGGTTTTACAAGGTCTTTTTTCATTTGATGTGTTAACAGGAAAACCTTGACGTGTCAATGGGAAAAATCCTTGATGTGTCAGTGGGAAAATGTTGACAAGTGTACAATACTTGCATGATGAGTTGCCACATACCAACACATGGTACTTGAACCATCCGCATAAGCTTAAAGACAAATAATATTCCAAAGAAAACTTGTCTACATAACAAAAATTTCACCAAACACTTGCAAACTCACTATTTGAGTAGCTACAAACCTATCCTTGCAACAATATCACTATCAAGAGGTTCAAGAAAATTATGCAAGGAAAAGAAACTTAGCGAAAGTGTAGATCCCAATATATGAGCATATCATTGTCAAAGACCACTGCACTGTGACTAACCACCATACCTGTATAACAATGTATGAATAACTTGGTGACTGAGAAGCAACATCGAAACACAAGATTGTTGTAGCAACTATATACCTACTTCCTAACATTCTTGAATTCAATTAAATTTCCTTTTGTAGACTTTGCAATCCAAGACAAAAAATGCATATCAAGGACCGTTAAAGAACCATTACTCAAAATACCACACTGTGATACTACATATTTTAGCATTGTAACCACTTGAAACACTTGTAACTAGAGTCTCATAAAGTAACTTATCATTATCACTGTGATTATTGATACTATACCCATGCAAGAAGATGTTTGCAAGAAAAAAATATGACTGAACTGAGATATCACTGTCAATAAGGCACACTGTACTCTACACCTACACACCACTATCAAGTAAGATATTTAAGGAAAAAAATAACACTGTCACTTTCACAGCCTAGACTCCATTATTTAAGCGTCATATGCATATCAATATGACATTTCTACTAACAATGTAAGGAAAAAACCTGGAACTATTATCAAATACTGAGCTAGGATCCTTGGAAATCATAGTTAAAGCATCATATATTTGAACCAACAATGACAAACAAAATATATAGAGTGCACTGTCATTATAAAAGAATCACCAACCACTCCCAAAGGTCACTGAACTTGATGCTCATTGAAGCTAGTGACATGTTTCAATCTTCCTTTAAAAATGACTTGATTGTCATATAATTAACTTCTACACAACATATTCATGTATTCATGCATATTACGCAACACTGACACCATATCCATGGTCATATAATCAAACAAAGATCTAACCTCTGTTCCAGTGATTGAAAAATAAATAACACCAACAAAATAGAAATTTTGTGATATACAAATTCCCTATCCACTAGAAATATGAGGTTATGGAGATCACTGCCAATCTAATTAAGAGATTGTTACTATATCACTATCCATGAAAATGTGTATGAATAATTATCATGAACATTTTATTTGCATTTAGGACTATCTTTTAAAGTCTTTCCACAAATCTAGCATTGTTTGAGATCCTCATTTCCCTGTTCTTCATTAGCTAATCATTGTTAATTGAAATACCAAGATTGGACTAAATATAAAACAATCCATGTCATAACAATAACACTATCAGTTTGGTCAAGTCTAGCATTATGCAAACACTTCTCCCAAACCTAGATTCTCTCATGGTCACTGAAGACATATCACTATCATTGCAAGGTAAACATCTATCTGCAAAAAATACATGCAAAGAATTGCCAAAGCCACAAATAGAATTGGTTGTTATGTGATTTCCCTTAGGTCACAGTGATAAAACATAGTCAAGGTTTGTTTATACTCATAAAGACTATTAAGAACTATTTACAAACATTACCTCTACAAAATGTTCCAACTCATCATTAACATTGAAGTATTTATTGCCTAGGACATGTCTTTTCCCTCTATGGGCTATCATGCATTTGATGCCTATATTGTTGCTCATTTTTTTTGTCTTGTGACCTTATTTTCTTGTATTCATGCTCTTGCTTCTCTCTAAAGAAACCATTGCCATCATAAATGAACAAAAGACCGAGAAACCCTTACCATTAGGCATTTTGATAAAATTATTTCATCTTGATTGCTTTGACCTGCTAATGCACTCATGATTACTTTTATCAACAAGTTTTCCACTGATTGGTTAATTCATGAGAATTATCCTTTGATTTATCCTGAGCACTTCATTGTTGATTTGATTATGCTAGGTTTGGTGATAGTCATCTCCTTATCAACTCCTAACGGTCCTTATCACCTTGTCACTAGAATAACAAGCATGTGACTATTGAATCACTGTGTAGACACCTAAATTTGGACACTTACATTTGTCCAAATTTGTCCCTTTTCATCTAAATATCCTCTTATTTGCATTAATTAAGTAATATTGCTATTATTTAATTAATAACCTTAATTCTTCTAAATCCCTAAGGTATTTAGTTAATAATTAAATACCTTACCCTTGTGGGTGGTTGGGTGGGCTCCCCCTGGCACCTCACTCAGGCATTGGGTGTCCAGGGTGGATGTGAGGTGGCGGACAAGATAGTTTTGATGTCTTCACACTTGGTGTATTCTTGCCACATCAAATCATCTATATTCGGCCGTTTTCTGGTGTTCATTGCTTGGTTTATCGGTTGTCTATGTTTGTCAAAATTTCTGGTGATGGCTTGGTGGTATGATTGGCCTTGCCTCCATGGCGCCGTCAGTGTGACACGTCGGGCTCGGCTTCCCTTGTTTTGATCGAGGATGTGCCGAGTGGGAATTCCCATTTATTGCTTCATTTATAGTTCTAAGCTGGATGGATGGAGGCCGTATTTTAACTCATGCCAAGATCAATTTTGCTTCGCCATTATGCTGTTCCGTATGCAAAGCCTAACTAATCATTATTTGGGCTATTTATTATGCTAATGAAGTTATTTCTTAAGTATGGGTTTGCATTTCGCTTGTCTTCTGTATTTTTATTGCAGGGTTGACTGTCAATTTTTTGCTAATGGATAGACCGTCGAAGTTGAAGTTCACCATTCTCATTTCGGCGAAAGGTTTGGAAGCCTTCGGCATCAACACGCCGGTTTCCTTAGTGGCAAAGGAGAGGCAAATCGCCTTTCGTGAGGTCACAGATTAGCGGTTGAAGCGTATCCTACTCGAAGATGACCCGGTGTCAGTTGCTGCTGTGAAGGTGGTCCTTGGCAAAGGGCACTTAGCAAGGAATGAATTTTCCCGTGATAATGTGCACATTTCACCCCGTTTTCTTGCCGTGCTCCTGGATCTTGGCACCCCATAGGACGAGGCCAGGGTTTTGATGGTTCGCTTGTTCCGGGATGATTTTCTTGGCGGCCTCGAAACGACTTTGAAGGCAGCTTTTATCGGTAAGGGTATTCCACGTCCTGCAGACCTAGCTTCTTTATGGGAGTCTGATGAAGTTGTCAAAGTTTTTCCATTTCTCCTGGATCTCAAAGGGTCCGCATTAGCAAAGCACCGAAAGATTGCAGACGTGGCGGTAGATTTCCTGAAGCGCAAATTGAAGCTGGTGCCGACAGAAGGGTTGGAATGGGTGGAAGGGTTCATAGGTTTTGCAGAGTTAAATGGTTTTTGGTGAAATCGTATGGTGTTCGTTGTTGTCCGTATGTCCTCTACTGGTTCTTTACTTGTAAATTTTGGTTGTTTCGAACTTGAGATACTGGTTTTTTGCTCTTGTTTTTGGTGGTTAGGCTGATGTAACTATTTCTCTATCTCGTTTCTCTTTTGGGACTGTATGGAGCTGTTGTTTCTCCACTTTTTCTCATCTTTTGGCTGACTGTTGGTTATCTCTAGTATATCTCCTGCCTAGCAGATGGTTGTAAATTTCTTCATTATCTATAAAATTATCACCTTACGGATCAAAAAAAAATAAAAAATACCTTACCCTTTATTCTTTTTTTCCTCAAAATAATTAAGTAAATAAAACATTTATTTAATTCCTCACATGTCACATCTTCCATCAATTTTTCTTAATCCTAATCCACCTCCTGATCCCATCATTAGGGATGTGCACATGTCTAATCCATGATTAGGATGTGTCACATCCTCCAACTTTTGCAAGTTGGCTCCTAATCTTCATTTTCCACTAACTCTCTTCTAATAATTGGTTAGCTAGTCTAATTAGCATCTTAGTCAACTCTCTCATCTCCCAAGGTATATTAAATTCCTTTTATTATCCCCATGTCCTTCCTAATGGAATTTTAAATTCCTTTTTATCCCTCCAAGACTCTCCTTTTCCCCATGTAAGTTGTTAGGAGTTCTAGAACTCCTCACTTGTCACATCACTCACATGAGGACAAGTACTTACCTTTTTGAGAACCTTGTTTTATCCTCTAGACATCTCCCAATCATGTGGATTTAAAATTCACATTTATTCCCCCAACAATTTCCCTCTTCCCCATAAAGGTTGGTGGGAAATCCTAAGTCACCTCACTTGTCACCATCACTCATCCCAAGGTACTTGCAAGTACCTCCACATCATATGTCCTTTTCCACATCACTTGTCCTCTTGACATCTCATCCTCCACATGGAAATATGCGAGGGCTTGTGAGTCCTCAACTCACCACAACCCTTCATCTTGCCCATGTTGGGAAAATCTTGATCGTTCAATCCATAGAGGCCTTTCCCCTAAAATAGAGGATTTTTGGCTTCATTCATTCATTCAATTCATAACAAACAATCACATTTTCATTTCACATTTTTTCAAGCTCTCTAACTTCAACTCTCTTGCATTCAATCTCTCATCCACCATTGTTGCATCCGCAATCTTTTACATCCATTGCATTCATCTATCAAAATACCCACCTTGAATCATCAAAATCTCCATTCAATCCTGATCATTTTGAATGTCATTTTTGATCTCTTGCCATCAAGGAGCATACAAAACATCAACTATCAAAGGGCCAACAAAGGAGAAACTCATAAAAGGTATAAATGTGCTTTTCTTTATTTGTATTTTTTTGAGTTAACGTAGCCCAATCTTGAGGTGTTTAAGTGTTCTTTCATTTTTTTCTTTCTATTTTGCATCATTTAGGATAAGTAAATAAGCACTGATCACATTTATGGCACACCTGGTGGGACCCACAAACGGGTCCCTTTCTTTTACATTTTCTTTTGTTTGACGTTTTGTAGGTTCAGGTTACACAGAGGTGACCTCGCCCATAGTTGGGAGAACCTGACATTGACAGGGGTGACCCTACCCCAACTTGGGCAAACCTGCCATCAACAGGGGCGACCTTGCATTGTAGAGTCACCCATATGAGCAACAAATAGTTTCTGCCTTCAATTTTCCAGAGGGGAAAACTTGTCCCATAGAGTGGCAAACCTGCCCCACAAAGGGGTGAACCTAACCTTGACAGGGGTGAACTTTCCCTAGACAGGGGTGACCCTGCCCAGACAGAGGCGTCTATGAGGTAAAACAATAGTTTAAACTTCATTTCTAGCATCCATTTCTTATTGTTTTGAAGTAATAACCCCCTAACATTGTCTGTTGGTGAATGAGTCTACCTTTTGTCTAACATTCATGCAAATTTTTTCACGCTTATCGAAGAAAAAAGAGAAAAACTACTAACACTTTTCTTACAAAATGATTAGTCTCACCGTTGTTTGTTTATATTGCTTATTGTTTTTGCTTATTAATCTAGGCACATATTTTTAAGTAGGGGGATTCAAAACATTGCGTGCTTTAATTTTCAAGTAAGCTATTGATGTATCCAATCTCCTTGCACCATTTGGTGATCCTGGGTGATGAGAAATCATAACTTACTTTATCCTTTTGTTACCCAAAGGGGCACTACATCGTCAAAGCTTTCCCTTTGCACTTCATGTGAGCTTGGGGAGTAGCCCAAAATAGTTAGAGAATAGTGGGACCTGCTTGGGGATTTCATCACCCCAAGGGATGATCCCAACCATGCATACCAGCGGGGTATATAAAGGGGGAGAGCCAAAAATATAACCCAATCTAGTCATGTCCATGTCGAAGCTAGGGTGATACCTAGATAGACGTGAAGAGTTGGTATGAGTCTTCAATAACTCACTGGGGTTCCCGAATCATGCTTGTAGATGGGTTGGTGTTCACAGTTGTGCCTCATGTACCATGCGTATATCAAGGAATCCCTAGTTATCCTTTGTTCAGCCTACTTAGAGGATTGTGTTGGCCATACCATTATCACTAATCTTAGGCTTGTGATGTTTGAACTGTCTTCCTTGTTCTAAACCAGTGCATATCTTATCAGTCAAGTCAACCTTTGCTTTTTTCTTGTTGTTTGTTGAATTCTCGGTCCTTTTCCATAACTGTTTTCATCCGAATTAAGTCTAGGTCTACTAATAGAGGTGACCCCACCCCCCACTTGGGTGACCTTTCCCTCAACAAGGGAAACTTTGCCCTTTTCCCAAGTCACTGTTAGTCAAACAACCTATTTCACCAAGTTGGGTGACCTTGCCCCAAATTGGGTGACCTCAACCTCCAATTGGGTGAACCTGCCCTAACTTGGGTGAACTTGCCCTAACTTAGGTGAACCTACGCTAACTTGGGTGAACCTGCCCCAACTCGGGTGACCCTACCCCAAGTTGGGCGACCCTTCCCCAAGTTGGGCGATCCTACCCCAAGTTGGGCACCTTGCCACCAAACAACTAATTTCACCCTTCGTTCAGTTGTTCCGAGCATCCACTTCCCCATTTCGAGCATCCTTCTCGTTTCAAGCATCCATCTCTACAATCCGAGCCTTCATTCATCCATTTCGAGCATCTGTCTCCTCATTTCGAGAGTTAGTCTCCCCTTTCGAGCATTCGTTCATCCATTCTGATCAATTGTTTACTCGTTCTGAGTGTCCGTTCATCCATTCCGATCAATTGTTTACTCATTTCAAGCATCCGTTCATCCATTCCGATCATCTTTTTACTCATTTCGAGCTTCCGTTCATCTATTTCAAGCATTTTTCTCCTCATTTTGAGAGTTAGTCTCCCTTTCCAAGCATTCATTCCCTCGTTTCGAGCATCTATTCACCCATTTTGAGCTTTTGGCTCCTTGTTTCAAACATACGTCTCCCCTTTAGAGCATCCATTTCCTCATTCCAAACCTCCATTCCCTCATTTCAAGCATTTGTTTTCTCATTCTGAGCATCCGTTCACCCATTTTGAGCTTTCGTCTCCTTGTTCTGAGCACATGTCTCCTCATTCTAAGCATCCTTATCCTTGTAAGGAAAGCTAAGGTGTAGAAACAACTCTCCTAACGTCAAAACCTCAGGGAAGAATGCAAAGATACTTTTAAATTTTCAATTACAGTCCAATTAAGATACACTTCTAGGAAATAATAGAAACAGAGAATATAACACACACATGAACACCAGATTTACATGGGAAAACCCTTATGGGAGAAAAACCCACCACACCAAGAGAAGTCACTTTGTATTACAGTAATAAAGATTACATACAAAGATCAAACTTATCTTTCTGATGTTAGTTTACAACAACATTCACAATGATCAACCTTGTATAGAATATTCAAGTTACAACACTCTCAGAATCTGATTCATATTGAACATACATCGAACTATTCATCCAACTGTTCATTCAACCATTGAAAAATCCAATTGAACATCATCTACAACTGCAAAGTATATCCATGTCATCCCTGTCTGTTGAACTTCCTCTCAATAACTGCTACAACAGTCCAACTGCTAGTGGTTCCCATTTTGCTCCCTGATTGGTTGAGGACGAACCATGTAGGATGGTCAATCGGTCAAAGGCATTCATAATGTATCCACATGTCGGTGAGACACTAATCATGTCTCCCCAATGCCACAATACCTGACGGTCAATATCGCTAAGAGTCATCACTATCGAGAAGAGGTTACACCGAGTTCAAAAAGCTATTGCTTAGACTTCGCCTTGTCACCAAGACCTCATAGCGATGATCATCACTTGTATCGCTATTCGACAAGACCATCATTTTCAATGAGACATCATACCGAAGTTCCAAAGTCACATAGATGTAAGCATTTCCATTGGCAAGACTACCGTCTTTCGGCAAGAGATTACACCGAGCCCTTCAAGTCATACCAAAAAGAACACTCGTCGACTAGAATTAGGCTATTGCTAAGACGTTACTCCGAATGGTCAACAGTCGGCAAGACTTACCACTATCGCTAGGAGGTTACACCGATTTTCATACCTATCGATGAGAGAACCAATCGTCAGCAATACTTCTTATAGAGGCTTCCATGTTACCCCGATGAGCATCAATGAGATAAACATATGTCACTAAGAGTTCATAGCGAAGCCTCCATGTTACCTCGAAGACTCCAAGTGAATACTTATTAGTGAGACTTTCCATATCGATAAGACTTCATACTGAAGTAAGCCTTTCAACCAAGGGTCTCCCCGATATCCAATAAGAATGGCCTATCGGCCAGACCAACCCACTTGGCAAAGGGTTACAGTGATCATCATGTCACAGCGATAGGTCCATTCGACGAGACAGTATCAAGGTCTCAGCAACTAGAACTTTTCATAAGATTCCAAAGCTGCTAGTCGGCCAGACAATATGGATGTCACATTGACTTGGTTCTTTCAAAGGTTTCATCCTGTGAGACTAAGGCACATATTTCCAACACTCCTCATTTTGAGCATCCATCTCCCCATTTTGACCATTCGTTTCCTTGTTCCGAGCATCTGTTCACCCATTATGAGATTTCATCTCCTTGTTCCGAGAGTCCGTACCCCCTTACGAGCATCCATTTCCTCATTTTGAGCATCCATTCCCTCGTTTCAAGCATTTGTTTCCTCATTCTAAGTATTCGTTCATCCATTCTGAGCATTCGTCTCGTCATTTCGAGAGTCTGTCTCCCCTTTTGAGAAATCGTTTACTCATTTTGATGAATCGTTCATTGATTATGAGCATCTATCTCCTTTTTTGGAGAGTCATTCTCCCCTTTTGAGCATTTGTTCATCCATTCTAATCTTTCTTTTCCTTGTTTCGAGAGTCTGTCTACCTATTCCAAGAGTCTGTTTCCCTGTTCTAAGAGTCTGTTTCATTGTCCCAAGGGTATGAAATTAGATAGGTGCGTTGTCCAGAAGATAGGTGACTCTGCCCTCCAATAGGTTAACCTTTTAAGGAAAAATTGGAGGGCATCTTATAGAAACTCCAAACAGTAGTGCCTTCGGTAACTTTCATTTTGATTAGGTTGCCTCAAACACACGTACTACTATGTCTTAAAGCGGAAACAAAAATAGTTATTTCCCACATTCATCCTTCTAAGAAAAACGCATGTGAATTCAATAGCAAGCAACAAAACAGATGAAAGATACTACATAAAACATAACACAAAGATTTTACGTGGGGAAAACCCTTTTAGGTTAAAAACCCCACTCTCCAAAGTTTGAGCCATTGTATTATTCAGAAACAGAAAGTTACAATACAGTTTTAGGCTCTTAGCCTTTTCAAAGATTACATCTTGTTCATTTTGGATACAATCTAGTAGCAACATATTTCCCTGTATAGTTTTTGATCAACCTCTCAAACTAAACAATCTTCGCACTGTTACAATACCATCACATATACAGTGCAGATCAACATAAGAGAAATCAAAACATGTTTCATGATCAAGAGCTCTCTCTTCTCCTCTGTTTAGGCCTCAAGGCCCTCGGCCATCCAGCCAACCTCTCGGCCTTTACATCTCATCATCTTTTTAGCTTTCTTGGCTTATCAGCCCCCTCACTTCCATAATGTCCAATGCATACATATATGCATTTGTTCTCAACAATCAGAAAAAAATATCCAGCTCAGTATCATCATCATAACGAAGATGTTTCCACTTCCTCATGTAGAGTTTTCCCTTTCCACACAGAAAAGGTCGCAACAGTTTCACAACAAACGGTTCACATCCTGCTTTCTCAGATTGGTCCACATCACACCACGTCGGACAGTCTTCACTCGGTCAACAGCGATCAACTTGTGTCGCATGTTGGTGAGACACAAGAAGTGTCTCCCCAATGCCACAAGACCCATTTACACGTTCTCACCAAGAGTCATCTCCATCGGCAAGAGGTTCCACCAAGCTTACAAGTTGCATCAACCTTAGCATGCACATTAGTGAGATTATCGCTATCGCTAGGAGATCACATCGAGCCTTCAAGTCATATCGAAACCCATTGTATCGACATTCATCTATAGGCAAGAGTCTCCTCATTAGCATTATCAGGAGACCTCTCACCGACATCCAGTTGAACTCATCCTCCAATGCTATCGCTAAGACATCCAACTGTCACCAAGAGGTTATACCGAGTCTCCTCAAGTTTCACCGAAGCACCCGATAGTCAGAAAGACATTCGTCTTTCGCCAAGACCTCACACCGGGCGAACATGTCATATCGAGTCGGCAAGACATCTGACTTTCGCCAAGACCTCATGCTGATAGGAACAAGTCATACCGATTTCCACATCGGCCAGATAGACCAAAGGTCATGCCGATATCGGCAAGACTTCCTATCGTCACCGAGACATCATTCTGACACATATGAGTTACACCAATGACCACAAGTAGATGCTATTGGCAAGACTTTACATATCGCCAAGACTTCTCATCGAGACCCTCGAGTTACTCTGAGTGTATACAGTCGGCTAGACATCTCCCAGCCGCCAAGAAATCTTCCTGAATGTTCAAGTCACCTTGATGACTACAATTGACTAGACATCTCCCTATCACTAGGACCACATATCGACACAATTGAGTTACCCCGATGATCCAGGCGCCATGGGTCACTCGATAACAAACCCTTCTATCACAGAGACATTCCATATCAGTAAGAGATCTCATCGAGTCTCCATGTCATAGCGATAGGTCCATTCAGCAAGACTTAAACAAAGTCTCAGCAACTAATGCAAACCACAAGATTCCAAAACTGTCAGTCGGCCAAACAAAAGGAATGTTACACCAAATTTTCTCTTCTAGAGGTTATAGCCTATGATATTGAGGCACATGATTCCAACAATCTCTCACTTGACGAAGATCACACAGGCACCTCCAAAGCAATCAATAATTAAGATCACACTATCTCCATCAGTCCAAACCCTGCAATACTCAAGACACCCAATCAACATGATTCAACAGATAATAGTCCACCAGACAATCTATAACAAAGACTAGGAATCCAACTACAACTCACTGACCAACAAAGCAACCGATCATAGCCTTCCAGGAAACCACATAGATCTCAAACATGCTCTCATGCTCCATCAAGAATTCTGCTCCAACATCCAAGATGTCCACCATTCAGGCAACAATCCTGTCATCTTCGAACATGCCACCTATGGAAGAAGGATACAATGCCAAGGTGTATAATCACCATTCCAACAAACACAAGCAAAAGATCCCAATGATATTACCAACAAGATATAGCTACCACTTCATTGTGCTCAAACACTATACATAAGCAATTTCAACTTCAAAGCTTCAATCAGAACACAACAGTGAAGTCATTATCTAGAAACAAGATATAGAACATCAGCTAGAAAAAAAATCAGACTGACTACTTCCATCCAACTGATAAATCCACACGACTGGAAATAGCACCCATAGCTTGTGCTATGCCATCCATTCTCACATACCTCACAAGTATCAACATTAGTAAACTTATGCCAAACAATAACAACAAATACAAGCTCCAGGTGCCAACTAGTCAAAGAAGACAAGACACATACAGGAACTCCCATTGCCTGAGTAATGTAGATCTGAAAGATCAAAGGCATCACAAGTCTACCAATTTCAACGCATAGAAAATGTAACCATGTAGTACAAAGGAAATATCCACAATGATATGCACAACCTGCAACAAAACACTACAAGACACATTTCTCTCACCACAAACCATCACGCCCATAGAGAGAAAATCTGCACATCATCTTCCTATAGAACATCCTCCTACATACACTTCTAACAGCCAGCTATGTCAAGAATGATCTTCTTCGCATCCTAAAAGAAAATCCTTAACAACATCCATCCGGTCAATTGCCAAGATCAAACCAACTTTAAAACCAACATGGATGTAAGCATCTCAAAGAAGATCAAGATACTTCATTCCCCATTTCAGGAAATTAGCCCATACAACATCTCCTACCAATTCTCATTAGTAACAAGGAGATAAAACAAAACTGTACAACTTCCACTATGAATCCTCCAGAATCATTAAACAGTAATTCAAGATCCATATCATGAAAGTGAACATAAAACACATCTAAAAAATATAATGAGCCAAATACCTTTCAGATAAACTACCGAGTAGACCAAGAGTGGGAACGAGAATACTCCTTCAAGATAAACAAGTCATCATGACTAATCCAAGAGAAATATCCTCATAGGTCTCTTATTGAACTCACGTTCAACCAAGGTGTAGGCATCTCAGACTTTCTGCTAAGAACTCATCAAGAGTAACAAAAATAGCCTCACTTTATTCTTCATGTATCAATGAGTACTAGCAACTGATCATCTCATGCTAAACTTCAACTGCATTACTGCACTATCACGAAGTACCAAGAAAATAATCAAAGCACCCAATACATAAAGAATTACCAGACCATTGTCAAAGCTCCAATCATCTAAATCAGGAAATTATCATGACATCATGATCTACACATCCCCATAGGAGATCCCATGCTTCAAGTGACTTTTCCATTGTCTCAAGTACAATGCACAATGCCAAAACTCCAGTGCACAAGCAATAGTATACCATGACATAAAGAAAATAGACTCAAAATCAACATCACCTGTCAAGCACCACCAACACCTTAGCCAAAGACTCCAAGTGTCCTCCATGGATCCAAGATGTTGCACATCTTCAAGTAATGTCCCTACAAATGCGAAAGAACCCTTCCGCAGCAACAGGATCTAAGAGCTCTCCCAAGAAACATCTGGAACACTAAAGAAGACCATTCACCACCACATGATGAATCCACAGTCACTGCTAAAGCTCCCACTGAAACGTGACACCCGAGCTCTCCAAGCATCATGAGCACCTGCTACAGGTTCCCATAACTGACTATTCAGGTACTCAATAGTATCCATCCTCTCATCTCAAAGCACCACACCAATGCACAAGTGACCATAGACAAGGACAACTATTTGCACCAACAATGAATCAACCTCATGGATATAGACAGTCCACTTTCGAGTTGTCTCACAACAACCATGTAGGTAAAGACTGCTCGCAACATTGCACAACTCATAGATCCATTTAGCATAAACATGCAAACCCATCATCGCATTGGAAATGAAAAATTGAGATCTCAAAGAGAATAACCACGTAGACAACATGACTCAAACACCAGATCAAGCCAAATCTGATTTTCCAATCATGTCCACAATGAGCACCATAATCAAGGAACCCACAAGCATCACCATAGGAATGTTGAGTGAAAAATCACGTACCAACACTCCCATGCAGAGAAGAAAACATGCCTCCTCAAACCATGCACTAGGCATGCATGCAGAACTGGAACTATCTCATCCAGCACTACCCCAAAAGCTAGGGTCTAGAAAATAGCTTAACAACAACTCCACAAAACCACAAGTTTTTCTTAACCATGTAAAACTTGCAAAACCACAGAGCCATGCAAGTACAAATCATCCTTAAAAAAGGAAACAACAGTTCAGGAAATCTAGGCCCCTTACAGGCCAAATCTGAACCACCAACATCTACATGCATCCTAGAAAGAGAGAAAGGCTATTTTAGAAGCTTGCAAATCATCTTAAAGATTAATTCCATAGCCTTCAAGCAATCAAGGTTAACAGTAAACAGTGCCTTCCAACACCAGGAAACACCACCTAGCATAAGCACTCTCTTCCATAGCTGAGAAACAACCTAGGCTTCTCCATATCAACCAGAAGCCTGTCACACATACACCCTAATATGAAAGCTTTACTGCTACATAGCCACAGAGTAAGAAAATCCACCTTATACTCCAAGGTTATAGAGCTACTAGCCAGGAGACACAGATCACAACATGATCAACTCCCTTTTCCATCTTGACCATCCTTCAAGCTGCATGTTGTCTCAGAATACCACAAGGCTTCCACTCATCAAAGGATCAATACATTAGTCCATTCCTCCAGATTTCTTTTAGCCTATCAAGCTAAGAAATCTTCACAGGAGAAATACCCAGAACCAACAACTAGAAGGCTCTGATACAACTTGCAAGGAAAAATTGGAGGGCATCTTATAGAAACTCCAAATAGTAGTGCCTTTGGTAACTTTTATTTCGATTAGGTTTCCTCAAAGACACGTACTACTATGTCCTAAAGCAAAAATAGAAACAGTTATTTCCCACATTAATCCTTCTGAGAAAAACACATGTGAATTCAACAGCAAGTAAGAACACAGATGAAAGTTAATACAGAAAATAAAACACAAAGATTTTACGTGGGGAAAACCCTTTCGGGTAAAAAACCCCACTCTCCAAAGTTCGAACATTGTATTATTCAGCAACAGAAAGTTACAATACAATTTTAGGATCTTAGCCTTTTCAGAGATTACATTTTGTTCATTTTGGATACAATCTGGTAGCAACAGATTTCCCTGTACAGTTTCTAATCAACCTCTCAAACTAAACGATCTTCGCACTGTTACAATACCATCACATATACAATGTAGATCAACATAAGAGAAATAAAAACATGCTTCATGATCAGGAGCTCTCTCTTCTCCTCTGTTTAGGCCTCAAATCCCTTGCCATCCAGCCAGCCTCTCGGCCTTCACATCTCGTCGGCTCTTCATCTTTCTTGGCTTATCAGCCCCCTCATTTCTAGAACGTCCAATGCATACATATATGCATTCATTCTCAACAGTCAAAAATAAATCTCTAGCTCAGCATCATCATCATCACGAAGATTTTTCCACTTCATCGTGTAGAGTTTTCCCTTTCCACACAGAAACAGTCACAAAGGTTTCACAACAAACGATTCACATCTTGCTTTCTTGGATTGGTCCACATCGCACCATGTCAGACAGTCTTCACTTGGTCAACAACGATCAACTTGTGTCGAATGTCGGTGAGACACAAGAAGTGTCTCCCTAATGCCACAAGAACTGTTTACACATTGTCACCAAGATTCGTCTCCATCGGAAAGAGGTTCCACCAAGCTTACAAGTTGCATCGACCTCAGCATGCACATCGATGAGACTATTGCTATCGCCAGGAGATCACATAAAGCCTTCAAGTCATATCGAAACCCATTGTATCGGTATTCATCTATCGACAAGAGTCTCCTCATTGGCATGATCGGTGAGACCTCTCACCAACTTGCAGTTGAACTCATCCACCAATGCTATCGCGAAGACATCCAACTGTCGCCAAGATGTTATACCGAGTCTCCTCTAGTTTCACCCAAGCACCCAACAGTCGGAAAGACATTCATCTTTCACCAAGACCTCACACTGGGTGAACATGTCATACCAAGTCGGCAATACATTTGACTTTCGCCAAGACCTCATGCCGATAGGAACAAGTCATATCGATTTCCACATTGGCCAGACAGACCAAAGGTCATGCTGATATCAACAAGACTTCCTATCATCTCCGAGACATCATTTTGACACATATGAGTTACATCGATGACCACAAGCAGATGCTATCGACAAGACTTCACATATCGCCAAGACTTCTCACCGAGACCCTCAAGTTACTCTGAGTGTATATAATCGGCTAGACATCTCCCAGTTGCCAAGAGATCTTCTTGAATATTCAAGTCACCTGGATGACTACAATCAGCAAGACATCTCCCTGTCGCTAGGACTACATACCGACACACTTGAGTTACCCCAATGATCCAGTCACCATAGGTCACCTTATAACAAACCCTTCTGTTGCCGAGACATTCCATATCGGTAAGAGATCTCATTGAGTCTCCATGTCATAGTGATAGGTCCATTTGGCAAGACTTAAACAAAGTCTCAGTGACCAATGCAAATGACAAGATTCCAAAACTGCCAGTCAGCCAAACAAAAGGAATGTCACATTGACTTTGCTCTTCTAGAGGTTATAGCCTATGAGATTGAGGCACATGATTCCAACAAACCTGACCTTCAATCGATGACTCTACCCACCAATGGGTGAAGCTACCCTTCAATAGGCGACCTTGCCCACCAATAGGAGAACTTGATCTTCAATAGGAAACCTTACCCACCAATTGGTGAACCTGACCTTCAATAGGTGACCCTGACCATCAATGGGTGAACCTGCCCTTCAATAGGAGAACCTACCCTCCAGTTAGGTTACCTTTCCCACTAGTCCATCTATAGATCATCAGTTCATCATCCAAATCATATAGTTACATCATCCGAAAGCATCTATAGGTTACACATCCATCATCGTTTTCTTGATCAAATCCCTTGAACTTTGTTTTAGAAGTTATTATCCAAATTGACTTAGGTGTCTGAATCTAATCATCATCATCCACATCTGCTTAGGATCGTCATCTGTCTTGAGTTAGAAATTTTCATTGGTCCAATCAATCCACTTTCAATCTCAAGTTGGATTCGATGTCACAACCATATATCTATCCTTTAATCTGATCAATCAGTACCCTAAGTCACCTAGGGTAATCTATGAACTTGGTTTAGAATCCCTTTCATCATCTTATCTGATCCATCATTCGATCTTATCAATCATTTCACCAATCGACATTATCCAATCTAATCCAACCACATCCCTACCTGATCACCCAATCAATCTACTTCCATCTTGAGGTAGATTCGGGGTTGTAATCATCCAGTGGTAATCCAATCCCTTCGAACCTCTGAAATTGGTTTAGAATAAATCCCATCGCATCTTCTAATCATCCTAATTTGAGATTTAATCCAATCCTAATATGAGCTTTGATCCAATCCCAATCTGAGCTTTAGTACATTTCCATCCAAAATCTTTTGATCCATCCTAGTTATCTTTTTATCACCTTTTCTTTCCTTCTAATCGTCCTTCACATCTTTCAATATGTATCCATCATGAATCCTTATCGTCCATCAATATTAGTTAGGGGGAACCCTAATTATGTTGATGATGATAAGGAGAGTCTTGTTGATAAAGAGGTATATGACATAGATCCCCTTGATGCTACCATTTCTAGTAATATTTCCCCAACCGCTTTCCAAAATCCAATCACCCCTCCAAGCTATCCCGTTACATATTCATCCACACCTAATAACGCTCCTTATGCTACCTTTGACAATGGATACCCATTATCTTCTCCATCTGTATATGCATCCCAATATTCCTATCCTAATCTATCATCCCAATCTTCCTATCCTAATCTACCTTCCCAATACTCCTATCATAATCCCCCATCCATGTCCCCCTATCCTAATCCTCCTTACTAGTCTACCCATCCTAATCCTACATTCACCCCTTTTTATCTTAATCCTACACCCCCATCAACCTACCCTAATCCAACAACAACATCTTCCTATCCTAATCCATAATCCATGTCCTCCTATCTCAATCTGCCATCTTAATCTTCCCATCCTAATCCACCATCCCAATACATTTATTACAATCCACCACCCATATCCTCTTGTTTTAATCCATCATCTCAATAACCCTATCTTAATTCCCTATCTACTTCATCTAACATCAATCCACCATCCATGTCTTCCTATTCTAGTTCACTATCACAATATCCTTACCATAACCCTCCATGTAATCTTAACCCCCCCGCTAATCCTAATCCTCCACCTACTCTTAGTCTTCCATCCAATCCCATTCCCCCATCTAATCCTAGTCCACCAATCCATAGTCCTAATCCTCCACCAATCACTTATCCTTAATCTATTCCCATCACCCTTGCTAAGCCTATGGTATCCACGATTCTCACTCTAGAAGTTCTCCAAGGACTTATGACAAAGAAGACATCGCCCACTCCACACCTTGAAGTCGTGGAACCATGCCATCCCAATCCATTGTCCATGGTCACTAGTGATGAGACCCTTCTCCATCCCACACCTATCATTTTTGTTACCACCCCTAACACCACCCAAACCATTGAAACCATCACATCCATCGAATCCATTGAACCCCCATCTCCTCCTCTGAAAGCCTCTGAACCCATCAAAGATAACCAAACCCCATCACCACTTGCTACTCCTAGATCCGCCCAATCCATCGAAGACACCCAAATCCATTCCCATGAACCTCATGAATCCCCTATCCTTCCATCTCCCCCACTTGAGGAATCTCTTCAACACTCCATCATCATGCCACCCACAAAAGTTGAGTAATGCTAAGAGCTTGATCCAAAGCATACCAACATATCCTCTTCTCTGCATCAAGATACTATCATCCCATCTAGTCCATCTCAAGATCACAGTCCTCCATCCATTCCATCCAATGAATCCCTTGACACTCAAGATCCAATCCATCCATCTCATGAGCTCCTATCACCTACTGCCATAAATCTAGATCCTATCCTGTCACCTAATCCCTCTCTTGATTCCTTACTTCTCACTTGCCCCAATCAAGATGCTGCTATCCCATCATCTCCCTCTCATTATCCTATTATGTCACCTAATCCCTCTCTTGATTCCTTACCACTCACTTGCCCCGATGAGATGTTGTTATCCCATCATCTCCCTCTCATGATCCACCATTGTCGCCTAATCCTACTATCCCTACATCACTTCTATATCCTCTTGGTAATCTCACATTCCTTCATGGTGGTCTCCTTGTAGAAGAAAAACAAAGAATATATACCACCCATCATCCTTTGCCTAATAATGGAATCACATGATTCTTCCAAAATAACACAAATCCTATCATGGATCGAATGCTCAAGAACATGAACTATCAAGGAAAAGGTTTAGGACTTCATGAGCAAGGTATTTTATAGCCCATCCAAGTCGAAGAACACTCCTATACGTGAGGTCTTGGATGCACTGCTCATGAATCACAATCTAAAAATTTTGGTACAACCTCTACATATCCTCAAAAATCCTCTTCTAAATGAATAAGGGGCTTCTCCCATCACTCCACCAAATCATTTGTTGCCATTCCCCCTCCTTCATTGTATCACCTTGAAACAACCATCCATATTCCTCCTTCATTTGCTCCATCCATTTTGGGTCCTCACATCCCTCCATCCACCATATCTCATCCTTCATCTACTCCATACATTTTGGGCCCTTATATACCTCCATCTACCATCGCACATCCTCTAGCTACTAAGTCAATTTTAGGACCTTATATCCCAAAATCACCTCATCCATCTCGTCCTATTTATGCTTCTATCCATATCACCCATCATAAACATCCCACTCTCATGTCCCCTAATCAGGATCAATAAAGGCACGTACCTACACATCCTCCATCCACATATCATCCCCAAAATCCAACCTCCATCACTCCACATCATCCATCTCCTTGTACCCATCCCATTGCTATTAAAAGCACTTTGGATACCAAAGTAAAAATGCATAAATCTAAACATCCACATGAATCTAAAGCTCCTCATGTCCCCTTAAAAAGACATGTTGAAGAAAAGAAAAATCAAATCCAAAATGAAAATCAACCCCATCAGCCACAAAGGCCCACCAAAGTAAAAATCAAAACCATGTGGATCCCAAAGAAAAAAGGTGCAATGCCTTCAAATGAAAAATATGTAACCACATCCAAAGTTGCTAATCCCAAAGCTACTCATTCTCATCCATTATCTCCTAAATCTATTTTGGGTCCTTATGTCCCAATATTCACTATCCTGTCTCCTCCATTATCCTCACATCATCGATCCATTAATACTCCTATCATTTCACATCCATCACCATATGTGCCAATGTTGGTCTTGAAAACATCTTCCCATCACACATCTCCCCATCACGCATCTCTGCATCACACATCCACCCCATCATTTCATCCATACACTTTCCAACATCCCATCCATTATCCCAAATATCTCCCCCATCAAATCCCTTTAATCCATTCTCTTGCATAATCCATTTATCCTAATAAGGTTGTATCAACATCCAACCGTTGCTTCAAACATGGGCTCTTAATACCTCGTATGGAAATTGATGCTTGATTCCTTCATCCATCTCCTTATCGCATGTATTCTAAATACACTTATCCAGTTCCCTATCCTTATCCATTTCCATATGCATTCTATCCAAATATCAGAAAAATCCAAAAAAGTCAAAAAAGTCAAAATGTCAAAAAAGTAAAAAAGAAGAAAAAAATTAGAAAAACCCAAAAATAGCAAAGAGAAATAATTTGTCCAATGGTGAAAACTTGGAAAACAAGCACCTTGGATAAGTACCATGATGAAAACCTGGAAAACATGCATCATGTGTAAATCCCCCATCCAGTTTACTTCCGCACTTGGGGGAAACTCCATCCCCTTCACCAATCTCCTCCATCCCATCTATCTTCCACAATTTTTCCTATCATGTTTCATTTATCCCAATCCCTCCATCCTCCTTATGTTCTTGATATAGATAGGGGCATCACATACATACATGCATTGGACACCTCTTGGAATTCCTTCCCCTCATCCATACACTATCCTATTCCTTGTCCACATCCATCTAGTGTCTTTGTCCACCAGTCATGCTACCATCAATCTCCCTTCCTTATCCATGCATCCTATCCCTATCCATCTCACTCCCTTATTTTCCTATCCTTCTATCTTCTATCCCTCATGCCTCATCATACATGACATATCTAAAGTGGGGCATCTTCTTCCTTTGTGACATAGTCCTTGGAGATATCATTTGTCGATCCTATCATTCCTTCCATACCACTATTACTATCTCCCCATCCATCCATCATAACATCCCTTCCATCTCCCCATCCTTATCTCCTTACCAATCCAAACAATCCTTTTCATCTCCGTACCCTTATATCCTTGTGCATTCATCCCTATCCTCCTATCATCTCCTAATTCCTTGTCATTGGCATCTAGCTATAGGCTACTCCCCATGCAATCCAATGCCATCTATCTCATCATCATCACTCCCACTTCTTTCACACATCTTTCCTATCTCCTATCACTTCTCATCACTCATCTCCCCATCGTATCATCCTCCTAATTCATTTGATGATTTGGATAACTATCCCATCCCTGAGCTTCGTGCAATCGTGATCACCATCATCTTATCCTATCCAATAGGTATATCTTGTCTCATCATATTGGTTCCATCATTTTATCTTCTTATCAGGGTTATCTCATCATCCCTTATCCATTATCTATCTTTGGACTTTTTCGAAATATGTTTCCCCTGTGCTTTCATGTAGTCAAGGTTGATCTTTTGATCTACCCCTAGGGATTTTTTCCATCTAGTCCTTGTCATCTCTCATTGGTCCCCATTGTCCTCTTCTTGCTTTATCCATGGTCAATTGTCAGCCTTTTCTCAAACTATGAGGGCTCTGCGCTTTCATGTAGGCAAGGCTAATCTTTGATTGAACCCAAAGCCCCTAGGTATTTAGGGTGTGTCAATCTCATGTCTTGTCTCTCTTGTGTCATGTCATCAAGCTATGCCCTTATCCAGCTGGTTCTTCAGAAATGAGATCCAATCAGTTTTGAATATCCTTCATCATATCGGTCTTTTAGTTTAGTATCCATCTTTGGTCTCAACAAGATGCATCCTTCCTAATAGACCTCATCAACCCCATCCATCCCCTTGATCTTATGGAAAATTATGTTTGAAATTGATTGCAATCTTTTGATACTTTTGGATTTTGTTTAGCATTTGAGCTCCCTATCATACCTTGTCATGGTCACCTTGATCCATCATATCATGGTGTGCTTTGACTAGTAAGCATAGGGGTGTATATTGATCTTTTCTTTGTTGTTGTCTTCCTAGTTTTCCCACGTGGTGCCCACCAAGATCCTTGTGGTCTTGTGTTATGCTGGGGCATCCTTTGTGCTTGTGGTTATCCCAATGCCTGGCCTGACCAAGGTCTTCACGAATTTGGGGTGTTGGGATAGCCTTCTTGTCTGTTGTGTTTGTTTCATGCATTAGACACTAATTCACCTTGGTTTCATATACCCTGAAACCTGGTGTCTTATGCTATAGCAAAAATTAGTGCTTCAAAAATGGAAAAATCCGATTGCATTTCAGTTTCCATTCCATTGCATTGCATGTATCCCCCATCTCTTCTTATCCATCTTTTCAAAAATCCTCATCATTTCATCCTCTTTTCAATCTTCATAGAGTAATAAAGATTGGTTATTCTAAGTTCCCTCATCATCTCATCATTTCTTCACTCTTCTTAGAATAATATAGCTTTGTTATTCTAAGCATCTTTTCCTTCATCATTTTAATTTTTTTGCATCCATCTCACATATCAATCCAACCCTCACCCATTCAATCTAGCACAAATGATCTAATCACATCCTTGGTCTTGTTCCTAGCCTTGCTACAAGCCTTGATCCAATCCTCATCATCGTCATCACCATTGGGATGTATCCTTCATCAACAACACTTTCATCATCACTTTCATCATCATCAAGATGTATCCTTCCCTATCCTTTTGTGTTGTTTTGGGATATATCAATCCCTCATTGACAACACTCCATCCATCATCCACCCATTTTGGCTTGTAGCTTGACTGGGGCAACATCACATTTGTCTTTGAATCTATTTGTGCATCCCCAATCTCCTATTGCTTATCATCCTCTCTATCCATCAATTTGCATCATCTTCCTCATATACCCCTTGCATCATCTCATCCATTTTGAGAGCACACCCATGTTCTCTTGAACCCACATGTCCTCTCGAGGGGGCATCCTACATCCCTAATCTTCATCTTCATCCCCCATCATATTTCTTCCTAGTCACTCCTTTGATGATTGGGGCATCTTTTCCAATCTAACCATCTTATTCCAGGATCTATGTTTTAATATTCTTTGAAATGATGCTACTCCATAACACCATCTCAAAGAGGGGAAAAATGTAGAAACCTAAATTTGCACACTTACATTTGTCCAAATTTGTCCCTTTTTGTCTAAATATCCTCTTATTTACATTAATTAAGTAATATTGCTATTATTTAATTAATACCCTTAATTCTTCTAAATCCCTAAGGTATTTAGTTAATAATTAAACACCTTACCCTTTTTTTATTTTTTTCCTCAAAAGAATTCAATAAATAGTACATTTATTTAATTCCTCACATGTCACATCCTCCATCAATTTTTCTTAGTCCTAATGCACCTCTTGATTCCATCATTAGGGATGTGCACATGTCTAATCCATGATTAATATGTGTCACATCCTCCAAATTTTACAAATTGGCTCCTAATCTTCATTTGCCACTAACTCTCTTCTAATCATTGGTTAGCTAGTCTAATTAGCATCTTAGTCAGCTCTCTCATCTCCCAAGGAATATTAAATTCCTTTTATTATACCCATGTCCTTCCTAATGGAATTTTAAATTTCATTTTATACCTCCAAGACTCTCCTCTTCCCCATGCAAGTTGTTAGGAGTTCTAGAACTCCTCACCTGTCACATCAATCACATGAGGACAAGCACTTACTTTGTTGAGAACCTTGTTTTATCCTCTAGACAACTCCCAATCATGTGGATTTAAAATTCACATTTATTCCCCCAACAACTTCTCTCTTCCCCATAAAGGTTGATGGGAAATCTTAAGTCCTCTCACTTGTCACCATCACTCATCCCAAGGTACTTGCAAGTACCTCCACATCATATATCATTTTCCACATCACTTGTCCTCTTGACATTTCATCCTCCACATGGCAAGATGTGAGGACTTGTGAGTCCTCAACTCACCACATCCCTTCATCGTGCCCATGTTGGGAAAATCTTGACCGTTCAATCCATAGAGGCCTTTCCCCTAAAATAGAGGATTTTTGGCTTCATTCATTCATTCAATTCATAACAAACAATCACATTTTCATTTCACATTTTTTCAAGCTCTCTAACTTCAAATCTCTTGCATTCAAGCTCTCATACACCATTGTTGCATCCTCAAGCTTTTGCATCCATTGCATTTGTCTATCAAAATACCCACCCTAAATCATTGGAATCTCCATTCAATCCTCATTGTTTTGCATGCCATTTTAGATCTCTTTCCATCAAGGAGCATACAAAACATCAACTATCAAAGGGCCAACAAAGGAGAAACTCATACAAGGTATAAATGTGCTTTTCTTTATCTGTATTTTGTTTGAGTTAACATAGCCCAATCTTGAGGTGTTTAAATTTTATTTCCTTCTTTTTCTTTCTATTTTGCATCATTTAGGATAGGTAAATAAGCACTAGTCACACACTGTTCTCAAACAAGATCATTGTTTTGAAAAATAGCATTAAAAAAAATCATTGTTCATCATCACTATAGAGACATAACCTCTTTGTTATTGACTAAGGGGTTTGAATAATGCACCTAAAATTATCTCCCCCTAATTGCATGTTCTTTAAGCAATTTTGGATGCTTCTTGTGCAATATGCATGAGCTTAGGTTCTTTCTTCTCTTTCTCTTATTTCCTTCTCCAAACTTTCTTTGTGATTGCTTTCTTGTGATGACCAAAATATTCCACCAAATTACTCTTACAAAATAGTGCTTTATGTCCAAACTTATGGCATCTATAACAATCGACCTTGTAACCAACAAGCATAAAAAATAATTATAGTCTCTTGACAATACAAACACATCATTTCTGACTTGTGAATCACAAAAATTTGCAGTGTGACCGAGATGATTACATTTATAGCATAGGAACTTACTTCTTCTATTTGGCCATTCATAAGATCTCTTATTCTATCCAAATTTCTTTTCATGCATCCGACACTCTCTTGCTCCATGACCAAATTCATAACAAGAATACAAATAACCATGAAAATAATTTTCAAACCTAGACCTTTGATGTTGTTCTGAATGAAAAGATCTTCTGAACTTGTTCTTGTTGACTTGTGCAAGAGCATTTTATTTTTTCTTCTTCTTGTCCTTAGTATTAGGAGTAGCAAAATGATAGTTTAAATCTATCTTCTTCCTTGGTGTTTCTATGACCTTAGAACTCTGTCCCTTTTCAAAGCCTAAACCAGTAGTTTCCTTGTGATATTTTTGCTTGCTCAACATCTCATATAGACATTTAGGCTTCTTTTAAAATTGAAGTGTCTTGTGTAACTTGGAAGAATCTTTTTCTAGTTCATTTCTCAAAGAAACTATCTCTAACTCATATATTTCACACGAAACCTCTTTTGCCTTAAGCTTATTTTTGACTTCTTCTATTTTCTTAACTTCTACAACTTGTACCTTCAAATATATGATTAGTTTTTCTACTTCTTGATAGGCTGAAAGTGTCTTGGCCTTGGAATCCTTTTCTTCTTGAAGCTACAAGTTTAATATTTGATTCTCCATTTTGAGTTTCTTAATCTCATCAAGGGCAAAAATGAGTTCAACTTCAATATTAATTTCACATTAATCTTCATCATACTCCTATTCATATTCATTCACAAAAGGGTCTCCTTCTTTATCAACATTCTCAACTACAAAATAATCTTCTAACCTTGTATATTCTTCAATTTGTAAGTCATTTCTTATGATTGCTTCCTCATCAACTTTTTTATTTAGTTTAGGTGGTGCTTGTTGTTTAGCATTTTGCTGGGTATTTCTTTTCCCTTCTTTATTTTAATTTTTTCCATGATAAGTACTCCACTACCGTGATCTCCCGAGCTGATTAAAATTGTGAAAAGGGGCCTAATTCTTTGATACCACTTGTTGGAGTACAAGACCACTAAGAGGGAGGGTGAATCAGTAGTCAAATGAAAAATCAATTAAAAAACTTAACTCACTTGATTATTGAAAGAGACCTATTGAAAAATACTTCAAACTCTCTAGATATTTTAAGCAAATTAGAACATAACACTTGAATCAAAGATGATCAATCAAGCACAATATGGTACACCACCAAGAGAAAACATAACACCGGTTTTATGAGTGGAAAACCTTGAAAGGGTGAAAAATTACTCTAAAAATTTGTTTCATTAAACCTCACTAGGTAAAACATTGCTTATTACATATTCCATGCCTCACTGACAATACAACAAGCCTCAATGGCTACTTAACCTACCTCACTGGAATTACAACAAGCCGCATTGGCTACTCAACCTGCCTCACTGGCAATACAACAAGCCTCACTAGCTACTCAACCTACCTCACTAGCTAACATCATGCATCACTAGAAAATCACCTTGCCTCACTGGAAAACATCAAAATAAATAAAAAATATCAAAGGGTTACTCTATTTCTCAACAATTCATTGCTCTATCTCTACATTAGTTCTTCAAAAAAATTCATCTCCCTTATTCACCTATATCACCACACAGATTCAAAATCATAATATCAAAACCACCTCTCCTCTTTTCTATTTCACATTCAAAACCACACATGCTTTTGCAAACATAAACAAAAACATCTTCACAAGACTCTCCTCAACACATCAAATGAAATAAGTAGATAGATATGAATAATAAACAATAAATAATTAAGGATTTGCTTCAATCCTCTACTCTCATCTTGATTGAACCTTGGAATTGCAAGGACACAAAGAAAACTTTACTGGACCATTTCCCTATTATGATTTGTAACTCCAACAAAATTGAAGATCTCTGCAGCATGAAAAAAATCAAGTCCTCTATCATATAAAAACTTTAGACCTCTGCCACATGAACACTTAAGACCACTACCACACTAACATTGGTATATTAATAATACTATAAAACTAATTTACAAACCATACTTTGAACTCCAGTAATCTGCTCAAGCACATTTATCTATGCCAAAAAAATAAGAACAATAATTTCAATCACAGACCTCTCATAATACTTATGTGGTTTGATCTCTTAAACCTTCTTCATTCTGCACTATTATGGCTTAAGGACAATACCAAGGTTTTCACTCTATAGAGATCAACACCTATCTAATACACTAGAATAGCTTTTAAATCCACAACCACCTCCATACAATTACAAACCAGTGCATAACTAAACACAAGGAAATGGAATCCAATCACCTATCAAAGTGTTCACACCTGGAAGTAGTCATTCTTAGAATTTTAAATCTAGACCTGTGGTATTTCTCTCCTGCCAAACTCATAGTTGAATGAAACCTTTGATCTTCCTTTTCAAATAGTTATCAAACTGTGTAGTTGAAACAAATTCATTGACACTCAAATTCTTGTCAAATGAAAAGCCTTGGAAAGTGACCATTATGAAACTTTAAATGAAAACCACTGATCTTCTACTCCTACCAATTCTCCAATAAAATTATGGCCATTTGTTTTCTTTTGGGTGGTGAAACATAAAGTCTTAACCTATTAAGTTGGTTAACCAAGGATAGAGGGCCAATAACCAATATAATTGCAACCCTTGATTAGTCACTTAAGTGACTTTAACCTTATAGTGCCCATCAACATTCAAACCAAATATAAAGTAAAAACTTCATTGAAGACATTCATGAAATATAAGCCCTAGGTCTCCAAGCATAAACCCTACGTATTAATAGAAATTTCTATCCATATCACTACCTTCAACAATCAACAAAATACTTCCACTGAATACTTGATCTATGAAAGATTCCATGAATAAATAGTAACTTAATCAACTAACTCACCATCAAAATATAACTAATCACTTTGACTCAATCATACTTTTGCATTAGTAACATGATAACACTATGAACACCATCATGTGAAGATAATCAACACTGACTTTGTCCTGAAGAAACTCTCAACACTGAAGTAACACTGTGATAAATGAACCAAGAACACCAATTAAGAAATGAACTTGTATCTTTGTGATCAAGAACACTTAACTTCACTTGCACCAACATTTGCATTAGTCTTTTCTTTACATCAACACCATTGTTACCTTTCCACCAATGAACATCATGAAGAATGAGATAAATCACTACAACACCAAGAATTGAATAAGTGGGTACCTCATCAACCAAAAATAAACAAAGTACCATAACAAGTTCCAAGGTAGCACAAAATCAAGAAAGGATATAATGAATCCATGTCCAAGTCTCTTTGACACCAATGTATCAACACCAAGAGATGAACCATAAAATAAAACAATGATCAATACCATGAACACCATTATTGAATCATCTTCTGAAGCAACACTAAAGTAATCCTTTGAGACCATCATACAACAACATGTTGCCTTTTACCTTTCACTTTTGACATAATACCATGAAATATAGTAGCATCACCTTGAAATGTAGCATCAAATTTTGTATCAACACCTGAATGAACAAGAACCTCTGAAGCATCAAGTAAGCACCCATAACATTGAATTTTGCACCATGAACATGAATAAGTGCTCTTTCATGAATAATGAACCTTTGACATCAATTGGAATCAACGACAAATCAAACCAACAAATATTTCATTAAAATAACCTCCTATTTTAAATTTTACCAAACATTGTTTGTTGATCAAAAGTTTTTGATTATCTTGTACCCTTGATATTTGTTACAGGTTTGAGTGCTTCCTCCTCTCTAGCTTCAATTTTCTCACCATTTCTTTGGATACCAAGTTATCTGTGCTTCGACTATCTATGATGAAATTACAAGACTTCCCTTCACATTTGCATCTTGTCTTGAATAATCTCTTTCTTTGAGCTGGTTTATTTTCTTCATTCAACAATTCTCTTCTTGTCATAAAGAATTCACCTCCTTCAAGTTCTTTTGAATGTAATGAGTGTGCATCCACCTCATTGATGTTTGCTACTCTATTCTGATTTCCTAATATTCCATTGGTCCTTTCTTGATTATGAGGATAGTTATATGCTCTATTTCCCTCTTCCCTGCTTTGAAAATAGGTTCTGTGAAAGCCACCTCTTTTGAATCCTCTACCCGATCTTCCTCTACCTCTTGGATTTTGATCTCTACGTATTGTTGCAATGGTATTTAAACTTCTATTTTTTTTGATTTCCATCATAACTTCTTCCTCCAGTTCTTCTGCCATGACCTCTTCCTCTTTGATTACTTTCAAATTTTATATTCATTATTTCTTCAACTTTCAATGAAAATTGATAAGCATCCTCAATGGTGGTCATTCTCACCAATGCCAACTCTTCTTGTATGATTAGATTTAACCCATTAATTTAATAGGCTACTTTCTCCTTGTATGCTTTAGAATGTCTTGTCCTAATCAGTACCTTGTGAAATTATTTTGTGTATTCTTTCACAATCCTCATTCCTTGTCTCAAGCTCTATATCTTTTTGAGCAGCTCCAACCCATAATCTACTGGAATAAATTGTCTTTTCATCTTTTCCACCATTCTATCCCATTTGGAAATTTTGTCTTTCCATTTTCTTCCTCTTTCAAGCTAGGTTTCTTTCCACCAAATGCCTGCATGTCTTTTTAACTTTGATTTTGCAAACCTCACTCTGTGAGGGTCTTCAATATTTTCAAACTTGAAAAATTTCTCCATGTCATTTATCCAATCTATCACCTCTCTGAGATCCAAGCTTCTACTAAAGGTTGAAATCTCCATTTTTGGTTTCTTTCCAATTTGTGATATAGCTCTCAACAATCTAATTTCTCTAGGATCCATTTGATCCTGTTCTTCCTCTTCCAATTCTTCTTTAGTTTCATCTTCACTATAATCTCTTTCCCTACACACTTCTCTTCTACAAATCTCTTCCTGCAAAGTCTCTATTTTCCTTTTGAGTGCTCTAAGTTCATCTCTAGGAGGGAATCTTCCTCCACCACCTCTGCCTCTACCTCTAACATGTTGGGAAACTCTTGGAGGCATTTTAATCTTCACCCAAAAATTATAGGTCCTGCTATAAAATTCCTCTCTTCGGTGCTTTGTTTATAGACTCAAGACAACTCACTTTGATACCATTGATAAAAAGGGAGACTCTCCCTTTCAAATCTAATCACAAACACACACAATACTCTATGCAAGAAGGCTGAAAATGAACATTAACAACAAAATATAGAAGAGAAATGTGCAACTTATATTATATTCAAATATGAAAATGTTTACATTAACATGAAGCTCATGGGTGATGAATCTAGTTTATGGTCTAATTTTGGGTTGAATTTATGATTTAGTTGTTGAAGTTATCATGGACTTTGATGTTAAGTATTGATACTTTTATGATATTTAGTCAAGACTTTAGACATTGGGCCTAATCCTATTTATGCAAATCTTTAATGATATTGGCATGTTATTTGGACTATCTATATTAATCTTGAATGTGGTTAATGAATATTCTTTAAGGTGGTTACAGACATGCAATTATTGTGTGTACTAACATTACCATGCAGATATGATTTGAGGATGCTAAATTGAGAAAGACACTACCAACTAGGCATGCACCATAACGTCCAACAAGGGAATCATTCAAAGGTCAAAGGAGGTTGACGACAGGAGATTCCCCATGCAAATTGGATATAATTGCCCTATAGTGGTCTTTATTAATGTTGAGAAAATGTGCGCATTACCACAATGCTAAATCTGTGCTTGGACCTACATGTCTGACCAGATTCCATGCATGTGTAACTGCCACCTCTCCACTTTCTTTCCTTTCCATAATATGGTGTCCTCCCAGTTCATGGAGTTGACCACCTTGTTTAGTTGGTAGTATAAATAATGATTAGATGCTCCTTCTCGCAAGGTTGTACAATATGATATTGTACTTGCACTCTTAAGTTTTCAACAATATAGTTATGCTACTCTTTTGTACTCATGTTTCAAGTGAATAAAATAAAATTTTGAGTTTGAGCATTTGAGTTTCCATTAGTTTAGAGGATACTTATCCAAGGGGACCCACTTGGTGAGTAATCCATCCTTTAGTTTAGTAATTCTTTTTGTTTAGTAACTAGTTAAGAATCTGGCATCAACTGTTCCTACAACCATTGAAATTCCATTTTGTGATTGTTCTTGCAGCCAAAATAGATAGAGTAGTTTCCTATTTGTTGCTCAAATTTTCATTTCCGTCATGAATTTTAGCTTGGTGTAGATGTTGGTTGATGTTCAACATTTATGTTATTCCTTTCCAAGCACTTTACTTTCAGCATTGTGTCTTTCTTAGCTGTAGAATGAAAATGGCTACTTTGGGTTCCTAGTGCACATACTATGCTAACCCGTTTCAAGTTCACATCCCTGGGTTGACAAGTTAAATGCACCTTCATGATGATTGAAATAGTTGTTCAGGTTAGATGTCCAATCTCTGAATCACTGTTGTAAAGGCCTAGTTATTAAATCATTGTAGGAGGCCAACATTTTGGGTGTCATTGTTGGGGATGGTGTCAAACTAGGAATTTCTTTGGAGTCATTGATAGTTTTCTTGTTGCAGTGTTTCTGAAAGTTGTTCTTGGCATACCCCTCATTCAGGAAGTAATGATCCCCCTTATTCTTTACCAATTATTTGTGTGAATTGGTTGATATTGAGTTGAATACCGCATGCATAGAGGAAGGAGAAGAGATGCTTATGGGAGATTCCTTCCTAATAATCCTAACCCATTCTAGCTAGAAGAGCTTCCAAATTTGCTAAGGGACAAAGAAGAAGAAGAAGAAGAGCCAAACCCCTTTGTTGATGCATTTCCTAATCTAACTAGTTCTGAAGCTTCCTATGAAGACCAAAATAAGTTTGAGAATCCCTTTGGTTGGGGAATTCATCAAGTTGGAATGGGTGATGCAAATAGAAACAAACCTAACCAACTCACTTTTCCTTTCCCCATTAATTTCCCATCAAAATGAAGTTGACAACATAAAAAATATCCCTGCTTCAACACTCCCCAAGTTTTATGGACTTGTCACAGAAGATCATGATACCTTCTTGTTTGAGTTTGACATATTTTGCAGGAGTTATGACTATACCACCGATGCCCATAGGCTTAAGCTATTTCCTACCACTCTGAAAAAAGTTGCATTAAGATGGTTCATGAGCGTAGGCAAATATACTATGGAAAATTGGGAGGACATGAAGACAAAGTTCCTTGAGGAATACAAGGAATATTGCATAGGAAGTGACATGATAGGAGATGACATTTTCAAGATGCCGCAAAAGGAAGATGAGAGATGGAGGATTAAATTTCAAGGTTTTTGTTCTGCTTACAGAAATCTCCACACCATAGCCTCAACGAAGAATCACAAAGGCTGCTTTTCTTAAGAGGAATTAATGAGAATTGCATTAATGCCTTGAACCTGATGACAGGAGGAGATATCACCCAAGTTCCTTGGGAAGACATCAAAAAAATATGCCAGAACTATTCTAGGGTAGCTTCAAAGAAAGGGAGACCTTACCAATCCTCTATGGGTAAGTCATCAACCAATGGAGTTTCAAGGATCGAGATCACACACTTACTAGCAGATTTCAAGCAAGACATCATAAATAATCTAGGAACTTAGCTGGATACACTTCAGGCCAAGAAGAAACAAGAGGAGGCAGAGGCAATGATGATAGAGTATTTCCCCCATTGTAGAGAAAAGAAGGACTGCATGTGCAAGATGGTAGCTAATATTGAAAGTAAGCGGATTCCATCTGATTTCAAACCAATCCAAATTGAAGAAGATCAAGTCTACTAGGTTGCACAATGGAAGCCTTGGGCTCCAAGACAAGGTATGCCACTAGATCCACTATATTATGTTGGGCCATATTTTAATTCCTATTCATCTGGTAGCCAATGGAAACCTCCATATCCATCTAGCTATGGAGGATACCTACCATAGCCTTGGGGAAGCCCTCCAAATGCTTGGCCAAATCATCAAAAATCTCCACCCCAGTGGCAACAACCTTAGGGGAATTGGTAGCAATATCAAGGGCATTGGCAGCCACCTCCAGGAAATTGGTAGCAGACAAATCAATGGAGGGGAGGACAACAATGACCAACCTAGCCAAATAGTTACATGCAACCACCTACTCAGCCCCAACAACCTGCTATAATGCTTACCCTTCCTAATCCAAGCTCAAATCGACCTAAACCTACTCAGCTACCAACTCAGTCCACACCCAATCCAAATAACAAACCACAACAACCTGTATATTCTATTGATTCAAATTAATTTCCTACATATGTTGTGAGTGTAAGTGACATCCACTTGTATTTAGGAACTACTTTACCAACCCCTTCCAAGCCCATTATCACTGAGCTTCCTATAGAAGAGGAAGAGGAACCTCTGAATGATCCCATTTAGCCAAGTGCACCTAAAAATCATGAACCAGTCCCAACCAAGTAGACTAAACAAGCACCACCATTCCCTCAGAGATTGGAAGTTGCCAAGAAAAAGGAAGAAAAAGAGGACACAACCTTTGACATCTTGGATTAGTTGAAGCATACATGTGTCCAGATACCTCTATTCCAAGCCATAAAGGATGTCCCAATCTATGGAAAGGCAATCAAAGAAGCATGCCTCAAGAGGCTAGGAAGGAAAAAGAAAGACCCAACTATAGTTCATGTAGTGGGACAACTGGCTGACATTATGCTTGGGAAAGTGACTATTCCCAAGTACAATGACCCAGGTAGTCCTATAGTATTTGTCATTATAAATGAGATCCAAATAAATAATGCTCTTATTGATATAGGGGCAGCAATAAATGTAATGACTAAAGACATCCTGCAACAACTAAACGTTGCACGCATGAGATCTACTCCTACTATCCTATACCTCGTTGATAGTTCTATTGTTAAGCCTGATGGTATAGTGGAGGATCTTGTGGTAATTCTAGAATCTTGGGAGTACCGAACAAACTTTATGATTCTTTCTCCTAAAGCTACACTAGGCGGGTATCTCATTATTCTTGGAAGGCCATGGTTGGCAACTGTAGATGCATATATTGGATGATGATAAGGAGAAATGACCATTTTTGATGGGAAGAGCACCAAAAAGTTTGTTCTTTATCCTCCTGCTTAGCCATCCCATGATGAAGATAACCTTGTATGGCCACATGTTGGTGAAGAGGCTGATGAAGTTAATTATGTGGCACAACTTATGATGTTAGGAAAAATATCTTTCATGCAACTTCAAGAAAAAGATGAAGTATTGGATAACATCATTCAAAACCTTTGTGAAGTGGAGGAAGCATCATCTTCTCATCCTATTGCTCAAGTCAAAACACTTCTGCCTGATCTTCCTATAGTCACTTTTCCTCCAGACATTCTTCCTACAACCACTCTTCCTATAACCACTCTTCTTGTAGCCAAACTTCCTACAACAATTGGTATGTTCCATACATTACTTCCATATGAACTCAATATACCTTGCATCAATTAAGCAGCCATGATAAATTTAACTACACAAGTTTAGGTGTTAGAGGGAAAACATTTGAATGTTAATAGAAAGCTGAGTGAAGAACAACAATTGCTATTGGAAAACTTATTGAGGACCCACCAACATGCATTTGCGTGGGACTATCATGACATGAAGGGACTAGACCCTAAGCTTTGCACTCACAGAATTTACATCAAAGATGATTGCACCCCAATGAGGCAGCCACAAAGAAGAATTAACCCTACACTAAGAGAAATTGTAAAAAGGAAACTGCAGAAATTGCTAGATGCAGGATTTATCTACCCCATTTCGGATAGCAAATGGGTGTCTCCATTAGTGATTGTTCCCAAGAAAGGAGGGAAATGGCGAGTTTGTGTTGATTATAGGGAACTTAATGCTGCCACTAAAAAGGACCATTTTCCCTTACCTTTCATAGATCAAGTTTTAGACACACTTGTAGGAAAGCAATACTTTTATTTTCTAGATGGATTCAATGGCTACAACCAAATCCAAATTGCACTAGAGGATTAGGAGAAGACCAATTTTACCTATCCATGGGGAACCTATTCCTACTTAGTACTCCCATTTGGCTTATGCAATGCACCTACAACCTTTCAGAGGGAATTCATTAGCATATTCTCAGATATCTCTCTTGATTGCATGGAAATTTACATGGATGAATTTACTACCTACTGTGCTGATTTCAATCAGGCATTAGAAAATCTCAAGAGAGTAATATAGAGATGTGAAGACTATTGAGAATGTGTGTCTCAAAATCACTCGTGAAACCTTGGTTTTGTTGCTTAGACCTCTAAAAGTGATGGATTATGCTTGTACCACTGTACCACTAGATGCTTGTAAGAGAGGAGCGGTAGCACTGTGTACCGACATACTGCGAGAGCCTTGTGACTGACTAGTAGTAGTGTGGTATATCGCCATACTATGGGGGTCTCTTGGTTTTCTAGCGGTAGCGTAGAGTATCTCCATACCTTGGGGGTCCTTTGGATGTCTGGCAGTAGTTACTGCCACCCCACAACTGTGTTGAAGACCTCCTACGGTGGTGTGGTGTTATGACCACACCATGATAGAACTTGGAAGAGGTTGTGGTAGTACTGTGGTGTTACTGCAGACCTGTGAGGGTCTATAGATGGTCATGTGATAGAGTGGTGTTCTAGTAGAATGGTAAACCGTGGTCTCGCGGAGGCTTGTAATATGGCTTGTGGTATGGCGGTTAAGCTTGGAAGCAGTGGGCAGAGGTGAAATAATGAGATAGTCAAACAACGATGAACAAGTGATGTGCTGACACATGGCATGGATTCATTTGTTGATTTCACATTGTTGTTGTGAATCAAAAATTTTTTGGACCACTACTTATAATCTGGAGTTGATATGGTAACTGCTAATTGACAGTTTGTCTTTTGTAAAGACTGGAAACTGAATTTATGTTTCCACACATGGTATCCTAAAGAAGAGTGTGAAACTAAGAGGCCATGAGGCTGTGTTGGTCAAAAGGCTAGCTGTATGAGTGGGCTAGTGAAATGAAATAAATCTGCATTGTGTGCTATGTGAGGGTATTGTAACAATGTGAGAATTCTGAACAATGTTGTCTACTTTATCCAAATGGACAAGATGTAAAATCTAGAAGAGCATAACTCTGAGATTGTATTGTAACTGTTGATGTTGCTGATTAATACAATTGAGCTGAGTGTTTTTGAGGGTGGGGATTTTTACCGAAAAAGGGTTTTCCCCAAATAAATCTATGTGTTCATTTGTTTGTCTTTCATGTTGGTTGGTTCTATTATTTGAATTGGTGCATAAGTGTTGAATCTAGTTAAGTTTGCATGTGCTTTTCTCATAAGGGTTAATGTGGGAAATGCACTATGTCTTATTCCGCTTTGTGGTGCAGTTGTATGTGTCTTTGAGGAAATTTAATGAAATTAAAAGTTACCAAAGGAACTACTATTCTTGGAGGTTTTTATGAGATGACCAAAATTTCCCAACAAGTGGTATCAAAGCCTTCTTTTGATTGTTGGTTCTGGGTATTTCTCTTGTGAAGATTTCTTAGTTAGACAGGCTTGAAGAAATCTGGAGGAATTGATTGATTATTGACCCTTTGGTGAATAAAAGTTCTTGCTCTTTTGAGACAACACATAGCATGAAAGACATTGAATATGGAGAAATTGGAGTTGATCATATTGTAATGATGTGGTCTGAGGTTCCTGGTTGGCATCAAATGATCCTGATGCAAGGGGTGTGAGTTTCTGCTTATGGCTGTGTTGCAGCAGAGCGTGGTTCATACTGGGTGTCTGTGTGATGGGCTCCCTGATGGTATAGAAATTCTTGGGTTGTTTTTCAGCCATGGAGTATTGTGCTTGTGTTGGGCTCTTTGACTTGGCATTGAAGGCATTGTTCTCTATTACCCTGATTGCATAAATGTTATGAAGTTGATCTTTGGGTGGTCTGAAAACTTTTGAATAGCTTGACTCTCTTGTATGCATGTGCATGTTGATGGTTATGGAATTGGTCTGGGATGGGCCTAGAATTCCTGTACTACTTGTTCCTTTGAAGGATGCCTTGTACTTGCATGGCTCAAATTCATGTTCTTTGGTTTTGAGGGTTTTATAGATTTTTGTTTAAAGAATCTATGGTTATGCATATTCATGTTATTCCATTTTTATGGTTAACTATGATGGTTTTGTTTCAAAATTTTGAGTCATCTAGATGTGAAGTGGATATGGGTGTGCATGGTTGTTCTCGAACACAGTGGTTTTGCAGGTTTTACACAGTCAAGAAAAAACTTGTTTTGTGGAGTTGATGTTAAACTATTTTCTAGACCCTGGCTTGTGGGGCATTGCTGGATAAGATAGTTATAGCTCTGCATACATGCTTTGTGCTTGGTATGAGGATATGCGATGTATTCTTTTCATGGGATTGTTGGTACATGATTAGTCACTCAACATTTCCTATGGCGTTGCTTGTTGGTTTCCTAAACTATGGTGCTCGGGTTGTGGACATGATTGGAAAATCTGATTTGGACTTGATTTGGTGTTTGAGTCATGGTTTCTACATGGTTATTCTCTTTTAGATCTTAGTGTTTTTGTTTCCAGTGTGATTATGGGTTTGCACATTTGATGGAATTGATCTTTGAGTTATGTGGTTGGTGGTTTAGCTACCCATTGGCTGTAGTGTGATAACTCGGAAGTGGACTGTCTATATCCACAAGGTTGATGCAGTGTTTGTGCAGACTTGTTAGCTGGCCTTGTTTGAGGTCACTTGTGCATTGATGTGGTTGCTTTGAGATGAGAGGATGGATGGTGTTGAGTACCTGAATAGTCCATTATAGGGACCTGTAGCATGTTGTATCACAATGTCATGGATAGCTTGGATACACTGCTTTGTGTAAGCTTTTAATAGTGATGGTAACTTGTTTTGGAGATTTTGGTTCTACTTGATGGACATGTTGATGTGTGGACCTGAAGGATTTTTAGATTAGCAAATGTTTGGTCATGATGCTTGGGAAGCTTGGATGTCACATTTCAGTGGGAGCTTTAGTAGTGACTTTGGGTTCATCACTTGGTGGTGAATGATCTTCTTTAGTGTTACATATGTTACTAGGAGGGAATCTTAGATCCTGTTGCTACAAAAGGGTTCTTTTGCATTTGCATGGACACTATTTGAGGATTTGCGACATATTGGAACCATGAAGGACCTCTTGGAGTCTTTGGTTGAGATGTTGGTGGTGCTTGGCAAGTGATGTTGGTTTTGAGTTTGTTTGCTTTATGTCATGGTATACTCTTGCTTATGCACTCGAGTTTTGACATTGTGCATTGCACTTGAGACCATGGTATGTTCACTTGAAGCATCGTATCTCCCAAGGGGAATGGAAAGATCATGATGTCATGATAAGTTCCTGATTCAGATGATTGGAGCTTTGACAACGATCTGGAATTCTTTGTGTTTTGGGTGCATTGATCATATGCTTGAGAATTTCATGATAGTGCAGTGATGCATTTGGAGTTTAGCATGAGATGATCGGTTACCACAGCTCATGGATACATGAAGAGTAAGGTGAGTCTGTATTTCTCTTGAGAGGAGTGAACTGTTGATGGACACTCTTGGTGAAGATTTTAGTAGAAAGTCCGAGAAGCCTACACCTTGGTTGGACATGAGTTCAATAGAGACCAATGAGGAGATTTCTCTTTGAGAAGTCACGATGACTTGATTATCCTGGAGGAGCATTCTCTTTCCCCACTCTTGGTCTGCTCGTAAATGAAGTCTAATTTGAGAGGTATTTTCCCATTGTATCTTTCAGATGTGTTTTATGCTTCCTTTCATGATATGGATCTTGAATTGTTGTTTAAATGGTTCTGGAGGATTCATAGTGGAATATGTATAGCATGGTTTATCTCCTTGACCTTTTGTATCATATCTTCTTTTGATGAGAACTAGTAGGAGATGCTTTATGGGCTGATTTCCTGATATGGGAAATGAAGTGGTTTGATCTTCTTTGAGAGGCTTACATCCATATGTTTCATTTGATCTTGGAGATTGAATAGTTGGATGTTGTTAAGGCTTTTCTTTTGGGGTTTTAAAGGACATCATAGTTTACACAGTTGGTATTTAGAGGTGTATGTAGGAGGTTTTTCTATAGGCTCATAATGTGCAGGTGTGCTCTTTTTGGTCTTGGTAGTCTTCCAGGATGTTTGGTTTCACATTATATTGGTTTGAGGTTTGGTCAGAGCTGTAGTGATCACTAGCTTGTGGCCATGTGTTTTCAATCATGTTCTTGGGTGATGAAATGGAGGTTCTTAATCTTTTTCCTTTGTTGGATGTGGAGAACTTTGGAGAGCTATGAAGACTTGTGGTGAGAGTTGTTCTTGCAAGTTATTAATTTGCAGGTTGTGCATATCATTGTGGATAATTACTTGGTACTACATGGCTACATTTTCAATGTGCTATTATTGGTAGACCTGTTATGCCTTTGATCCTTTAGATTTGGCATTACCCATGCAGTGGGATTACTTGGATGTATTTGGTATTCTTTGACTAGTTTGTGCATGGTGCTTGTATCTGCAGTTGATGGGTTGGCTATGTTGTTGGAATGAGTTTACTAATGAGGGTACCTTGAAGGTATGTGAGATTGGATGGAATAGCATGAGTTGTGGGTGCTATTTTTAGTCGTGTGGGTTAATCAGTTGGATGGGAGCAGTCAATTTTCTAGTTGCTATTCTAGCCGATGTTCTATCTTGTTTCTGGAGAATGACTTCACGGTTGCATTCTATTTGAGGCTTTGAAGTTGATATTGCTTCTGTATAGCATGTGAGCATAGTGAAGTGGTGGCAACATGTTATAGTCTTTGCTATCAGTTGGATCTGGTGCTTGTGTTCTATAGACTAGTGCATATACGCCTTGGCTCATTTTTTGTCCTGTAGTGGATGGATGGAACTGTTGCTTGAGTTGGTGGACATCTTGGATGTTGTTGCAGGTGTCTTGGCTAGAGCACGAGAGCATTGTTCGAGTTTCTTATAATTGCATGAATGGCTATGGTATAGTGTTTTTGAAGGTTGGAAAGGGGTTTAGTGAGTTCTTCATCAAGTGGGAGATTGTTGAGAATGTGTGTCTCAAAATCACAGGTGAAACCTTGGTTTTGTTGCTTAGACCTCTGAAAGTGAGGATTTTTCTTGTACCACTGTACCGTTGGATGCTTGTAAGAGAGGAGTGGTAGCACTATGTACCGCCATACTATGAGAGCCTTGTGACTGACTGGTGGTAGTGTAGTATATTGCCATAGTGCGAGGGTCTCTTGGTTGTCTAGCGGTAGCACAGGGTACCGCCATACCTTGGGGGTCCTTTGGTTGTTTGGTGGTAGTGCGGTGTTACCGCCACCCTGTGGCTGTGTTGAAGACCTCCTACGGTGGTGCGGTATTACCTCCACACCATGATAGAACTTGGAAGAGGCTATGGTAGGCCGACCCGTGAGGGTCTATAGATGGTCATGTGGTAGAGCGATGTTCTAGCAGAATGGTAAACCGCAGTCCCGCAGAGGCTTGTAATATGGCTTGTGGTATGGCGGTTAAGCTTGGAAGTGGTGGGAAAAAATGAAACAATGTGATGGTCAAATAGCAATGAACGGGTGACGTGCCAACATGTGGCATGGAGTCATTTGTTGATTTCACATCGTTGTTATGAATCAATGATTCTTTGGACCAACATTTATAATTTGGAGCCAATATGGTAATTGTTAATTGACGGTTTGTCTTTTGTAACATCTAGAAACTGAATTGGTATGTTTCCACACATGGTATCCTGAAGAAGAGTGTGAACTTGAGAGGCCATGAGGCTGTGCTGGCCGAAATTCTGGTTGTGTGAGTGAGCTAGTGAAATGAAATGAATCTGCATTGTGTGCTATGTGAGGGTATTGTAACAATGCGAGGATTCTGAACAATGTTGTCTACTTTCTCTAGATGGACAAGATGTAAACTCTAGAAGAGCATAGATCTGAGATTGTATTGTAACTATTGATGTTGCTGATTAATACAATTGAGTTGAGTGTTTTGGAGGGTGGGGTTTTTTACTCGAAAAGGGTTTTCCCCACGTAAATATATGTGTTCATTTGTTTGTCTTTCATGTTGGTTGGTTATGTAATTTGAATTGGTGCATAAGTGTTGAATCTGGTTAATTTTGCATGTGCTTTTCTCAGAAGGGTTAATGTGGTAAATGCACTGTGTCAGATTCTACTTTGTGGCAAGTTGTACATGTCTTTGAGGAGATTTAATGAAATTAAAAGTTACCAAAGGCACTACTGTTCTTGGAGGTTTTTCTGAGATGACCAAAATTTCCCAACAAAGACCAAAATCTGTCATTAAATAGTGAAAAGTGCTTCATGATGATGCAAAAAGGTGTAGTCCTTAGCCACTACATCTCCCACAAAGGAATTCAAGTAGATCCTATAAAGATTGAGGTGATAAAAAATCTACCCACACCTACAAAACAAAAGGATGTTAGGAGTCTCTTGGGTCATGCAGGATATTATAGGTGTTTCATTAATTATTTTACAAAAAGTAACACCATTGCTCTTCTCACTAAAGATGTTGAATTCCAGTGGAATGTGGAAGATTGTGACAAGGCATTCTGTGATTTAAAGGTAGCCTTGACTCATGCTCCTATACTTAAGGGACCTAATTGGGAGCTTCCTTTTCACATCCATACAAATGCATCAGATTATTCCATAGGAGGTTTTTAGGACATAAAGGAGCTATTGAAAATGCCATTTATTTTGTCAGCAAAAATTTGCAGGGAGCTGAATTCAACTATACATGATAGAGAAAGAAATGCTAGCAGTGATCTATGCCTTGAACAAATTCAAACATTACATCATAGGTTACCAAATCTTTGTGCACACTGAATCATGTAACCATCATATATCTCATGAATAAACCTCTGATCTTTGGCAGGATGGAAAGATGGTTATTGTTGATGCAAGAGTTTGACATAACCATTGTGGATAAACCAGGGAAGGCTAATGTTGTTGCAGATTTTCTTTCAAGGCTGAATACATTAGGGGATAATCAAGCGATGGATGACTCTTTTCCTGATTAGCATCTATTCTCCATCAGTTTACAAACACCCTGGTATGTGAGGAGATGTGTGAGAGAAGATGATACATATGAAATTTTGCATGCATGCCACAATGAACCATGTAGAGGAAATTTTGCAGCCAAGAGGAAAATAATGAAAAAGTTGAACACATGATATTACTGGCCAACACTCCACAAGGATGCAGGAAGGTATACAAGAAAATGTGATAAATGTAAAGAATGGTAGACCAACCAAATCTATGAGATGCCACTTTACCCTTAGGTGGAAATGACTCCCTTTGACAAGTGGGGATTGGATTTTGTAGGACCCATTGACCCTCCATCAAATGGTAAGTCCTATATCTTGGTATGCACTGATTATGTAACAAAATGGGTAGAAGTTAAGGCCATGAAGCATGCAAGAGATAACAAGGTTGCAAGATTTCTTTATGAGGATATTTTCACAAGGTATGGAGTTCTAAGAGAGATAGTGACTGATCAAGGGGCTCAATTCACATCAACCCTTGTTGCAACACTAGTCAATGAGTACAAAATTAGACACAAGAATTCTACTCCTTATCACCCCCAGGTCAATGGACAAGTTGAGGTGACCAACAGAGAAATTGAATCCATTTTGACCAAAAAAGTAGCTATCCACATAAAGGATTGGGAAAATAGATTACCAGAAGCTGTTTGGGCCTATAGGACAACCTGGAAAACAACTATAGGCTTCACTCCATTTGAGTTTTTGTATGGAAAGACAACCATGATTCCCATTGAATTTGAACATAAGACTCTAAGGACTGCAGTAGATTTGGGGATGGATATATCTAAGGTAGAAAATGAGAGAATCATGAACTAAATGCTTTGGATGAGATGAGAAGAGCAACTTGCATCACACAGAGGTAGTGCATAATCAGAGATCAAGTGGCATGACAAATTTATCAAGGACAAGAAATTCCAACTAGGAGATTGGGCCCTGCTCTATGACTCAAGGTATCAAGACAATGCAGGAAAATTGTAGACAAGATGTTTAGGACCATTTGAGGTTGTTGAGGTCTTTCCCAATGGTGTTGTACAACTTGTTACTATTGACTTTTGCTGCTTGTCAATGGTCACTATTGTAGGCCACAATTCAAGCAAGCTTCCTAGGAAGTGACCTAGTATCCCTGGCTAATTAAGGTATGTACTTGTCATAATAAAGACTTCCACTTTTGTGGGGTCCACTTCTTCACCCATCCAACCATCTGCCTATCCATCTCCACCTTTCTCTCTCTTCCATCACTTCACTTCATTCCACTCCACCTCATTCCAAATCATCTTCATTAATTGTGAATGGTACTTTCGCAATGAATCCTCCACACATTCAGGTATATGCGCATTAATTTCTATATCTTAATTGTCTTTAAGTACATTCATTTAATTGTTGTATGTTAGTATGGATGTTCACCATAGCATGCCAATATTCCCTACCTTGTCAAATCACCATCTCCATGTGAGGACACATGCCCAAATTTCCCATGTCAGTCCATGCTAAAGCAAAATTTAAATTGAGACAATTTGAAATCTAAGTGAGAGGATATGTGTGAGGTGACACCAACTGCGGCCAATTTCTCCCCATCATAGCTTTTGCCATTTTGACCCTGAATAAAAGACACACTGGCATTGAAAATTTAGCAAGTGTTGTAGGAAGGTGAATCAGAATCAGGAAGGAAATTGAGTCAACAATGGGTGGACCCTAACACTATTGGCTGCAACCTAGGGTTTTTTGACCATCAACCTTGTCATAGGTCATAGTGAAGAGAGATTGGTGAGCATAGATTAGGGTGAAGAGCCACTCTTGATAGCTTCAACCTCTAGGCTGAATAGGCCCTAGTGTAAACCCTCCTGCAACAAAAGGTAAACCATAGAAAATTAGTTCTTCTAGAATAGAGAACTTAGAAAAAGAAAGCTCTTCCTCAGATTCTGATGATGACATTCCACTTGGAACCCTGATGAAAACTAGGGCACAAAGGAGAGATGCAGAAATGAGAAAAGGAAAAGCCAAAAAGTAGTTGGTAGAAAAATAGGTGCCAAGATCTAAAAAGAGAAAGGCTAACACTTTTTATCCTATAGCCAAAGAAAAACATGAGAGCCCTCCCAAAAAATCAAGGCCAGTCGGGCTAGCCTTTATTCTGTCTTCGCAGGAAAGCCCTAAATCTAGAGAAATACCATAGGGGGAAACAAAAGCTCTAATGGGGTAGGAGAATGTTGAGGAAGAAGATGTATTTAAGATGGTAGCAAAAATAGCACAGGCTGATCTTGCTAACATTGCAGAACAAGTGGAGAATCAAGAATATGAGGAAAATTAGAATTTCCTACAACAAGAGATCCTACATCATGAGCAAGAGATCTTGCAGCAAAAGTAAGAACAAGAGCAGGAGTCCCTACAATAACAACAAGAATTGAGAGAACAATCCATACCCATACAACCAGAATTGACTAAACAACTTGAATCATTGCATCTAGTACCATGTGAAGAGCAAGCATCAGTGCCAGGAAAAATGCTGGTAGGAATACATAACCCCCTAATTTTTCAATGCACAAGGTAGCTATGCTTTTATGGAAAGAGATGTAAAGAAGGAAAGTAAAATGGAAAGAAGAGAAACACAAGCTAAAGAAGGAAATTCGAAAGAGAGATGAAGAGATTGAGGACAAGGATGAAGAAATTGCCACCTTAAAGAAGAAGGTGGATAATATGGTAGCTCTGGTACCATAGATTTTAGAGTGCAAGACCCCTCCAAGGGTCTATGCTCTGCATTTGAAGGAGAAATATCTTTCTGTTAGGCTAGAAAGAATTTTCTCAGGTTTGAACCCTTCCATTGAGACCCCTATGGAATTTTTCAATGCTTATCAGATTGCTTCCCCTGAAATAAAGAATTTGTCGTGTTATTTTTATTTGCATAATTATGTTGTGACTCAAGACCATGATTAGAATTTTCTATTGTATGTTGGGGATGTCCAATTAAGGGCATTTATGTCTTGGGTACAAAATGAGATTAGTTGGGGACAACAATATGGGGCTTATAAGAAAATGGAATCAAACATCTCTCCGTCCATTAGGGCTGAGTCAAGGAATCCAAGGGACATTTTTAGGGAATGGCACAAAATACTTTTCAGACCTAGCTATGGTGATAGGATTATGCCCTGGATAGAAGCAGTTTATAGTGAATATGAGGCAAAGGAAAAAGAAAAAGAGGAAAATATGAAGAGATACCTCTCACAAAGATGGAATGGCTTCACTGATGAGCTAAAGCAATCTGAGCCCCACTCTACAGAACTATGTTGCAACTCTTAAATGAATTGACAGATATATTCACATTGGAAGGACAAAAGGGTGATTCTGGCTTCCTCTAACTTTTCAGCCACCCATCCTAATGTGGCCTATACCAAACTTCAGGTTCTACCACTATGATATTGCTGTAGAGAGATAGAGATGGAGTAGATTGGACATATAGGGAGGATTCTATTGGGACCCTGATTCACACACATCAAACACTGATGTAGGTCAATTGTCAGTTACAAATTTTAGAGCATTGACCAAGCAGAAGAACAACTCTTCCCCTGCTAGAGGACCAAAAAGATCTTAGGTTGGGGGAGTGATGGGTCTAGTTTATGGTCTAATTTTTGGTAGAATTTATGATTTAGTTGTTGAAGTTATCATGGACTTTGATGTTAAGTATTGGTACTTTTATGATATTTTGTCAAGACTTTAGACATTGGGCCTAATCCTATTTCTGCAAATCTTTAATGATATTGGCATGTTATTTGGACTATCTATATTAATCCTACATGTGGTTAATGAATGTTCTTTAAGGTGGTTACATATATGCAATTATTGTGCATACTAACATTGCCACGCAGATATGATTTGAGGATGCTAAATTGAGAAAGACACCGCCAATTGGGCATGCACCATAACGTCCAGGAAGGGAATCATTCAAAGGTCAAAGGAGGTCAACAATAGGAGATTCCCCATGCAAATCGGATGTAACCACCTTGTAGTGGTCTTTATTGATGCTAATCAAACCTGTGCATTACTGCAGTGCTAAATCTGCACTTGGACCTGCATGTCTAACCGGATTCCATGCATGTGTAACCATCGCCGCTCCACTTTCTCTGCTTTCCCTAATGTGGTGTCCTCCCAGTTTGTGGAGTTGACAGCCTTGTTTAGTTGGTATTATAAATAAGGATCAAATGCTCCTTCTCGCAAGGTTGCAAAATCTGATATTGTACTTGCACTCTTAAGTTTTTAGTAATACATTTATGCTACTCTTTTGTACTCATGTTTCCAGTGAATAAAATAAAGTTCTGAGTTTGAGAATCTAAGTTTCCATTAGTTTAGAGGATACTTATCCAAGGGGGCCCACTTGGTGAGTAATCCATCCTTTAGTTTAGTATTAGTTTAGTATTACTTTCTGTTCAGTAACTAGTTAAGAATTTGGTACCGACTATTCCTATAGCCACTAGAATTCCATTTTGTGATTGTTCCTGTAGCCAAAACAAACAGAGTAGTTTCTTGTTTGTTCCTTAGATTTTCATTTTCGTCATGCATTTAAGCTTGGTGTAGATATTGGTTGATGTTCAACATTTATGTTATTCCTTTCCAAGCACTTTACTTTCAGTGTTATGTCTTTCTTAGCTATAGAATGAAAATGGCTACTTTGAGTTCCTAGTGCACATACTGTGCTGACCCATTTCAAGTTCACGTCCCTGGGTTGACAATTTAAATGCACCTTCATGATGATTGAAATAGTTGTTCAAATTAGATATCCAATCTCTGGATCACGACTAGAAAGGCCTAGTTGTTAAATCATTGTAGGAGGCCAACAATGGGCTCCCCTTCAATCCTGCATGCAACACTTGCAACAAATTTGTCTTCAACAATTTTGCATCATTCTTATAGCATCTGGGTATGCAAACTCAACTTCTCTAGAGCCCCCCTCTCCAAATGAAAAGACATCAATAAAGAGAGAAAGTACATGTGGAAAACCATTCATTGTTTTACAAAATAACTTTCTAGAGCCACCTTGAAAATCCCACACCAAACTTGGGGAGTTACAAAATATGCAAATAGAAATGGAATCCAATGCATGACATCATTCACATGGGCCCCTAGAGCTTGACCAATCAGATTTGGGTTGTTATGAAAACTTGCAACCTCGTACAGATTCCTTATAGCCTTGTTGGTTACAACGTCACATGCAATGACATGCAAGATTCTTTGCATCCCACCTTATGACAATTTATGAAAAATGTACGTGCAAACCATGCCAAAACTATTAAAAGACAAAAATGTTTGTCCTCATCCTAAAGTGGACACCCAAATGGAATATTCCCCACTAGATTCTTTTGCCACTTTATGGGGTCCTAATTCCCATCAAATTTACTTTTACATTTTCACATCAAGGGAATTTACATTGTTGAAAATTAGAATATTATTCTCCTAACTCTGAAGCCCTTATTGAAATCAAACAAAGAAAAAATTACAATATTTTTGGTGACACAAGATTTCCCTTACACCTTGGATGCTCCTGCATCATATATAATTATATAAATATATAAATATGTATATGTATGTACGTATGTATGGCATGCATGAAATAAATATGTATGTATGTATGGATACATATATATATACATACAATTATGTATATATATGTATGTATGTTTTAGACAAGATTTATGTATGTTTCACATTTTATTTTATAACATAAATTAGTTTGAGCATATAAGTTGAAGTGTAGAACTTGAATACACCCCTCATGTCTTAACATGGTTACTCTAATGATGTGGAAAAGAAAAAGGAAACAATTAAATATTTTTCCTGCTTGGACCATGGTCTACTATGCCCAAAAAACATGTTTCCCTCCCCTTAGCAACTACCTTGTCAATTTGGGACTCCTAATGATGAATCTTGACTTGTAGGAGAGAACATAGAAGACATTAAAAATAATATTCTAGCCAACGAGTGATAGAATTTCTCTCTACAAGCCATTAGTCCTCACCTTTCTCCATTTGATGCAACAAATTACCCAACATAAGAATTTCCTTTTATGTTTCCATTAGGGGATCTTCCCCTCTACCCCTCTCTCGAGTAGGTCGAGATCCTCTTCTCGAGCTTGATTTACCAATTGCCTTTTTTGGATCATCTCCCGACCCATAAGACCACCATTTAACCATTCAAAAGATCTTTCGATGGAGAAACTTCCTCTTCACCCACCGACTCTTGTGCAAAGCAATACTGATGCCCACTGGGTGCACTACAACAATTATGTCTATTAGGTCTCTATTCCATATTACCCCTTTCACCTATAAATGGTGTTATTATGACTTCCCATGCATTGGTGCCACCATATTAGCCCTACACAAACCTATTAAACATTTTGGAGTAGTTTTTAGACAAGATTTTTGCAGCCTTTTGAACAAAAAATATTGGTTGCGAGTTAAAATTTGTTTTTAGGTGGGGCAAAGAATATTTCAAGTGCCTGGTAGTTGTTTTTCCCGTTATGAGAATTTTTTTTGGAGAACCTTTTAACAGACAAGAACATAATTGTTTTAGAATACAATAAAACAGAGCAAATAAATGATAAGGGTAGAAAATAGATTCAAAAAATAAAACTCACTGAGACCATGGAAAATGAATTACCTCAATATTATGTGCAAATTATGTTATCTATCAATGATGTCAGTGCAAAAAATGGGTAGAGTTTGTAGGAAAAATTTAAGAAGCCCTACCACAATAGAAATTTTTCTAACAAAAAGTGAATCTAAAAATATAAGATTTTTAGGGTTTTAGGGTTTTTGTGCAATGAAAATCCAATTCAATTTGGAGATTTGCATTTAATATGTGAGAAAGCAAAAAATTGATTTGATTCTAAGATCCCAAAATTAAATGCAAGGAACAATAAATAACAATGGAAAATTATTTTACAACTAGCTATTTACGACGTCGGCTGAAATTGTAGCCTATCGACTAACTAGCATATATATTATTTATTAATAATATTTATAAAAGTGCCAAGAGATATTCTTCTCGGGGCATCTATTTTTAAACAATTTGTCACATAAAAGTGCAATAGATTCCTTGAGAAGGATATCTCTCGACATTTTTATAAATATTATTAATAAATAATAATATATATGTTAGTAACATTTGCAGCATCACATGGAAGACAAAATTATTAGGGTTAGCATAAGGGTTAGGGTTATGATTAGTGATAGGAATAGGGTTAGGGTTAGAGTTAAAATTGGGATTAGGGTTGCGTTAGCATTAGTAGCAAGGTTAGGGTTAGGGTTAGGGTTAGTGTTACAAATATGATAAGAGTTAGAATTATAATTTTGGTTGGTGTTATCATCACAATTAGGATTAGGGTTAGGATTACACATAAATTTAGGATCAAGGATATGGTTAATTTTAGGGTTAGGGTTAGAGATAGAAATACGATTAAGGTTGGGGTTAACATTAGTATTGGGATTAGGGTTAGGCTTAGATCTTGGGGTTAGAGTAAGCATTATTTTTAGAATTAGTGTTAGGGTTAGGTTTAGTGTTATAATTAACTAAATAAGATATAAATTCCACCATATTTTTAGAATCTGCTAAATTGGGTGGCTCTGACTAACATGAGAAATAATCAAGCACTACTCTTGCTATGTTACTTCTCTCAAGCTATCTAAAAAAAATTCCTTACTCTTGGGTGTTGGCAAAAAATGTTGTTGATTCTTAAAGGTGACCAATAGAGACTAGAGCAACCAGAAGTGAATATTTTAAGGGTATATCCATTTTAAAATTATAAGCATCCTCGATAAGAAGTAACAGGTGGGATAAATACCAACCATTTGTTATCAAAGAGTCAAGCACAAGTATTGAGTGGAAGAATAATTGGCACACCCATTTCAATTAAAAAAAATAAAAAAACTTGTGCAAGAACTATAAATTGTAAATAAATTGTCTAATCTTGGATTGAATCTATAGCTTTCACGTTTGGAAATTCTTGCAACTTTACTTAATCCTTCTTCGAATAGTTATGCACACTATTTTGGGACAAAAATTATGACTATCTTAATTATAAAATATAAAGAAAGAAATTCAAAATAAAATAATTATGTTTCATATTAGGATTCAAAAACAATTGATTACAAGTAAAATAACAAACGTAAATACCTGTACAATCCACAATTATCACCCTCTCCCAATTAGCAACCTGGACTTCTGTCTCTCCCTTTTTGAAGATAGTTGCCTCTCGTTCAATGATAAATCTCTTTTTTAACTTCACCTACATATAATACTCGTGTAGTTAAAATCATTCACAATTGATTCAAGTAGCTTTGAACAAAATAAAACAAAATTTATATTGCTAGAATTTTCTTACCTATACAATCTGCAATTCTCTATTGCCCCAAGCTTCATATCCTCCATAATTCTTCTTCTTTGTAATTTCTTCCATGGTTCCTCATCCACTCTTCCATGCCAACTCTTCCATTCCCATCGGCAGACCCTTCCACTCCCATCGATTAGGAGCTTATTCATGGCAACTGCTTCCCACTACTCAGGATGGAAGGCAAGGTGGTGAGGAGAGCATTTTTCTTTGATATAATGATTTACCTTTCTTTTATTGTGTTGTAGATTTGAACTTCAAAAAGACTATCAAAATAAATACCGATGGGTTTTTATGTACTTAGGTCTTTCTATCCTTATGTGACTGATAGAACACCTCTCAATGTAATTAGCCGATAAGCTTTATAAGTGGACTTGCAAGTCCACAATCAATTTCCAAACCTATCTCACACACCCAAAATACACCTGATAATAGGTTTATCCTTCCATTAAAAAACCTTGAGATCACTATAAACGTGTCGTCAAACAGTCTTGAGATCACTGGGAAATTTGTCTCACTTTGTTAATAGAGGCAAGAGATTTATATAAAAATACTATGATTCAAATATTCCTTGCGTCACACCTAAAAACAAATTTTAACTCCAATGACTCTCGTCTAATCTCTTAATGGTAAAATATTACAAAAATCTTGTCTCATGTGTAATCTTTAATGAATATGATGAACAATGAGGCAAATAGAAGAGGTGGTTCAAGAAAAATATCTTGAAATTGAATGCATTAATGTCTTCAGATATGTTTTCCCCCTTTAGAAGTGTGACAAATGACTTAGTATAGGTTGACTACACTTGATCCATGAGGATTCAAAGTGTAATTAAGCAACTCAACATTAGTCCCAATAAAATCATTCAATGTAAACTAAGCTAAGAAGCCATTAAAACTAACATATTAAAATATGAAAGATTCAAAAATATCTAATCTAATCCATTGAAACTTATCCTATTGGGGAAGTGGTGTCACATTGATGTGGAATGGTGACCCTTTCCCAATCCTATGGATAATGAGCTTGTTTTGATTGATTCTATTGCAAAGAATCGACAAAACTAATTGTAAGATGTGTGATAAAATGTGATGAAAACTATTTTAACATGATAATAGCTATGATGATCGATGTGAGTGTATGCTAAGCTATTCTAAATGTACGCAAGGTGTAAAAGATTAAAACCCTAGCTTCAAAATAAGCTAAATGTATGCACCTAAATAACCATGGAATCCATTAATAGATGTTCTAAGTTAATATGCATGTAAAATGACCTAAAATTCTTTTAAAAACATGAAATGTGAGTGCAAGATGAGAGTGATTTTAACAATATAAGTTTACCATTAAAAGATGGATCTCTATTCAATAGATGCAAGCTCTATTTATAGAATATGAAAAATGAAATTGATGGTCAAGATCAAAAGGATCAATCAACAGTCAAAATAGGAGGAAGATGGAGACATGGATCATGGATTCCCATCAAGTGTTAAAAATACAAGTTGATATTTAATCAAGGAATTACATTCATCCAAACAAAAACACTTTCAAAACTTGCATGAGAAACTTGCTGAAAGTTTGCTGCAAAAAAAGGAATATTCCCTTTTTCAAATGAGTGAAGAAAGAGAATATTCTCATGGGTGAGGAAAATTAGATATTTAGTTAATTAAAACCAAATTAAATTGTGCAAAGGAGAAGGAATATTCATTCTTTTGGAGGAATGTGCAAGGGAGGAATATTCCTAAGGAATATTCCATTTGCAAGTGGGAGGATTAGATTTAATTAGTAATTTGATAATTAAAACAAAGTTTCAATTATACAAATTAGGGGAATTAGGATATCATTAAATAAATGAGTTAATGAAAAAGGGGGAAGTGATATGATATTTAATTAAATAAATTTGGGTTATTTAATTAAATAAGAGGACTTAGGGATTTAAATTAGACAAGTTGATTTATCCAATTTAACAGGATGAAGGGTTAGTATGAAAGGGGGTGAATTAACCCAATTAGGTCAATTAGGTAAATAGATGAAAATGACATGATTAATTAAATAGTGATGCAAATTTAATCAATTAAGCCAAAAGAGGATGGGTTTTAGGATGAAATGGTGTTAGTATGTCTGATTCAAGTGCATGATATCATTCAAGAAATTTTTAAGTGTCTACATTTTTCCCTCTTTGAAGTGAGGTACCTGTTATATTGGTTCAAAGACTGTCACTTTCTGGATTAAAATTGCTGCTCAGATCAAAAAATTAAAAAATTTCTAATTTTTGGATGCCCCATTGTTTCTCCAATAGAAGGAATAAGCTAGTTCCCTGTCCCCTCGAGAAATCAGACATAAATTTTGAATTTTGGGTTGATTTCTCGATAAAGGTTAAATATAGGTGCAGGTGTTAAAAGAGGCCCCAGGATGCCAAAAATGGCCTAAAAAATGCAAAAAACAACTCAAAATAAGTTGCACAAGGTAGGAATAGGTAAAATAGGTCAAAACCCTAGCTTTTGGCTCCAATTAGGGAAAAAAGCCCTAACTTTTAGGCTTAAATAGGTGAGAAGGGTGAAACTTCCAATTCATTTGTGCATTCACACTTGAGAGAATTTCTACCTTTTGAGCTCTAACCTCCTGAAAAAATGGCGCAACGAGTGCTACCTCTTCACCTTTCGGAGTGAGTTCGAGAGTACTAGTAGCGAGCAGATGTAGGACCTCAGATATGTGACTCAAAACCTGTCTCATTTTTCAATTTTAGGTGTAATTAATAGAGGGTAAAAATTAGGTCTTTAGGCACATCGTTGTATAGTGATGCAATTGATGCATCAAAAGTGTCGATATTGATTTTATAGCAACGCACCTTTTTTCTAGTGGCACACCACCATTTTTTGGTTGGGTGATGCATTTGATTAGGGGGTTGCTTGGTTAAAATATCAACACATATGGTTTTTTACATTTAGTGTCGCTCGAAAGTGGTGGGTGACACACATAGCTTTTAGTGACACACCCCAATTTTTTAATAGAGTGATGCATGCAAATACTGATTTGTTATTGAGCATAGCGACGCATGCCGCCAAATATGCGACGCACCCCCGAAATGTATACAACGACACATCCTTGAAAGAGAAATGCTATTGATTTCAATGACATTTTTGATGTTTTAGATGTAAAGTCTCAAATTTTGATCAATTTTTTTCAACTTTTTAGCAAATTGATGTTGTGTGTGTGATGCATGCAAGAGGACCCTCTGCTGTTGATGTCGCGAGAGCACCATTCTAATAGTTTGGTAGCAGCAATAGATTTTGATGATGAGGACATGAAGCGACTAGGTATGTTGGGTTTAGGCTTCATCGATTTCTTGCTTGAGGTCAAGACCCACCTTGCTATGATGACAATGCTGATTGAGAGGTGGCACAGTGAGACCTCTTCATTTCACTTGCCCACTTGTGAGGCCACCATTACATTAGAGGATGTGTGGCGCATATTGTGATTTCCTATTCACAAAAAGAGTATCATTTACGACATAGATGCTGGGAGAGATGCATGTTGCTCCCTTTTGCACAAACGACAAGTTATCTTGGTGAGTACATAGATAGACCTTGATATATACTTTCGGCGGGTGGATATCTTTAGATTGTTCGTTACGACATTGATTTTTGGAGTCATTTCCCTAGATCGATGGGGAAGAGGGTTTAGTCTTGGATGGGGATTAGCTTGGGATTAGGAGGACCATGATGTATGCATGGGGTCTAGTTCTACTTGTGTCATTGTACCATGACATGCATGAGGCCATCTATTGAGAGGGAAGGAGTATAAGGGAAACTGTTACACTGCTCCATATCTAGGCATATGAGCATATTGAAATAGTGATGCCCTTGGTGGTTCTAGAAAACATTCATGATGACGAGCCCATTGTCTTCAGGTACAAGGTTCCAATGAATCTCCAACACATGGGCCTTACAAGTTTAGCTTACAAGCATCGTGTCATGGATGACATGACCATGTTCAGATGGAGGCCATGGTTGTAGGCTCCACCTTGGTATGATGATCAACATCAACTATATTTTTCCTAATAGACTCGCTACCTCCAAAGGAGGGAGCACACAATGATTGAGCGATACCTCCTAGACTGAATTGCTTGGTAGTTTAGGGAGGTACAAGATGTACTAGATAATGATTACACTATAGTGTTCACCCGATCAAGAGGGAGGTGCAATGGGGAGCACAAATTGACCCCACCATGGCAATCAATGACTTCAAGAACTCGTTGCACAACCCTAGGCATACAATCAGGGCCTACCAGATGCAGAGACTACCCCTACTTATGATGCATGGTTCAGGCCACCTACTTGCTTGACAGATCTAGCAGGGGGATACCTTGGAGGTAGAGGTAAAAACAGAGGCCAAGGCTGAGATTGCGACCAAGACGGAGGCAGGGATGGTAGCCGAGGCAAAGGGCAAGATCAACTAGTGTAGGACAGGGCATAGGTACCAAGAGATGGGCACCAAAAGTAGCTAGATCAGGACAAGCACAAGTGCTAGGGAAATAGGATGGGCATGATGGATAGGTTCCAGCTGCAACAATGCCTCCTCCACCTATACAACTAAATACCTAGATGTAGGCACATATACAGGCTCTCACTACCGAGAGAGACCAGTTATAGGAAGAGAGGGATCAACTACAACAACAACTTCAGGCCATGACAACACAAAGAGACCACGAGGTTCAGTTGTAGCAATAGCTAGACTTATAGCTGGACCATGAGATTGGGAAAAGGCAACAGTTGGAGGCGGTCATGGTTGTATCACAGGGGCAGATAATATCTGCCCATTTGTATAGAGAGGCAATTACGGAGGATGCCTACTATCGTATGCATTATCATAGACATGTTCCTCAAGTGATGAGACAACCTAATTTTTCACAGAGGAGTAGACCACCACCTAGAGCTAAGGATCAACCATCAGTTAGGGGTGAGTCAAGCAACCACCAAGGCTAGCCAGTTTTGTGTAGATGCTTTTTGATTGTTTTCCCAATTCATTTATATAGATATACATTCTTGGGCTCATTTTTGATAGCCTCGTGGATATTGTATTTTCAATTTGATATACAAACATTGATACGAATATTGTACCATGACAATCATTTCTTGATATATATATGAGATGATTCAGATTTGATATGTGATGTGCCTTTATTTTATGCTTTATGAATTTATGGATGCATATGATGTGATGTGATGTTATATTCTTATATGTTATGATTATGTATGGATGCAATGTGATGGATGCCCTTATTTTATTTATGTTTATGTGATGTATGATGATGATCTTATGATGTGATGTATATGAGATGCAATGTTATGGGATGGATGCAATGCAATGCCATTGATATGTTATATTATTTTTTAGTACCTTTCTATGATATGTTATGGGATGGATGCTATGATATGATTTGCTTCTACAAATGCAAATGATATGGATGGATGCATTTATTTTTGTGCATTTTCCATTCAATTTATGATATGATGATGTATGTATAGATATGGATGTATATATAGATGTATATATGATTATGATATGATAATGCAATGTATGCTTATACTTAGAATATGTATATGATATGTGATATGGATTAAGATTTTTAAAATAACAAATCTATGTTATCTAAAACAACTTAAATGATAATGATGATGCAATGGATTATGTTTTCTTGTATTATGATATGTTGTGATGATGCAAGATGTATGCATGTTGATGATTTGTGGACGTAGGATGGATGTATGATGATGTTTTTTTTACTATCATGATACCAGGTTAGCATGGAAAGAAGATGGAAGAATAAAATGAATGATTTGACCATCAAATTTGAAGATTGATTAAAAAATTCCAACAAGTCCATGATCCAATGAGACTTTATTAGATATGATGATGGGAGACATATGATGATGATGATGTTCTCATATCTTGGGATTGTTATTTTCCATCATTTCTTATGTTTGATATAACACATAGACACGATGCATCAAGGTATTAATAACTAGGATGACATTGTATCTAGTTTAATGGACTTTGACTCTGCAAACAAATAAGATAGTTCTTTGTTCACATATTGACATACAAAAACATCGTTGGAATGTAGTTTAGAAGTTTAGAATATATCAGACTAAAGCATATGCAATAGTCAACAATCTACCCCAAACAACTTCCCTACACACAACTAAGCAGGTATGCGTCAAGATTACTTTACAAGAATACCCACAAGCATAGAAAATGAAAGATAATGATCGATAACCCATTCCTTTATCTTTAAATAATTTTGATAGAAATCATCAAGAGGTCCTAGGAATGGGTCATTGAGATAAATCAAAAGAAAATATTAAAGAAAAATAGTTAGTGTTATCTATATCTCTTGCCAGTTTAACTTAGCTGAGGTGACTTTTGATGTTGATGTCCGTCACAGGAAGGATGCATCCTAGGACATGTTATCAGATGGTTTGATTAGGATGAGGTGTGTGATAAGTCATTGATACAAACTCTACTGACTTGTTTACCTATGATTTGGACTTTAGATTTTGACACTTAGGTTTTCACTTCACAACTTGCGATACTTGTTTTCTACTTGTTTTGCCAAAAGTTGAAGATGTAGTTTGATTTATTATGGGTGAAAGTTATTGCAAGTGAAAGTGAGATGGGATGGATGGTTTTGGATTTTTTGGAATATTTCAATGTTTTTGGTATTTTTGAAAATGGTTTTGAGGTTGCTTTTGGTCTTTTAAAAAAAATATATGAATGTTTTTTATTTTTCGATTATTTGAGGTTGTTTAGGGTTTTCCAATGTTTTTGTGTTTCTAAGTTTTCAAATGTTCTTGTATTTTATGAGTTTTCCAAATGTTTAGGGGTTTTTTGATATTTAGATGTTTAGGTATTTTCTGAGATTTTGAAATGTTTTGGGGTTTTCTAGATATTTGGATGTTTTGGGGTTTTCCAAGTTTCAACCAAGAACCTAACCTAAAAGACTATCCTAGGGGCCTTGGGGGCTTATCAAAGATGATCCTTTCCTACGTTATATCTACAGAGACCACATAGTTTGACTGACTTGACTCACTGACTATGCGGTATGAAAAGTTGATGGAATGTTAGTTTATTATGTCTGACTCCTAAAGGACTGACTTAGGGTGTCTCAGGGGTACATCAATGATGGCTTTGCCTACATTCAAGCTCAGAGACTCGTAGTTCGACATGGTGTTGTTTTTGGATTTTTGATGTTTGACCTTTTTAGGGATTTTTGATGTGTTCTAGAAGATTTGGATTTTGACTTTACAATTTTTGAACGTGTTTGGATTTTAGTTGTACAAGATTTGGATGTTTTTGGATTTTAGTTGTACAAGATTTTGCAAATGTTTTTGGATTTTTTGATGAACGTTTTATGATTTTTTTTGGGATTTTAGCTATACAAGATTTTGTAAATGTTTTTGGATTTTAGGTGTACAAGATTTGGATTTTTTGGATTTTATGATGAAAGTTTTATGAATGCTTTTGGATTTTAGCTGTATAGGATTTTTCAAATGTTTTTGGATTTTAGTTGTACAAGATTTGGATTTTTTTGGATTTTCTGATGAATGTTTTATGAATGTTTTTGGATTTTAGCTGTATAGGATTTTGCAAATGTTTTTAAGTTTTCTAATGAAAATTTTATGAATGTTTTAGGGATTTTAGCTGTACAAGATTTTGTAAATTTTTTTTGATTTTAGCTATACAATATTTGGATGTTTTGGATTTTTTGATGAAAATTTTATGAATGTTTTGGGATTTTTGATGAAATTTCCAATAACCTTAAGATATACAAGAACCTGATCTGATCCATAACAAATTTCCCCCAATGTGATGTGATAGACTACCTTGATATAGGAAAGATAAACTAACCTTAGGAATATGCATTGGAGTTCTAAAGGGGATACAATACTTCACAATATCAAGCTATGATACAAACATAGATGGGTGATGGAATAAATAGGATGAATGATGTAATGGATGGATGTGATGCAAAGAATGATGAAGGTGCTTTATTTATGCAAGGCACATGTTTTTCTGGTTTTCACCAAGGTACTTTCCCAAAGAGCCACTGAAGTGGTTTTCACTAGAGGATGTTTTTTTTCTTTACCTTTTTTTTCAATCCTTTTTTCTCTTTTTTTTCTCATTTTTTTTATCATTTCTTGATTTTTATTTTATTTTCATATTTATACCCTTCAAGCCTAGGAATAATTTTTTGTAAGATGTAGAAAATTGGTCAATTCTTGTAAGGATTCACCTTCAAGCATTGATAGCTGGTCTGCTCCTAATCCATAGCTTGTTGTGATGACAAAGGGACCCAACTAGTTAGGCTCAAACTTTCCTTTATTGTCCTGATTTGAAAGGATTTTTTGATTCTACTTCAGGACAAGTTCTCCTAATTGGAAAGATCGATACTTGATCTTCTTGTTATAGCTCTATTTTAGTCAGTTTTGATATACTTGCAAGTGATTAAGGGCATCAAGACGATGCTCATCCAAGAATTCTAGCTCATTTAGCCAAGAAACTCTATATTGTTTGTCAGTGATTAGGTTTTATAGTGAGAATCATAGTGAGGAAAGCTCAAACTCAATAGGAAAGATGTGTTCTAATTCATAGACCAAGGAGAATGAGGTTGCACTTGTAGGTGCACAGATACTGGTTCTATAGGCCCAAAGGGCAAGATTTAATTGCAGATGCCAGTCATGACCAACTTCATTGATTGTTTTCTTTAAGATTTTAAGAATAGTCTTGTTTGTAGCCTCAACTTGATTGACCTGGTGGTGATACAAGATAGAGAATCAATGTTGGATGTTGAAGCTTTGACATAGATCTTTCACATCTTGATTCTTGAAGGGTGTTTTGTTGTTTGAGATAAGGGCTTGTGGAGCACCATAACAAAAGATAAGGTAATTTGGGATAAATTTAGAAAATTTCTTTTCCATTATGGAGGTCATAGGAATGGCTTCTACCCACTTGGTAAAGTACTTAGTGAACTTATGACCATTAGATGAGGTTGGAGTAATCTTTCCTATGAGGTCAAGCCACCACTGTGAGAAAGGCCAAGGTGTGACCATTGGTTGCAAATCCTGAGATAGAGTATGAATAAGATCTCCATATTGTTGACACTAGACACACTTTTGCACGTACGGATGGGATTCTCTTTCCATGGTTACCCAGTAGTACCCTATCCTCAACAGTTTCTTAGATAAATTCATACCACTAGAATGGGAAACACATATGCCATCATGTACTTTTGTTAAGGTAGTCAAGGCTTCATCTTGGTTAAGACATTGTAGTAATGTCCCCTCGATGCTTCTGCAGTAAAGCGTATCACCTAGGATCATGAATTGGGATGCCTTTTTAATAAAGGTATTTTTAAAGTTGGAGGTAATATCAGCTAGGAGGGTTCCTCTACTAAGGTAGGTGAATATATCATGATACCACGGGGATCCAAGACCAATGATGACACATGCAAATTTAGATTCTAGGATTTTGAAAGTTGGTATGAGAAGTTGTTCTACCAAGAATTTGCATTGAAGGACGTTGTGTGGCATGTCTAACAATGATCCAATTGTTGTCATAGCATCTGCTACTCAGTTGTTCATGTGAGGAATCTGCTCAAAAGTTATATCTATGAAAAGGTCCTTAAGACTTTCTACCATCTTCATATAAGGAGTAAGCCTTTCATCCTTAGTTTGGTAGTCATCATTGACTTGGTTGATAAACAACTGTGAGTCTCCATAGACTTTTAACTCTTGTATCTACCATTGAACTTCTATCCTTAGACATGTGATTAGGGATTTGTACTCAACAATATTGTTAGTACATGGAAATAATAGCTTACATGACTTTGGGATGCAATCACCTTGAGTGGTGATAAAAAGAATACTTTCCCTTGATCCATGTTGGGTGAATGATCCATCAAAGTACATTTTCCATTGATTTTTTATATTAACAATGAACACTAATTCATCAGGAAATTTAGATATCAAAGGATTCTCTGCATAGATAGGTGCTTCCGCTAGTTGGTCTATGATCACTTGTCCTTTGATTTCCTTACGCTTCATGTACTCAATGTCAAATTTAGTCAAAATAATTACCCATTTGGTCATTCTCCCAATGAGATTTGCTTTGGATAACATGTATTTCAATGGGTCAATCTTTGCAATAAGCTTAATATGATGTGACCACATATAGTGTTTGAAGTTTTGTGAAGCAAAAACCATTGCTAAGCATGCTTTCTCAATGGATGAATAGTTCATTTCATAGCCCCCAAGGTCCTACTAATGTAATAGATAACTCTTTCTTTTTTGTTTTCATCATGTTGTGCTAGAAGAGCACCTAGTGTTGTTGATGTTGCTGAGATATATAGGATTAATGGTTTGTTTGGTATTAATAGCATGAGCACTAGAGGTTTAAATAAGTAGTCCTTGATTTTTTGGAAGGCTTTATCACACTTCTCATCCAACTTAAGTTATTCCTTTATGGAGAAGATGTGAGAAAGGATGGATCTTGTCTGATAGTTGCGCTATGAACCTTCTAGTAGATTGCGGTATTCCTCGTAACCCTCTCATCTGCATCAATTTTTGTGGTGGTTCCATGTATAAGATGGCTTTCAATTTTGATAAATTAATTTCTATCCCTCTTTGTGATATAATTTAGCCAAGAAGATTCCCCGATGTAACCCCAAAGACACTTTTTTAGGTTTAGCCATACCTTATACTCTTCGAGCTTGTCGAAGATGGGTCCCAAGACTTCTATGTGCTCACTCCTTTTCTTTGACTTGGCCAAAATATCATCCACATAGTATTTGACTATTTTGTGGATCATGTCATGAAAGATGAAGGTCATTTCTCTTTGATAGGTCACTCCTACATTCTTTAGCCCAAATGACATCATGTTCCAGCAATATGTTCCCCATGGAAAAGTAAATGCAGTTTTGTGTTGACCCTCCTTGGCAATGATGATTCTATTATAGCATGAAAAACCATCCACGAGTAATAGCATTTCATGTCTAGTTGTTAAATCCATGATGATGTCGTTGTTAGGTAGAGGGAAATCATCCTTCGAGCATGCCTTGTTCAAGTCTCTAAAATTTGTGCATTTTCTGATGCCCCCAATGGATTTGGAGACTGGTACTAGGTTTGAAACCCACTCAAGATAGTCAATGGGTTAGATGAATCCAACATCCAAAATCTTTTGTAACTCAAGTTTCACAAAGAGTGCTATCTAAGGGTGAATTTTCCTTAATTTCTGCTTCACTGGTTTAGCTTAAGAATAGACTGCTAAATGATGCACAACCACTTCTAGATCAATCCTTGGAATATCTATGTATCACCATGTAAATTTGGTTATTTTCTCTTTTAGAAACACTGCTAGGTTCTTCTATTCTTCATCCAACAAGGATTCAACAAAAAAAGTGATCTTTGGTGCCTCTTCTATTCCCACATTCACTTGAGTTTCCTTTTCTACTAATACTGCTAACTTTTTTGGATGCATTGCACTAAGGGGGGAATTGAATCCCTCATCCTTGGGTTCCTCAAAGAGGTTTTCACCCTTGTATGTGCCATTTCTTTTTACTATTTTAGGATAAGAGAATGTCACAATGTGGTTTTCACTCAAATATTTTCATGTTAGTTTCATGTTGCACATTTTTTGATTAAAGGATTCAATCGTCTCCTCATAGTAGACCCCTATGTCTAGTTCTACATCAAAACCAACCTTGTGATCTACCCATGGTAAGTTTTTGCACAGTCCCATGAACTCTAAGATTGCTTCATCATTTTCGAATAAATCTAGAATTGGTGGTGTTTGTTGGTCCCATTCAATGAGTTGTGGGTAGACTAGGCTAATTTTAGTGGGTTGATCATTCGGGACAAAGGATGTTGTGGATATCATGAAGAGAGAGTTATTCTCAAACAAGTTAGCAATTTTGAGGGGGAAGTCATCTAGGTTTTTTTCCTAGTATGTTGGTAACCAAGAGGAAGCCTCAACCCATTTAATGGAAGTACCTTTTCTAATAAGGGTAACCTTTCTAGTAGTACATCCTAAGCCAAGATTCTTTGTATGTTTCTTAGGAACGATGGGTTCTAGAAAAACATTTTCATTTTGTCCTAATTTCTCATTCTTGTTGTACCCCCATTCCCTTCATTAGCCGCAAGCCTTTGTTGTCATCTTCCATAGGAAGAACGGGGACATGCCATTCATCATGGTTTAGTAGTTTAGAGATATCTTCCTAATTGAAATCTTCTTTGTTCAAATATCCCCACTTGGTGAAGGTAGTAAATGCCATCTTTATTGTTTTAGAAACTTTGTTGCTAGGTGTGGGTTTCCCATGAGATTTAGGATAAAGAGGTAGCTCCCCCAACACAAAATTATCCTTCATTAGTTTATAGCTTCCACAAACATCATCCTAGATCACTACTTTGATGTCAAGAATGTTCTGGACAATGGGTGTTTTCATTTCTGAGGTAGATGCAAGGGACGATGGGTCAAAAAATGAGGAATATGGTGTAGGCCCTTCATCATTCTTGGGTACTTGGGGAATCTTGCAAAACTTGGCTTCAAGATTCTTGCAGTAGTAAAAAGGCTCAGGATCTCTATGGATGGTAACTTCTTTTTCCTCAAAAGGAAAATTTACACATTGGTGATAGGTCAAAGCTACAAATTTTAGGGCATGGATCCATGGTCATCCAAGTAGGATGTTGTAGGGGAGATCAACGTCTAACACTTAGCATGTAGTCTCTGCAATGAAAAGTCCCACTTGGATGGGTAGTACGATGATGCCTTGCAATATCTGCTCTTGATCATCATATGCTCTGATGGTTGTACTCTTTTCTTTCTCAATAGATTCTTTTGCATAACCCAAGTTCTTGATCAATCAAAGGGTGCAAATTTTCAAACCATCACCTCCATCTACTAAGACTCTTTTAACCTTGTTCTTATGAATAATGACCTCAAGGTGTAAAAAATGGTTAGGAGATGGTTGTGATGGTAGGTCTTGTTTTGAGAAGGTGAGGAGATGATTAGTGATATGCCCTACCATAGCTTGAAACTGCTCTGTATCAATATCCTCGAGGATGGATGATGAAGATAATTTTTTTTCTAGGATTTCCCTATGTGCAAGTGATAGCCTCAATAGTTCTAAGATAGAAATCCATGCGGGGGTCTTCTTAAGTTGATCAATGAGACTATAGTTTCTAGGGTTTGATGTTGGAAAAGTAGGTTGTTCCCTAGATTGAGATGGGACTCCTTGGATGATGACCTTTCCCCACCATGTGGTGACTCTACACCCCATACTAGGCCCTTTTATGGTGACAACGATGATGACACTATCACAGGAAGTGCCTACATTGGAATATGTATGCTACACATTTGTGTAATCCTTAGCTTTTCTAGTGTTATTTCCTTTGCTATGATATGGCATAGGGTTCTTTTATATCTTAAGATCCTGGTATCCGGTTGGTACCTGAACAACTATATCTCCATTCTCGATAAGATCTTGGATAACATTTTTGAGTCTCATACAATTCATTGTTTTGTGTCCTTAAATTTTTTGAAAATCACAAAGATCTTTTTTTTTTGTACCAGGGTGGTTTATCTTGTGGTTCTTGATAGTTTTCAAAATTGGGAAGTGTTATCAACTTTGACTCTACCAATTTATTCATGATGGTTTCAATAGGTTCTAAAAACTATATGTATTTGCATTTTGGATAGTTGTTTCTGTTGGGAGTTCGTCGTTGTTGTGCTTCGATGTTATTGATCTGATTGTTTTGTGATGGTGTATCTTGTTGCACAATCAGTTGAATGTTAGCTATTTGATTGTTGTTTGGACTAGAAGCACTTAGAACCACATTAGCATCTACCATGCCATCATTCGTTACATTCTTTTTCTTAGCCCAAACACGAGGCTTGCCATTGGAGATGGTTGATGGGTTGTTGTCTTTGTAGGCTTGAGTATTTCCCTATGAGATTAGAGCTCTATCAATTTTAAGGGCTCTAGGGAAAAGCTCATTATAAGAGTTAATGCACTACATTTTTAAGTGGAAGGATAGATTTGGATCTAAGTTTTCTATGGTAATTCCCACTTGTTGTTCTTCAGGAATTGGCCACTTACTCTTGCTAGATCTTTGTCTCCACCGTTGCAAGAAATTGGTGAAAGACTCTCCTTTGTTTTTTTTGAGGGTGTACAACTCTTCTAGGCTTACTTCCATGTCAAGATTAAAGGAGAAGTGCTCTATGAATCTATCAATGATTTCTTGGAAGTTTTTGATTCTTGGAGGTAACTAAGAAAACTAGTCGATGGTTGGGCCTGTCAAGCTTCATGGAAAGAGGCACATAAAATAGGACTCAATGTAGGCCACCTCCATACACATGACATTAAAATCTTTGACATGGTCCATAGGACTTCCTCTCTCTTTGTATTTATCAAATTTGGGGATTTCAAAATCGAGAGGGAATGGTACAATTGCGATGTTTCGATTGAATGGATATGGGCATAGGTTCTATGTATGGGGCTTCTTCATTTTTCCCATCTAGATATCCTACATTTCTTGTCTTAATGCCTTAAGTTGCAATGTGACATCATCTTGTGGGTTTGGTGCAGGAACATATGGTGGAAAGGCAAATGAATTGTATGTGGGATTCTGATATGATGAGGTGTTGTATGGTGTGTATGGTGGTGTAGGATATTGCGAAGGAAATTATGGTGGAAGCTTATATGTCCCTAATGTGTTTGTATTAATGATGTTTGTTGAGGGTTATAGTAGGAACCTTGTTGTTGTTAGGCATATTGTTGAGCTAATAAAGCTTATTGTTATTCTTGGGCCATAAGGGTTTTTTGTTGTGCTTGTTGTTGTTGTGTTGCTAAGGCTGCTTGGTGGGCTTGATGTTGTTGCTGTGCTAATAAAGTTGTTTGTTAGGCTTGTTGTTGTTGTTGTGCTACCAGGGCTCTACCTACTAGTGTTGCTACTATTTCTGTGCTGCTAGGGCTACTTACTGTTATTGTTGTTGTTGTTGTTGTTGTTGTGCTGCTAAGGTTGCTTGTTGTTTTTGTTGTTGTTGTTGTATGAATTGTTGATATATGTATTTTTCTTTTTGCAAGGCTAGAGCATGTGCTTGCAATGTAGGATCAGTTGGTTGTTGGGACATCTACAGTGGGTTGATCTTTTGCATGAGTTGTGGGTTGTTGATGAGAGGTTGGGGGTTCCCTTGGTTTAATATTCCTTGCAAGATGGTGGATTGGGATGGAGGAATGTAATTTTGAGGTCCTATTTGATTTTGCATGGTGAGGGGGACCATGGGAAAAGATGATGATGGTGTCATTAGGTGTTGTGATGGTAATGGCATTTTAGGAGCTTGAGTACATTGATTGAAAGGATTCTCTTGACTGATGTTTTTGGGATTTCCTTATGTTTGGGATGTGGTCAAGGTATTACCTTGGTTGATGGGGTTCGTGATCAAGGGGTTGTTTTGAGTTGGGTTGGTGATGGATGGGACATATGTGTTTTGGGTAACCACTAGGATGGATGAACTCATTGGTGGATTTGATAAAGATATCTCATATTGTATTGAAGGTTGATTTTCTGTAAAGGGATTAACTTGTCTTTTTTGGGTCTGTTTGAGACACTTGGTCTTCAAATAATAAGAAAAAGGGAGTGAGTATGATGCCACTTTTCTTCCTACAATAATTCAATAATTCCCTAAGAGTCCTAATTGGATTGACTATCAACCTCACAAGGTGATTCAATTCTCAACAAGGAGGACCTCAGAGGGGATTCTTTAAGATTTTAGGGGATAACCACCAAGCAAATGCTTGGAAAAGATAAATAAGCATTCAACTTGCAAAACTAGTAATTCAAGATAAATGAGAGATGCAAATGATAAAATTGTGCAATAGGGAGTTAGGACATATGTACCTAGGAAGTCTAGAAATATTGTGAGGATTCTGGAAATGCAAAGAAGCTATCAAAATATGCTATGGAGGACAAAGACACCCTTATTATTGTCTTAGTTTCGTTTCTATTTTTTGAGGCATATGTAGAATCTTCAAATGTCAAAACTAGATCTAGAAGAATTTCTGAAAAATACCTCAAGGAGGACTAAGATGCCCTAGGTGGTGACTTAGTCCCATCTATAATTTTAGGAATCTTTGAATGTGGTCTCGAGGCTTGATGTTTGCACTTCCTTCTCTGATTTCGGGTTCTGAAACTTCTGGATTTGACCTATAGGTGAGTTTGTGTTAATATGACAACTTTGTAATGCAACTTTGCACTTCAAGTGATCTTCAAGTCTTCAACCTAAATCTGTAATCACAAATATACAAGAGGGGGAAAACTTGTTGATTGTTAGTGAATAGGGGTTTGCCTTGGTCAAACGCCTTGTTGGTAATTAAACCTTGAAATGAAATAGAATAATGAAGGGAAATGATGTATGAACATGCAATGCTACAACTCACCAAACCCTTGTTGTAAAGTTTGCAAACTTGTATGAAATGGCTACAATGGATGTGGATCTTGAATCAAAGGAATTCTTGAAAGATATGGACTTGAATTTCTTACTTGAATCAAAACCCTACATCACAAATGTTAGCACAAAAACACACATGATGCAAGAAGATCTTTGATATGATGCTTGAATCTTGATGATGGATCCAAATGTTTGATAAATTGCTCTTGAATGTTGGAATGCTTAGAGTGCTTGTAATATTTCTTGGTATATCAAAATGAGAGAAGGAACCTTGTATTTATACTTATCCATGCTCATTATCTTGAAATTACACCACACCAAGTCGACATATGAATTCATTAATTAAAGGAGGCTAAATCCCACCAGAATTTGAAAGTAAACCCTGGAAATAACTTAAGAAGGACTAAGATTCCCTAGGTGGCATCTTAGTCCTAAAGCATGAACTCAGGGCACATAATCCAAAAAGGGACCTATTCAGGTGCTTTCAAAATTAGGGTCCCAAGATCTTTGGGGGACAAAGACACCCTAGGTGGCATCTTAGTCCTGACCCAAAAATTAGGGACACTCAGATAGAATCATTAAATTATCTTTTATCCATTGGAGAATGTTGAGATTAGTCAAAAAAATATATAATTCATAGGGCTTGTGGATGAAAAATAGGACCAATTAAGACATATATAGGGATAAATAAAGCAAGGTAGGCCCAAACAAGTGTGAAAATACAAGGGTATGCATTTTACTACACTACATTTAGCCCCCACTTTAGTGAGAGGATGAACTTGCTTCAAACTCACACTAAAGTAGCCAACCATGCAATCAAGAGGGGTTCAAATGTACGAATGTTAGTAAGATAGGATGATAATAATCATGAGGGTGGCCAAGCCCCCAAGATCAAGATCCTATGGAAAACCAACATAGGAACAAAGGAACACGCATGTGGATGATATATGAAGATATAACTAGATCGTAAACATACACCATCAAAGACAGAAGGGAAAAGGAAAAAGAAAAAAAGGAAAAATGCAATAGATCAAGCTTCGATTGGACATCCAACACGTTGTGGACTGGGTCTAGGCTGTTTGTCCAAAAAGGTTTACAATTGGAACATGTTGTCCACTATGAAAACAAATGCATGCTCACAAGGGCTAGTGAAGCTAGGTGTCCAATAGGTGAGCCCTAAGAGGTCCATATCAACATCATACCACAATGACTATGATAGGGACAAAAAGAAAATGCATGCTCACAAGGGCTAGTGAAGCCAGGTATTCACTAGGTGAGCCCTAGGGGACCATATCAAAGCCATACCTCCATGAATTTAATAAGGTACAAAAATGCATGCTCACAAGGGCTAGTGAAGCTAGTTGTTCACTAGGTGAGCCCCGAGGAACCATACCTTCATGAATTTAATAAGGTACAAAAATAAAAATGCAACAAGAAAGAGGGATGTTCAAAGGGATTTTGCTTAGTTCATGTGAGATCTTAATCTTAGGGGACATCATGCTTAATGTCTCTGAGAGAGGATAACTACAAGGTATCATCCTAGGGAACATCATACCCAATGCTTCCAAGAGAGGACAAGTGCAAAAGGTCTCATCTTTTTTCCAAGAGAGGACAAGTGCAAGGTCTCATCCTAGGGAACATTATATCTAATGTTTCTAAGAGAAGACAAGGAAATATCACTCTCTCAGAGGGAATCAAACCCAATGACACCACCAAGAGGAAAATCACATTGCATAAAGAAATAAAATCACATCAAGGAACATGAAATAAATGCAAATGAAATCATGCCAAAATAATGCTAATGTATTCCCCCACTTTAAAGAAATTTCTAACACCATGCTATGAGCAATTACTTTAAAGTAGCCAAAACATGAGAAAGAAAAAGGAAAAGAGGGTTTCCCCCCAGAAACACATAAGGGATCTATGGATTTGGAGTTAGTATCTGTCTTTGCTACAATGATATTAGAAAGCTTAGAACTATCATCATTCCCCAAATTCACATAGAATTAGAAGAATGACACAAAGAGAGCGAAACAAAAAATGAAAAACCTTTTGGGTTTGAAACATGGAAGAGACATAGGGTATCTTGACACCTTGCATCATCCCCAAAAGGAAAACATAAGAAAAAAATGAAAACAAAGCAAAGATAAAGAAAAATATTTTGGGTCAACATGGAAGAGACATAGGCTGTCTTGATGCCTTGCATCATCCCAAAATGGAAAACACAAGAAAAAAATGAAAAGAAAGCAAAGATAAAGATAAATCTTTTGGGTCAACATGGAAGAGACATAGGGTGTCTCAACGCCTTGCATCATCCCCAAAAGGAAAACACAAGACAAAAATGAAAAGAAAGCAAAGAGAAATGAAAAGGAAAAAAGCTTATGACATATAGAAGAATGAAGATAAAAATAGAGGAATGTCACAAAGAGAGAGAGAACATCAAACAAAATGTCATGGCGGATCACATTACACACATGCAATCAAAAGAAAAAAAGAAATCAAAAAGAAAATTAAAAGGAAAAGAAAAGATAAAAGACTATTAAAGCACATGCGAGTCAACCATCCAGTAGGTCATCCTCATCTCAGTCTTGTTTAGTATATACGAAATGAAGATCACTAGTGAGAGGGACAACATCAAGTGTTGTACTAGGAGAATCACCAAGGTCAACACATGGTGCATCACTCGGTTTAGGAGGATCATCACGGTTGTTACGTTTAAGCTCATGGAAGAGGAAAATAACAAATTCAACTTAGTATGCACTTCCTCATCAATTTTAGTTGTTTCTTCATCATCATCCAACTTAACTAGAATAGGAGGATGAATAATAATATCCATAAAAGGTGTCATTCCTTGTTGTGTTAGAGACATAGGATCTATCAATTTTGGTAAGGGAGGAGGCTCATCATTTGTTACTTCTATCATGTTCGGATTTTGATTTTCAATGTTGTTTTCTTCATTCATTTTTCAAGCAATAGTATGATGTCTACACCTACATTCTCTAGCATTTCTATTTCTTTTATTACAGTTCTCAATCTGCGTTTGTGTAGGAGCAGGTTTGTCAACCATAGGTTCCTTTTCTTCTTGTGAGGGAAGAACAAAAGAAACCATGGAAGGTTGTTCAATCACTTTCTCTTTGGATTTATAAATTTTTTTAGGAGGTGGGTTAGGACTTGTTTGGTTTTTTCTAGGCCTTTTATAGGAAATAGGAAAGGGATTTTTCATGGGTGTGTTTTGATTTGTTGGAAGGGCTTTAGGTTCACTATTATTTTCTTGAAGGGGTGGAGGTTCAATCATGGGTGGAGTTAAATTCTCAAGGGACAATTTGGCTATGCATTTTTCTTTGAACTTTTGGTAGGATAGCAAAAGGAAGTCTTCATGAGGTCTTATAGGTTCCATGGACTTAGGTCAAAAATAATCTAAGGAAAAGTTTCCATGGGAAGATAGAGGTCTAAAGCCACTATGGTTCAAAGTAAATATTTCATTTCCAACTGAAAACTTTAAGCACTTATGGACAACGGATGGGAAGAAATTCATGGAGTTAAGCCATTTGTAGCCTAATGTCAAATGAGATTAATCTGAATTAGATATGATAGAGAATGATACATTTAATTTCTTTGGTCCTACTTGTAAAGGGAGTGTGATCGAGCCCATCATAGCGCAAGAAAAAACATCATGTTTTTAATCCATGCTTTCGGTTTATCATATCTATCTTGAGTAAGTTCATGCACATATAACAGTTCTTCTGTGATCACATTCTCTCCACAGATGGGATCAATTAAAATCCAAGGAGTGGGCCTATTATTGATTCTGTCAACTATGTAAAGAGGACCATTAGGTGCATGTGTGATTGTTTCTTTTGAACAGAAAGTAATGTCAGTGGTCTTTATGGTTTGTTGTTTATGAGGCTCGATGTCAATCATTCCTATCATTGTATTAATAGGACTTTGGTCATTAGTATCCATAGGACTCTGTTCATCATCATCCATAGTATTTTTTTGTTATTACTCATATTCTCATCATTCGTGTCAACATTCATCACATCAGGCTTAGTTTCACTAGCCTTAACAAATGAAATATTATGGTTGGGCATGGGATTGGTAAATATTTGCAAGTTTTGGTTGGGAGGAGCTACATACTTATTAACTTTATCATTCACACCTCTAATTTGGATATGATTAGAATCAGTGAGGTCTTGCACAAGATGTTTAAGATGCTTGAAATGCTCGATGTCATGTCCTTTTTGTTAGTGACAAGCACAATATGCATCATGTCTAAATCTCAGAGGTAACGAATTGGTAGCATCAGGGGGTTAGATGGGAGGTAAGGTAAGCATGTTTTTGTTTAATGGCTAGGTCATAATGTTGTGAAGTGTGTCGGGTAAGGGTGTAAATTGTCTTTGTAGATCCCCAAAGATATAAAGATTGTCGGCCTCCTACAATGATTTAACTAAGCCTTTACAATCGTGATTCAGAGATTGGACATCTAACCTAAATAGCTATTTCAATCATCATGAAGGAGCATTTAACTTGTCAACCCAGGGACATGAACTTGAAAAGGGTCAGCACAGTATGTGCACTAGGAACCCAAAGTAGTCATTTTCATTCTATAGCTAAGAAAGACACAATGCTGAGAGTAAATTGCTTGGAAAGGGATAACATAAATGTTGAACATCAACCAACAACTATACTAAGCTATAATGCATGATAGAAATGAAAATCTGAGCAAACAATAGGAAACTGCTCTATCTGCTTTGGCTGGAAGAACAGCCACATAATAAAATTCTAGTGGTTGGAGGAATAGTCGGTGCCACATTATGAACTAATTGCCGAATACAAAATAATACTAAACTAATACTAAACTAAAGGATGAAATACTCACCAAGTGGGTCCCCTTGGATGAGTATCCTCTAATATTAATGTAAAATCAGATACTCAAACTTAGAACTTCATTTTATTCATTGGAATCATGAGTACAAAAGAGTAGCATAACTGTATTGCTTGAAAAATTAAGAATGCAAGTACACCATTAGATTGTGCAACCTCTTGAGAAGGAGCATCTGATCCTTATTTATACTACCAACTAAGCAAGGTGGTCAACTCCACAAACTAGGAGGATGCCATTTTAGGGAAAGCAGAGAAAGTGGAGAGGTGGTTATGCACGGATGGAATCTGGTTAGACGTGCCCGCCTTAACGCAGATTTAGCACAACAATAATTCCTATATTTGTTCAACACTAATAAAGATCATTTAAAAAGCGGTTACAATTCGGTTTGCATGAGGAATCTCTCGCCATCGACCTCTTTTGACCTTTGAATGATTCCCTTGTTGGATGTTATGATACATGACCATTTGGTGGTGTCTTTCTTAGTTTAGTATCCTCAACTTATATTTGCATGGCAATATTAGTACGCACAATAATTTCATATTTGTAACCACCTTAAAGAACGTTCATTAACCACATGCAGAACTAATATAGATAGTCCATCTAACATGCCAATGTCATTAAAGATTTGCAAAAATAAGATTAGGCCCAATGTATATAGTTTTGATGAAATCTCATAAAAATATCAACACTTAACATCAAGGTTCATGAAAAATTCAACAAATAAAACGTAAATTCTACCCAAAATTAGACCATAAACTAGACTCATCACTTCCCCCAACCTAAGGTTTTGTTGGTCCTCCAACAGGGCAAGGGTTGTTCTTCTGCTTGGTCAATGCTCTAAAATTTTCAATTGACAACTATCCTACATTAGTGTTTGTTGTGCTTGAATTAGGGTCCCAATAGAATCCTTTCAATCTGTCCAATCTGCTCCATCTTTGTCTCTCTACAACAATATCATAGTGGTAAAACTTGGAATTTGGTATGGGCCACATCATAATAGGTGGCTGAAAAGTTAAGGGAAGCCAGAATCATCCTTTTGTCCTTCCAATTTGAATATATCTGCCAATTCTTTTAGTTGTTGCAACATAGTTCTAGATGGAATGAGGCTCATCTTGTTTTAGCTCATTAGTTAGGTTGTTCCATCTTTGTGAGAGGTATCTCTTAACAATTTCCTCTTTTTCTTTTTCCTTCACCTCATACTCACTATAGACTACTTCTATCCAAGGCATAATCTTATTACCATAGCTAGGTCTGAAAAGCATTTAGTGCCATTCCCTATAAATGTCCCTTGGATTCCTTGATTAAGCCTTGATGGCATGAGGGATGTTGGATTCCATTTGCTTATAAGCCCCATATTGTTTTCCCCAACTGATCTCATTTTGTACCCAAGACATAAATTCCCTTAATTGGACATCCCCAACATATAGCAGTGGATTCCAATCATGGTCTTGAGTAACAACATAATTATGCAAATAAAACTCACACAACAAATGTTGGAAACAAGCAACACTGAGAGGGAGGGTGAATCGGTGTTGTGCAAAAATTAGATTTATTATTTTGATCTTTAACCCATTTAAAACATTCAACCAAAAGAAATATGCATGAACAAAAAGAAAACAACCACAACACCATAACACAAAGATTTTTATATAGAAACCCTGTTAGGGAAAAAACCACGGTGGATGGCCAATCCACAATATGATCTGAGTATACTCAAAAGAAATATTGCAATGTGGGAATGCACTTCCATTTAGGTGCACTTCCTAGAGCTCACTACTCAAAATAGAAAGACACACTTCCTTACAAAGATTTGGATTAGATCCAAAAGAATGAATTGAGAGAGTAACATCTATAAATGCTTGATTACAGTTCCGGTTAGGCTCAGTAGCGATCTTCTGTCCTTTTGACTAATTCTGCACTTCTGCTCTGCTCTTCTCCATCTCGCATAAAAAAAATTTTAATGCACAAGTGAAACTGTGCATAATCGCTCAATCACCCTTCTAATATTCGTGACACACATCAACACACCTTAATCACATACCAAAATGATATAATTGATCATTTATATATATCCACGACTAATAATTTAATCACAACATGTTGGCTTCGATAAAACTTAGAAATATTTACAATTGGAGGCTGAAATCATGAATAATATTGAATGCACATCCACAACAGTCAGCCACAACTTAGCTCAGACCCAAATTAAAATGATCGAACACAAAAATATTTGAGTAAACACTCTTCGAATAACCGCGACAAGTTATATCAACTGGGTTAGCCACCAAACATTGATGAACAAAAAGATATCCAACCATATCTCTAGACTTGCACACAACTTGATACGAGGCACTGCGATTTTTAGATAACATAAGACATACATTGATCAACCTCCCATGAGATCCACAACTCAAAATAACAATAGAAAATATGCATGTGAATCGATGAACATAAAACTATCAGATGCTCTGTTCTTCCTTGACTGTCTTCAGTCTATTTGCTGGTATGAGAAAATGATGATGTGCATATCCAATCACTGACTAGGGTTTCCATCAATAACAACACCAGAAAACATTTGTAGTGTCTCTTGCAAAAAATCTCCCCCTTTGGCATTGATGGAAACACTTAGTGAAAAATGACTAAGTGTCGGATTAGTACCAACATGAATCGCACCGCCACTTCAAAACTTCAAAAAAATCCTCATTCAAGGCTCAACAATGCAACTCCCCCTAAGATGAATATACATTTTTCATTGTATAACTCTCCCCCTTTGGCATCAATTGAAAAACTGGGGAAACCAAAAAAGATCAAAATTTCAAACTATACAAGCATGATCTTATAACTTACACAAATTTGAAAACATCTACAAAATCTCTCTTCAACACGCTTAAATTTGTGTCCCAAACCCTTTTGAGACTCTCCAAAATTGTTATGTGACCACAAACTAAATAAGATTGTGTTTTTGCAGAATCAAGATTCATTGGGTCACTAGTTTCCATAGCATCTTTGGCTTTCTTTAATGCACTCACCATTATTTCAATCTTTGGACCAATTAGTCCTCTGAGCTCACATGCTCTTCCTACAATCTTGTCATTTTCATGCTTCAATCTCCTTATTTTGTCAAGTAGAGATATTACTTGACCTTCTTGCTTACCAACAATGCTAGCTAACAGATCAAAAGCATCAGAAATGGTAGTCAATTGTTTTTCAAGATCCTTCACCTTCTCATTTTCTTCAGTAAATTTGGACAAAACCAAACATGACTTATAGGCCTTTTTGCCTTCAGATAGAGAACCTTGAATATTCTTCATACAGGTGGCTAACAGAGTTTTATCATTTGCAATGATTTCTTTCAACCTACTAAATATTTTTCCATCAAACTCCTTTCACACTTTAACCATGGATGATCTTTCAAGAGACTCAAAATGAGTACTTACATAATTTATGAGCTTCTTCAATTCATCGAAAGAGGAACCAGATGGATCCTTAACATGAGTTAGCATAATTTTCTTTAGAACTCTAGATGCAAGACCCAAAATTTCATTATCCTCAATGTGGAACTTCAGAAATTCTTCTATGGCTTTTTCCTGGGCAAAAGATGCAACTATCATTTTATGAATTGGGGAAAAGGTGGATAGATCAATCAGGCCTTCAACCAATTTAGGATCAAATTCTTCCTATTGATCCACTAGAAATTTCTTCACTACCTCAGCAGTGTCTCTTGTTTCCACTGGAATTTCCTTAACTTGAACCTTTTCTTCTTCAAATTTTGGTTCTTCAGTAACTGTTTCTTGATTTCCTTTAGGAGCTTCAACTTCTTCATTTGGAATCTCCTTTCCTTCAGCTAATACAACCTTAGGAGCTTCAGTCTTCATAGGTACTTATGTATTGACCACATCAAGAGAAATATGAATATCCTTAGTAGCTACATTCACCTCATCATTTACCGGATTAGATACAACATCTTTAACATTCACTTCTTCAACATTGATCTTTTTCTTTAACAAAAATGCTTCTAGCATTTTCTTGGTTTCATCAGCAACAACATCAGTTTCACCAATCATAAGTTTTTTCACCCTTGTTTTTCTTTTAAATTCCTTCTTGGCCTTGCTTAGGAGTGATTTCATCTCCTCAATAGACATTTCCAGACATAAGTCTACAAGAATTCTCTTTCTCATATGCTCTTCTTCTGTCCTAGCAGTTACTCTTCTCATCTCCAAAACCTTATACAAACTCTTAGGTAAACCAAACATAATTTCAACAAGAACTTTATTGAAAATATTCAGATGTTTGATTGTTGCTTCCTCAAGAATTCTTTGTCATGATTCATCAAAAATTTCATACAATTTGTAGAGGGGCTTGAGGTTTCCATCCTTGACAACAACATTCTCAACTTCTTCAATTGTCATACTTGGTTCGTCAATTTTCTCCTTCTTCTTTGTCTTTTCTTCCTCATCAAAAGATTTTCTCTTGGTTACCTTTGTAGCCTGAGTGCCGACAACCTTTATTTATTTCACAACTTTATCTGACTCAGTCTCCTCATCTTCTAAGATGACTTCATAGGTTCTTGTTCTCTTTCTCTTCTTCCTCTTACTGGAAGCCTTGTCTTGAGTTTGCATAGGAACTGGCTTGGCTGTAGGAGTGGATAAGGATGGAGAAATCCTTGATGATCTAGTACAAGTAGAGGATGTTGTTAGACTAGCAAATTCGGTTCTTGTTGGCTCTTTTCCTACTTCAAATTCATCTCTCATCCTTTTAGCTTCTTTCAATTCTTCTGCATATATACCCATTCTTTCTGCAATGACTTCCACTTCTTTTCTTACTCTTTTGACAGGCATAGGCTTCTTTAGCTGTTCATACACATGCATATCTTTTTCAGCATAGGTTCCAAACCTCTCTTTTGTCAAATCCAGAGGTTTGCTCAACAAATGTTCTACATACATCTCCAAGATGTTCTCCTTGACTTCATATCCCATAGGCATAATCCATATTGTTCTAGGATCAACAACTTCCATTAGGCATTGATCAATATCTACCATGAAACAAATTATATTTTTGTACTTCTCTACAATTGAAGTAGGAATTCTTTCCCTTGCATGAATCATACTCTAAATTTTTTTTAAGTACCCCTAGAGGGAAGTTTTTCTAGTCTGACTATCACCAATTCCATACAATATATCTCTTATTTGAACAACTACAGGCTTATTAATTTTCCAATGAAATTTCCCAACACCCGGAACCTCACTCATGAAATAAAAGAACAAACACAACAACAAATTACCATATTTAAAAGAGTTCTTGTCTTTCTTAATCTTACCCAGATTCTCCATCAGCTGACTTCTTAGTAGCTCACACAAGTCATATTCTTCATTTTATTTTACCATCTAATAGGCTACATAAATGGTTGTACCAAATACTGAATTATCCTGGCTGGAGTGGTAGACCTTGTAGCCAATGACCATCGATTCAAATTTCACATTCACTTCAAGAATATCTTCGATTGTCATTTCCCTTCTATCAAATATTGCACCTGTTGCATTAGTAACCATCTGATTCTTTACATATTTCAAGATTGGTAGTCCACCAGAGGAATTTAGACCTGTTACAACACTTATAGCCTCTTTCATAATCTTAAAAGGTATATTCAACCACATGAACTCGGCATGAATTCAGCTTAAAATATATCACACCCATTCACTTTCCTCAAATATGGGGAATTTCACAAACTGTTTGAACTTCTTCTCTTCTAAGGTTTTGTATTCTAGATTAACAGTGAAGTACTCTCCAATTATATGGTTGGAATACAAATTCAGCATTTGTGAGCTCCCTAACTCTTCAACATTAGCATGAATGTAAGCCCTAATGTCTTTAGTATGCAAGACATTATACAGTACAAACAAAAACACACCTAGGGGATTGATCTCAACAAACTTAAAAGGATGCCACTTGAACTTCAGACGGGATCTATCCTTGACTTCAACTACCAATGGAGTGGCCATTTTTTCAAATTCACAAATTCACAGGTTTTTTTCGATAGATACCTTTTCGTCAAATCAAAGTTTGATCGCTGAATCTTCTTCACACTTTGAATCTCACCGCAATTCAACAAAGTTCACCCCAAAGCTCTCCAAACTTCCAAAATGCAAAGTGACAAATGAAGGATAAAAGGTGACCTTTTATCGTTCGCACACCTAACCCTTTTTTTTGCAATAAATGCTTTTACCCTAACTCATTCGGTTACCCTGTTTCCATGCACTATGATAGATAATTCTTCTGCAAATATCCAATACTGTATAATACTTCCTCCAATTGGTTGAACAACATCTAAAAAGAATCTATTCACTTACTAGAATTATCCACATTCTGGTGTTAGTTATTGACAGGGGGGTAAGAAATTTTCTTGACTGCTCCCCCTAGGCCAAAGGCCTAAAACTAATTCCCAGAGGAATTACCAGAAGCAGATTTTGGTGGTGGCACATTTCCTTCAACAAAGGGATTATTCTTCACCCATTTCTTTTGCATTTTCCTCCTAATCACATTTTTAGTGACTTTACCTTTTCCCTAACATCCTGCTGCATGTTTTTTTTTACCGAACCTCTTTTACTCCAATAGAATCTAGCAGTGTGGGAAATTTTTTTGTAGTTGTAACACACAAAATTTCTCTATCCAGACCTACTGTTCCACTAATTTTTCCTTGATCTGCATTGGTTAGGAATATGCCCAAGTCTATTGCATGCATAGCATCTGACATCTCTATGAAAGTTTTTCATCACATTTCTGCATTCATTTGACTTATGACCAAACTTATTACAATTAAAGCATTGACCTAAGAAAGATGGTCCACTTGGATTCATCCTGCTTCTACACTGAGAAGCCATATGACCAAATTTATTGCAAGTAAAACAGTAACCATTGAATCTTTGATCATTTGGTTGTCTTACCAGATTCCTTCTAGCTCCATTCATCTGATTTCCTTTCCTGAATCTCCCTTGTCCGGATCTAGAAATTTCTCCTTCTTCATAGCCAAGACCTCACTTGTCACCATCAGTCCTTTGACCTTTAATTAGTTCATCAAGCTTGGCTGAGCTAGCTTTGAATTTCTCCTTGTACTCATTTGTAATAGTAAGTTCATTTCTGAGATCATCAAGCTATTTTTCAAGCACTTGCTCATTGTTTTTAGATTATTCCAATTGATTGTCCAATCGACTACATTCTTCATATTTTTCTTTCAAGGATTGACAAAGCTTTTCTTCATTCTTCTTTCTATCTTCAATCTCCTTGGTCATTCTCATCATGAGATATTCCATCTCATGCTTCAGGGCAGCATTTTCTTTGGAGAACTTTTCACATTCTTCTATTTTCTCCTTCAAGGCATGACTCATTTGTTAATCTTCAATGCTTCTATTCTTATGCTTAAGTTGATCACATAATTCCTTTCTTTTCTCCCTTGATTCATTGATTTTTTCTTTCAATGATTGAATGAATTTCTCTACATTCTCAAGACTTTCTTGTAGTTCTTGGTTCTCACATTTTGACTGGTCAAGATCATCTAGGGCCACCAAAAGTTTTTGTTGAAGACTGCTTGTATCCATTGAAAACACTTTCCAATATCTCCCCAAGCTGTTAGAATTCTTTTGAGGAACTAGCTCTGATACCAATTGTTGGAAACAAACAACACTGAGAGGGTAGGTGAATTAGTGTTGTGCAAAAATTAGATTTATTATTCTGATCTTTAACCCACTTAAAACATTCAACCAAAAGAAATATGCATGAACAGAAAGAAAACAACCACAACACCATAACACAAGGATTTTTACATGGAAACCCTATTAGGGGAAAAACAACGATGGATGGCCGATCCACAATATGATCTGAGTATACTCAAAAGAAAGATAACAATGTGGGAATACACTGGCATTTAGGAGCACTGCCTAGAGCTCACTACTCAAAATAGAAAGACACAATACCTTACAAAGATTTGGATTAGATCCAAAAGAATGAACTAAGAGAGTGACATCTACAAATGCTTGATTACAATTCTGGTTAGGCTTAGTAGTGATCTTCTATCCTTCTAACTAATTTTGCATTTCTGCTCTGCTCTACTCTAACTCACATCACAAAATCTTTAATGCACAAGTGAAATTGTGCATAATCGCTCAATCACCCTTTTGATATTCGTAACACACATTGACACACCTTAGTCACACACTAAAATGATAGAATTGATCATTTATATATAACCACGACTAAGAATTTAATTGCAACATGTCGGCTTCAAGAAAACTTAGAAATATTTACAACTGATGGATCAAATCATGAATAATATTCAATACGCATCCACAACAGTTAGCCACAACTTAGCTTAGAACCAAATGAAAATTCTTGAATGCAAAAACATTTGAGTAAACACTCCTTGAATAATTGTGATGCGTTATATCAACTGGGTCGGCCACCAAATATTGATGAACATAAAGATATCCAAGCAGATCTTTAGAGGTGCACACAACTTGATACGAGGCACTGAGATTTTTGGATAACACAATACATACATTGATCAACCTTCCATGAGATCCACAACTCAAAATAACAACAAAAAATCTGCATGTAAATCGATGAACACAAAACTGTCGGATGCTTTGTGTTGGTATGTGGCAAGTGATCATGTTATACAATATAGCCCATGGTATATTGTACACCCTGGTATGTATCCTTGCTGGGGTTTGGGATTAGGGTGGAACCAGGGTGGGGTTTAGGGGGTGGTAGCCCCCGAAAAAAAATTTCCTCCTACTTTTTCACGTCATCACCAAAAAAGGGAAAAGTCAACGAAAAAAGAAAAAAACCCAATTTTGTAGAACCCTAATCTAGAATATTCTAAGCTTGTTGAAAAAGGGTTCAGATGGGGGTTACAGTATGATGAAAAATGTGATTATTCCCAATATTGTGATAGGTTTTTTGCACTGGCTAATAAAATCACTGGATGGTTGCGGTTTGGTGGATGTAGCCCGAATTGGTTGAACCACGTTAAATTCTCTATGTTATAATTTATTCTATGTGTTTTAGTTTGTCTGTTTATTAATTAAATATGCACTTAATTGTTAGATATCTGCCATTCTAACCCTAACACTTTTTTCTTCCCTGATTATCTTCAATCTGTATGCTAGTATGAGCAAATGATGACGTGCGGATCCAATCACTGACTAGGTTTTCCATCAATGACAACACCAAAAAATATTTGCAATGTCTCTTGCCAACAACAAATTCTTCATTTTAGGGGAAGCAATTCGATAAGCATTGAAAAATTCAATAGGAGTCTCAATGGAAGGGTTCAAACTTGAGACAATCCTTGCCATCTTAAAGGAAATATATTTCTCCTTCAAATGAAAAGCATAGACCCTTGGAGGGGTCCTACACTCTAAAATTTGTGGTACCAAGGCTGCCATATCATCCACCTACTTCTTCAAGGTGTTAATATTTGCATCCTTATATTCAATCTCCTCATCTTTCTTTTGAATTTCTTTCTTCAATTTGTGTTTCTCCTCCTTCCATTCTTCTTCCCTTCTTTGCATCTATTTCCATAAATGGATAGCTACCATGTGCATTGAAAAATAAAGGGGGCTATGCATTCCTACCAACATTTTTCCTAGCACTGATGCTTGCTCTCCATATAGTACTAACTGCAAGGATTTAGGTTGTCCCATCAATTCTAGCTGCAGGGGTATTGATTGTTCTCCCAATTCTTATTGTTGTTTCTGAAACTCTTACTCTTCTTCTTCCTCTTTCTCATGCTGTGGGAAATCTTGATTTTCCTCATACCCTTGATTCTCAACTTGTTTTGCAATATCAACAAAATCTATCAGTGTTATGTTTGATGTAGTCTTAAATATATCCTCTTCTTCGACATTCACCTACCCCATTAGAGATTTTGTGTCCTCCTATGATATTACTCCAGACTTAGAAATTTCTTGTGAAGGCATACCAAAGGCTAGCCCAGCTGGTCTTGATTTTCTAGGAGGGCTTTCATGTTTTACTTTGGCTGTAGGATGAATAGTGCCAACCTTCCGCTTCTTAGAGCTTGGTACTTCTTTTTCTGCTAGCCAATTTTTAGCTTTTCCTTTTCTCATTTCTGCCTCTCTCTTATGTTCCGTAGTTTTTATTAGGATTCCAAGAGGAACATCATCATCATAATCTAGAGAGGAACTTTCTTTTTCTGAGTGCTCTGTCCCAGAAGAGCTAATTTCTATGGTTTCTTTTGCTGCAGGAGGGTTTACACTAGGGCCTATGACAAAGATTGAAGCACCAAAAGTGACTTCAGCCATGATCAATCTCTTGCTAGACCTACTTGGTTGAGGTAAAACCCTAGGTCGCAAGTGCTCAGATCTAATTTGATCATTTTTTATGAATTCTTCCCAGGTCATTCCAAACATATCATGCAGAGACCTCAACTAATAATTTAATCAGACAATGGTGGGAAACGGAATTGCCCCTAACTTTTTGACTTTCGGCCGCCATGATTGAAAGAAGGTTGTATAGCATGTTCAACACATTCATCCTCCTCTCGTGCCTCATGTGATTCAAAATTTTGACATGCATAGAATGTAGATTTGACAGGCGACCTTCATAGGTGATGTATATTCTGACATAAACAACTATCTGCTTCCATGGATCAAGCATAGAGGTTCTCTTCCCACATTGTTTATCTATGTTGAATGGAGGGTCGCTTGGTTCTGTAAATTCAACCCTGGCTAACCTAACATCTCTGGAGGCAAGGTAATGTTCACCATCAACAAGTAACCCTTTAACTTCTGCAATCCTTTCTTTAGTCACCACGACCTCCAACCCTTTTACTATGGCCTTCACTTCAGACAATGTTTGGGAAAATGCTAGTGCAATGTCTTCATCAAAACCATCCATCTTGAGGAAGTAGTCTAACCACCCGCAATTTCTAAATTCGGCCAAGCAGGGTGCATCCTGCAATAATACATCGTGCACCATGGGTTCATTTTGAATTAACCCACCTCCCATTTTTTGAAATCAAACAATCACTTTGTGGTTTCCTTCCTACAATTCTCATTTGAAAACCCAATTCACCTTCCTACAACACTTGCTAAATTTCCAATGCCAATGTTGACTAAATTTCCCCTTTCTACTTTACCTTTTGTTTGCACCTTGAGATTATGACAGGGTCAATAATGGAAAAGGAGTAAGAAAGGAAAGTTATGATGGAGAGAAATGGTGGTGGCAGTTGGTGTAACCTCACACATGTGATCCGTCCTCTCACTCATATTTCAAATCGGCTCAATTTAAATTTTACTAACGTAGACCAACATGGATTGACACGTGGGAAAAGTATTCACATCTTTTTCTTCCCCCCAACCTAAATTTTGGCATGTGTCCTCACATGAGAGATGATGGTTTGATAGGGGTAGGGAATAATAGCATGCTATGGTGAACACCCATATTAATGTACAACAATTAAATGAATGCACTAAAGACAATTAAGATATAGCAATTAATGCGTACATACCTAAATGTGTGGAGGATTTGTTGCAAAGATTGTGGAGAAAGTATCGTTCACCTTTTTATGAAGTAAGTTGAGCAATTAATGAAAATGAGGTGGAGTGGAATGAAGTGAAGTGATGGAAGAGAGAGAAATGTGGTGATGGATGGTTGAACAAATGGACTCCCACAGAAGTGGAAGTCTTTATTATGACAAGTACATACCTTAATTAGCTAGGAGGGACACTAGGTCCACTTCCTTCGGCTGCAGGAAGCTCGGGTGTTGCATGTTGAGTGACTTACTATAGGAAATATTATTTGGAAGTTGGCTTGTGATACAATCTGAGGCGATGACCATTGACAAGCAACTTGAATCTGACTGGGTCAATAGTAGTGAGTTGAACAACACCATTAGAGAATACTTTAGCAACCTCATATGGTCCTAGCCACCTTCTCTACAATTTTCCTGCATTATCCTGATACCTTGAGTCATAGAGCAGTTCCTAGTCACTTGGTTGGAATTTCTTGTCCTTGATGAATTTTTCATGCCACTTGATTCTCTAATTCTACACTACCTCAGTGTGATGCAAGGCTACTCTCCTCATCTCATCCAAAGCATTCAACTACATGATTCTTTCGCTTTGTGCCTTAGATATATCCATCCCCAAATCTACTAGAGTCCTAAGAGTCTTGTGTTCAAATTCAATGGGCATCATGGCTATTTTTCCATACAACTCAAATGGAGTGAAACCTGTAGTAGTGTTCCAAGTAGTTCTATAGGCCGAAATAGCCTCTGGTAACCTATTTTCCCAATCCTTTTGTGGATAGCTATTGTTTTGGTAAGAATAGCTTCAATTTCTTTGTTAATCACCTCAACTTGGCCATTGGCCTGGGGGTGATAATGAGTAGACTTCCTGTGTCTTATTTTGTACTCATTAACCAGTGCTACAACAAGGGTTGATGTGAATTGAGCCCCTTGATCAGTCACTATCTCTCTTGGAACTCCATACTTGATGAAAATATCTTCATAAAGAAATTCTACAACCTTGTTATCTCTCACATACTTCATGGCCTTAAATTCTACCCACTTTTTTACATAATCAGTGCATACAAGGATATAAGAATTACCATTTCATGGAGGGCCAATGGGTCCTACAAAATCCAATTCCCACTTGTCAAAGGGAGTGATTACTACCTGAGGGTAAAGTGGCATCTCATTAGATTTGGTTGGTCGACCCATTATTTGGAATCTATCACATTTCCTTGTATATCTTCTTGCATCCTTGTGGAGTGCTGGCTAGTAATAGCATGTGTTCAAAATATTCATTGTTGTCCTCTTGGCTGAAAAGTGTCCTCCAAATGGTTCGTTGTGACATGCATGCAAAATGTCATATGTCTCATCTTCTCTCACACATCCCCTCATAACATGGTCTAGTCTAGTATAAAACAAACATGCAACAATCCATGAGAAATGTTTTTTTTTCTCAATGAGTTCCCTTCTCTCTTTTGGAGAGAAGTGAGGAGGAACCCTACCTGTGACTAGATAATTAGCCATGTTAGCATACTAGGGTGTTTGTACACTGATGGAGAATAGATGCTCATCAAGAAAAGAGTCATCTATGGTTTGATTATCCATTGATGTAGTTAGCCTTGAAAGAAAATTTGCAACAACATTGGCCTTCCTTGGTTTATCCACAATGGTTATGTCAAACTCTTGCATCAACAATAACCATCTTGCCTGCCTACTAGAGTCATAGGTTTATTCATGAGATATCTAATGGATACATGATCATTGTGCACAAAGATTTGGTAACTTATTATGTAATTCCTAAATTTGTTTAGGGCATAGATCACTACCAACATTTCTTTTTCTGTCACTATATATTTGAATTCAGCTCCCTGCAAATTTTTGCTGACAAAACAAATGGAATTTTTAATAGATCCTTCTTTCTATCCTAAGACTAATCTTATGGCATAATCTAATGCATCTGTATGGATGTGGAAAGGAAGCTCCCAATTAGGTCCATTGAGTACAAGAGCATGAATCAAGGCTACTTTCAAATCAAAAAATTTCTTGTCACAATCTTTAGTCCACTATAATTCAACATTTTTAGTGAGAAGAGTATACAATGGTGCTGCTATTTTTCTAAAATCCTTGATGAAATGCCTATAATATCCTGTATGGACCAAGAAACTCCTAACATCCTTCTGTTTATCAGGTATGTGAAGATTTGTTATCACCTCAATCTTTGTAGGATCTACTTGAATTCCTTTGTGATAGATGTAGTGGCCAAGAACTACACCTTCTTGCATCATCATGAATCACTTTTCACTGTTTAAGGATAGATTTTGGTCTTCACATCTTTGTAGGACTCTCTTAAGATTTTCTAATTCTTGATTGAAATCAACACCATAGGTGGTAAAGTCATCCATATAAATTTCCTTGCAATCAAGAGAGATATCTAAAAATATGCTAATGACTGCCCTCTGAAAGGTCGCAGGTGCATTGCATAAGCCAAATGGGAGTACTAAGTAGGAATAGGTTCCCCATGGATAGGTAAAGGTGGTATTCTCCTGGTCCTCAAGTGGAATTTGGATCTAGTTGTGGCCGCTGAATCCATCTAGAAAAAAAGGTATTGCTTTCCTACAAGCAAGTCCAAAACTTGATCTATGAAAGGTAAGGGAAAATGGTCCTTTTTGGTGGCAGCATTGAGTTCCCTGTAATGAAAAAAAACTTACCATTTCCCTCATTTCTTGGGCACAATCACTAATGGAGACACCCACTGGCTATCTGAAATGGGGTAGATAAATCTTGTATCTAGTAATTGCTACAGTTCCCCTTTTACAATTTCTCTCAGTGTAGGGTTAATTCTTCTTTGTGGATGCCTCATTGGGGTGCAATCATCTTTGATGTAAATTCGATGAGTGTAAAACTTAGATTCCAATCCCTTCATATCATGATAGCCCCACTCAAATGCATGCTGGTGGGTCCTTAATAGGTTTTCCAATAACAACTGTTGTTCTTCACTCAGTTTGTTGTTAACATTCAAATATTTTCCTTCTAACACATGCACTCAAGTGTAGTTAACTCTATCATTGATGCTTCATTAATGTATGGTACCTTGATTTCATATGGAATCAATGTATATGAAATACTTGCTACTATAGGAAGTATGACCACAGGAAGATTGGTTGTAGGAAGAACATCTGTAAGAAAAGTGGTGACAGGAAGAGAAAACATAGGTGTCTTGACTAGAGCAGCAGAATGAGAAGATGATGCCTCCTCCACTTCACAATGGTTTTGAATGATGTTAGCTAATAATTCATCTTCATCTTGAAGCTACATGAAGGAGCTTCTGCCTAACATCATAAGTTGTGCCAAAAAACTAACTTCCTTGTCCTCTTCACCAACATGTGGCCTTATGGGATTATCCTCATGATGGGATGGTTGAGCAAGAGGATAAAGAACAAAATTTTTAGTATTCTTCCCATCAGAAATTGTCATGTCACCTGACCGACATCCAATATATGCATCTACAGTTGCTGACCATGGCCTTCCAAGAATAATGGGATACCCACCTAGTGTAGCTTTAGGAGAAAGAATCATGAAGTCTACTGGGTATTCCTAGGAGTCTAGAATTACCATGAGGTCCTCCACTATACCATCAGGCTTAACAGTAGAACTATCAACAAGTTTTAGGACATTAGGATTAGATCTCATGCTTGCAACATTTAGTTTTTGTAGGATGTCCTTAGTCATTATGTTTATTGTTGCCCCTAAATCAATCAGAGCATTCTTTATTTGAATCCCATTTATAACAATTGCTACCACAAGACTACTTGGGTCATTGTACTTAGGGATAGTCACTTTTCCAAGCATGATGTCAGCCAACTATCCCACCACATGAACTGTAGTTGGGTCTTTCTTTTTCCTGCCTAGCTTCTTGAGGCATGTTTCTTTGATTGTCTTTCCATAGATTGGGACATCCTTTATGGCCTAAAATAGAGGTATCTAGACACGTATATGCTTCATATGATCCAAGATGTCAAAGGTTGTGTCCTCCTTTTCTTCCTTCTTCTTGGAAACTTCCAATCTCTGAGGAAATGGTGGTTCTTGTTCAGTCTGCTTGACTTGGACTGGTTCAAGATTTTTAGGTGCACTTGGCTGAATGGGATCATTCAAAGGTTCATCTTCCTCTTCCACAAGAATCTTAGTGATAATGGGCTTAGAAGGGGCTGGTAAAGTAGTCTCTGAATGCAAGTGGATGTCACTTACACTCACAACATATGCAAGGAATTGGTTTGAAACAATAGAGTATACAGGCTACTATTGTGGTTTGTTATTTGGATTGGGTGTGGGTTGAGCTGGTAGTTGAGTACATTTAGGTGCATTTGAACTTCAATTAATAGGTGGAGGCATTATAGCAGGTTGTTGGGGCTGAGAAGGTGGCTGCATCTAACTCGTTGTCTAGGTAGGCCATTATTTTCCTCCCATCCATTGATTTTTTTGCTTCCAATTTCCTGGAGGTGGTTGCCAATGCCCTTGAAATTGCTACCAATTCCCCTGAGGTGGCTACCACTAGGGTGGAGAGTTTTGATAATTGGGCCAAACATTTGGAGGGATAATCCAAGTTTGTGGTAGATATCCTCCATAGTTGGATGGATATGGGGGTTGTCATTGGTTACTAGATGAATGGGAATTGAAATATGGCCCAACATAAGATAGTGGATCCAGTGGCATACCTTGTCTTGGAGCCCAAGGCCTCCTTTGTACAACATAGTAGACTTGGTCTTCTTCAATCTAGATTGGTTTGAACTCTAGTGGAATTTTCTTACTTTCAATATTAGCTACCATCTTGCATTTGCAGTCCTTCTTCTATCTGCAATGGGGGCAATACTCTGCCAACATTGCCTCTGCCTCCTCTTGTTTCTTCTTAGCCTGAAGCACATCTAGTTGAGTAGGTAGATTGTTTATACTGTCTTGCTTGAAATCTTCCATCAAGTGTGTGATCTCCATCCTTGAAACTCCACTAGTAGATGACTTACCCATAGAGGATTGGTAAGCTCTCCCTTTCTTTGAAGCTGCCCTAGAATAGTTCTAGCATATTTTCTTGATGTCTTCCTAAGGAACTTGGGTGATATCTCCTCCTGCCATTAGGTCCAAGCCATCAGTGCAACTCTCATTAATTCCTCTTAGGAAAAGAAACTTTTGTGATTCTTTGTTCTGGGTATGGTGTGGAGATTTCTGTAAGTAGAATAGAAACCTTGAAATGTAATCCTCTAGGCTCTCATCTTCCTTTTGTTGCATCCTGAAAATGTCATCTCCTCTCATGTCACTACCCCTACAATATTCCTTGTATTTATCAAGGAACTTTATTTTCATGTCCTCCAAAGTTTCCATAGTATCTCTACCTAGGCTCATGAACCATATTAATACAACTTATTTTAGAGTGGTAGGAAATAGCTTAAGCCTATGGGAACCAGTGGTATAGTCATAACTCCTGTAGCGTATATCAAACTCGAACAAGAAAGTATTAGGGTCTTCTGTAACAAGTCCATAAAACTTAGGAAGTGCTGAAGCAGGGATATTTTTTATGTTGTCAACTTCATTCTGATGGGAAATGGGGAAAGAGAAAGCTGGTTGGTTAGGTCTATTTCTATTTGCATCACCCATGCTTGCTTGATGTAGTTCCAAAGCAAAGGGGTATGGATCTTCTTCTTCTTCTCTTGGAAAGTTCTGATATTCAACTAGCTGGAATGAATCAGGATTATTAGGAAGGAATCTCCCATAAGCATCTCTTCTCCTTCCTCTATGCATGCAATATCAATTCACTATCAACCAAATCACACAAAGAAATAGTAAAGAATAAGGGGGTCATTACTTTCTAAATGATGGGTATGCTAAGAACAACTTTCAGAAATACTACAATAAGAAAACTATCAACGACTCCAAAGAACTTCCTAGTTTGACACCATCCCTGACAATGCTGCCAAAAATGTTGGCCTCCTCAATGATTTAACAACTAGGCCTTTACAACTGTGATTCAGAGATTGGACATCTAACCTAAATAGCTATTTCAATCATCATGAAGGTGCATTTAACTTTCAACCCAGGGATGTGAACTTGAAATGGGTCAACACAGTATGTGCACTAGGAACCCAAAGTAGCCATTTTCATTCTATAGCTAAGAAATACACAATGATGAAAGTAAATTTCTTGGAAAGGGATAACATAAATGTTGAACAACAACCAACAACTATACTAAGTTGTAATGCATGACATAAATAAAAATCAGAGAAAAAAATAGGAAACTACTCTATTTGTTTTGGCTATAGGAACAGTCACATAATGGAATTCTAGTGGCTATAGGAATAGTCGGTGCTAGATTCTTAACTAATTACTGAACATAAAATAATATTAAAATAAAGGAAAAAATACTCACCAAGTGGGCCCCCTTGGATGAGTATCCTCTAATACTAATGTAAACTCAGATACTCAAACTTGGAACTTCATTTTATTCACTGGAATCATGAGTACAAAAGAGTAGCATAATTGTATTGCTTGAAAACTTAAGAACACAAGTACATCATTAGATTGCACAACCTCCTGAGAAGGAGCATCTGATCCTTATTTATACTACCAACTAATCAAGGCAGTCAACTCCACAAATTGGGAGGATGTCATTTTAAGAAAAGAATAGAAAGTGCAGAGGAAGTTATGTGCTTATGGAATCTGGTTAGACATGCCTTCCTCAATGTAGATTTAGCACAACAGTAACTCCTATATTCGCTCAACACCAATAAAGATCTTTTACAAGGCTGTTACAATTCGGTTTGCATGAGGAATCTCCCACCGTCAACCTCTTTTGACCTTTGAATGATTCCCTTGTTGGATGTTATGGTGCATGCCCAGCTAGCGGTGTCTTTCTCAATTTAGTATCCTCAACTTATATCTACATGGCAATGTTAGTTCGCACAATAATTGCATATCTATAACCACCTTAAAGAACATTCATTAACCACATGCAAAATTAATATAGATAGTCCATATAACATGCCAATGTCATTAAAGATTTTCAAAAAAAATATTAGATAGTTTTGAGGAAATATCATAAAAATATCAACACTTAACATTAAGGTCCATGACAACTTCAGCAAATAAAACATAAATTCTACCCAAAATAAGACCATAAACTAGACTCATTAAGGATTACTCTTCTTTATAGTAGCTACTTGGGTATCAACTTGTTGAGTAGGTTGGGAGGTGGAATTTAGTTGAAGGAAACTTTTATTTTGTCTTCTGGAAGGCTGATAGGTGTTCTAGTTTGAAGCTTCAGATTTTTCAGGATGGGTAGAGGTGTTTTTTGGTTCACTACTACCTACAAAATTATGATAATCTCGAAGGGCAGTACACAAGTGCATGAAGGGAGGGAATTTCATCATGGTAAGCTTATCTCTTATCTTCCTTTGTAAATTTTCTATGAACATCTTTTGAAGGTGAGAATCGAGAGTCTTCACACTGATTTGGGAATAAAGTGATTGGTATCGTGAAATAAATTTAGTGACTTTTTCACCCTCATTTTGCTTACATCTCATTAAATCAACTAGTGTCATTTTAGGAAGCATATGCACTTGGAAATGGTTAATAAAGGCCTCAACAAGTTCATTGAATGAACGAATTGAGTTATTCAGTAATGCAGAAAACCAGTCCAAGGCAATGTCTTTCAAGGATCGGGGAAAAAGTTTATCCAAAAGTTTTTCCTCAAGGATAAATTCACTACACAAAGCAGTAAAGGCATTTACATGATTAGCATTATCTCCCTTTCCTCTATATTTCTCAAATCTAGGGATCTCTATACCTTGTGGCATTGGAGTTCTCAATATCTCCAAAGATAGTGGGTTGTTTTTGACATAGTATGAAGGTGGAAAATTTTGATTTTGATTTATGGTGGAAACTTTATGTTGAATGGATGAAAGGCTTTGTAAAATGTGGTTAATGATAGGGTCATTTCTTGTGGTTGGAGATGGAGATGAATATGGTGGTGGTGTTTATGTGTTGGAAGGAGCAGTGAATGGATTGCTTACTGGAGGAGATATAAGATTAGATTCCACATAAGTATAAGGAGCACTAGTGGAAATATTCTAGGTAGGAAGGATGTTGCTAGTTAGTTGCATTGTTGTTGTCACTTGAGGATTGGTATAGGTGGGAATGGATGTTATGGTTGAAGGGGGAGGAGTTTGAATTCCTCCTTGGCTTTGCACATTGTTTGAAGCTTAAGCACCATTAGTGGTGGAAGGAAGATGTTTTCCAAAGATGTGAGCTATGTTACACACAACTTCTAGTCCTTCATGACTTTCCATCATGTGGTGAATACTATCTATGGTAGGTATAACAGTGTTGGAAATGTTTTCAATACTCACACTATCTTGTATGGGCTAGGTCTTCATGCATTTTCATTATGTTTTCTTGAGGGATATGATCAATTATTTTTTTAACACTCAACACAACACTTGTAGGAAAGGTAGGCATAGAAAAAGAGGTATCAAATGTATGGTCTATACCTAGTGAACTAATACCAACACTAGAAGTAAGAGAGCTTGATAACCTAAGATCCACAATGAGTGTTTTATCATGAGATTCCATGAGTATTATACTTTATCTAACCATAGTATTAGTAGTAGGAAACCAAGTAATAAAACTCATACAAGGTACAAACCAAAGAAAGTGCAATGAACACAATATCCTATGCTTGCAATTACACTTGAAATGAAAGAATTTGGAACAACAAGAATTCTGCAAACTATAACACAAAACTGAAAGCAACAAACAGAAGCACATAAAAGAATTTTTAGATCCTAAAATATGGAAAGTCAAAATCAATAGGGACTAAGATGCTAGTAAGGGTTTCTTGGTCCTACTGGTGAAATTATGAAGTTCTAGCGACTAAAACAGGCAACAAACAACATAGAGAAGATTCTAAGATAGAAACCTATAGAGGAACTAAGACACCAGGAAGGGCGTTTTAGTCCTAACAGAGGTTTTTCTTTGAAAAACAACAAATTATGGATTTTCTACAGTGTTCACAAATTTCCTATTCAGGATGTTGATGTTTAGAAACATAAAACTATGCCAATGAATGCAAGGAAAAGTAACTAGTAACAAGCAATTGAATGTAAAAGTGAATGATTTTTTTTTTTCAATTTTGAATGCAATAAGAATGTTTTTAAATGAAATTAAGATGATGAACAATGTATTTTTTAGTTTTTGAATGAAATGAAATGATGCAAAAAAAGGAAAAATGCAACCTATATGCACTTTTACTAATGCAAATATGAGAAACCCTAGATGCAATTTCTCTAATGAAAAATATAATGCAAGAATTAATGCAATCTAGATCTAGGACTTTAATGAACTCCAAATCAGAAAATGAATGCTCAAAAAGGTCAAGTTCGCCAAACTAAATAATAGGAAAAAGGGAGTGATTATGATGTCACTTTTCTTCCTACAATCATTCAATAATGTTCTGGGAGTCCTAATTGGATTGAATATCAACCTCACAAGGTGAGTCAATTCTCAACAAGGAGGATGTAGGAGGGGATTCTTTATGCTTTTAGGGGTTAACCACCAAGAAAATGCTTGGAAAAGACAAATAAGCATTCAACTCGAAAAACCTAGTAATGGAAGCTAAATGAGAGATGCAAATGATGAAATTATGCAATAGGGAGTTAGGGCATGTGTACCTGGAAAGTCTGGAAATGTGAGGATTCTGAAAATGCAAAGAATCTATCAAAATATGCTATGGAGGACAAAGATACCCTTACTATTGTCTTAGTCTCGTTTCTATTTTTTGGGGCAGATGCAAAATCTTCAAATGTAAGAACTAGATTTGGAAGAATTTTTGAAAATACCTCAAGGAGGACTAAGATGCCCCTAGTGGCAACTTAGTCCCATCTAAAATTTTGAGAATCTCTGAATGTAGTCTTGAGGCTTGATGTTTGCACTTCCTTCTTCTTTGATCTTAGGTTCTGAAACTTTTGGAGATGACCTGTAGGTGAGTTTCCATGAAGATGACAACTTTGTAATGCAACTTTGCAACTTTGCAAATTTCAACTTCAATTGATCTTCAAGTCTTCAACCTAAATTTGCAATCACAAAAATACAAGAGGGGAAAAACTTGTTGATTGTTAGTGAATGGGGGTTTTCCTTAGTCAAACCCCTTGTTGGTAATTAAACCTTGAAATGAAATAGAATAATGAAGGGAAATGATGAATGAACAACATGCAATGCTACAACTCACCAAATCCTTGTTGTAAAGTCTACAAACTTGTGTGAAATGGCTGCAATGGATATGGATCTTGAATCAAAGGAATGCTTGAAAGATATGGACTTGAATTGCATGCTTGAATCAAAACCCTACATCACAAATGTTAGCACAAAAACACACATGATGCAAGAAGATCTTTGATATGATGCTTGAATCCTGATGATAGCTCCAAATGCTTGATGAATTTCTCTTGAATGTTGGAATGCTTGAATGCTTAGAGTGCTTGTAATTATGCTTGGTATATCAAAATGAGAGAAGAAACATTGTATTTATACTTATCCATGCTTAATATCCCAAAAATTACACCACACCATGCCAACATATGAATTCATTAATTAAAGGAGGCTAAATCTTGCCATAATTTGAAATTAAATCTTGAAAATACCTTAATGGGAGTAAGACACCCTAGGTGGCGTCTTAGTCCTGAGGCATGAAACTTGGGGCACAGACTCCAAATAGGGACCTATTGAAGTGCTTTCAAAATTATGGTCCCAAGACCTTTGGGGGACAAAGACGCCCTAGGTGGCATCTTAGTCCCAACCCAAAAATTTAGGACACTAAAAAAAAATCATTAAATTATCATTTATCCATTGGAGAATAATGGGATTAGCCAAAAAAAGATATAATTCATAGGTCTTGTGGATGCAAAATAGGACCAGTTAAGACATAAATAGGGATAAATAAGGCAAGGAAGGCCCAAACAAGTGTGAAAATGCAAGGGTATGCATTTTACTACACTATAATTCTATACTTCCTTGCATGATGTTAGGCACACTTGTGGTACTTGTGCGAATGGATGAAGAGAGGTACCCTTGATATGTTGAGGTTATTGTGGAATCATGAAGTGTAAGTGGTTTATGTTAATGTAAAGGATTCTCAGGAATAGGGGAAGCACCAAATGTTGGTGTCCAAGTAGTGGTTTGAGAAGGATTGGTATTGAGGGTACCCACAAGTGTGTTGCTTTCCAATGAAAGAGTATGGCCAAAGTCCTTAGCAAGAATAGTTGAAAAACTAGGAGTTGGTGTGTAACTTAACCCTAGGGATGGAGTTGTTTGAATAGTAGATGAAGTCAAGCCTTGTGTCAATGATTGCACAACAAAAGATGGGGAAATTGAAGTTATGTCGATGATCTGAGCCTTAGTAATGGTGGAGTCAGAAGTGGAAAATGGATTGGATGGAATGGAAGATGATGGATTTGATGATGATTCCTTAGATGCCCCCATTTCTACTCCTAAGCAGTAATGAGAATGAGAAAAGGAATCTTCTAGCATGTGGCAATACTTAAGTGGTTGAGGATCTTCTTGTATTGGAACTTCCACCCCATTAAAGGGGAACTTCAAGCATTGATGGTAAGTGAATGGAACAACTTGCATGACATGGATCCATGGGCGACTGACAAGAAGGTTATGAGGGAGGTCTAGATCAAGGACATGGAAAGTAGTTTATTTTACAACTGGACCAACTTGAATTGGAAGACAAATGATCCCCTCAGAGTCTCTTTCTGCATTGTTATAAGCCTTGATGGTAATGACCTAATTATTTAAGTCAGCATGGGTATAGACTAGCTACTTTATAAACTTTAATGTGTAAAGATTTAAGGTAGAGCCATTATCTATCAAGACCCTTTTTACTTTATGTTAGGAAACAAGGACTTTGATATGAAGGGGACGATTGTGGTTTAGTCAATAAAAGGCATGTCATTTTGACTGAAGCCTAGTTGGTAGATGGATGAAAGATTCCCCACTAATTCTTGGAATTGCAGTGGATCTATGTCATTTGGGACATGGGAATCCTGCAAAGCATTGGTTAAAATCTCTTGATGCATAGGTGAAGACTTCAACAAATCTAGAATAGATATTTGTGTCAGAGTTTTTCCTAAGTGACCAAGGATGTTGTACTATGAGCTTACAAGAGGTGGTTGGGTTGACATTAAGGCTCTAGGGATAGTGATGTGAGTGCGACAGGTGGTAACAACACACCAAGGGTCTTTTCCTTTTACATGTATCATAGAAACACGCGGCTCTTCTTGATGAATGTGCATAATGATACCTTCATATTTAAATGGGACATTTTTGTAGGTGATATTATTTGCGCTATTATCCTAATTATTATTGTTACTATGCCTAGGATTTGCATTAGACATGCTAGCACCTTGATTGTGCTTCAGGAAGGCGTTTTGATAAATTTGTTGTTGATCATTGGACGAAGATGCATAGTTTCCATCCACATGAATATCTCCTCAATCTTTGAGATCTTGGACATATGTTTTTAATCCCTGGAATTTGTTGGTGGAATGACCCTTAATCTTATGAAAATCACAATACTCATTTTCTTTGTACCAGGCAAGTTTGGGCTTGGACTCATCAAAAGGCTTGGTGATAGGGAATGTGATTGGGTAATTAACCTACAACAACCTATTGAAAAAAAAACTTAAGGGTTCTCCTAATTGAGTGAATTGACGCTTATTATTTCCCTGATTATTTTGATTGGATTGTTGAGGTGGACGAGGTGCCCCCTATGGCACAAATATATCATTAGGAATCAATTGTTGAGGAGGGGCATATTGCAGTCTCTATGAGGTATTTGCTACTTGAGCATGTTTAGTGTTAGTGATGCCATCATTGATTGCGTTTTTGTTTTTATTCCAGTAATGAAATTTGTCACCAAACGATTTGAGCTTGTCAAAATTGTGTAATTTGATTTGCCCCTTCGCGACAAGAGCTCTCTTAAGAATGGGACCCTTCTTGATAACGTCCCTAAAGGTGGTGATGTAGTGAAAGTTAAGATTATATGCCATATCGGGATGAGAGTTGGCTATGAAGAGGGTGACCATTTCTTTCTCACTAGTAGGGGATTTCATATGACTAGCCATTGCCCACCACCTTTGTAGGTAGCTAAAAAAGTTTCTCTGGCATGCTATTTTTCCTTCAGGAGATCCAAAGTATCAATGTCCTTCTCCAAGTTGAAGGAGAACTGTGTGATGAATTGTTCTGAAATATCTGTGAAGGAAGAAATTGACCCCTTCTTAAGACCCATAAACCAATCTAAAGTTGGCCTTGCTAAGCTCCTGGGGAACAATCACAGGAGGTAATTATCGCTATGTTGGACATCTTGGCATTGCGCATTGAATTCCTAAAGATGGGATTTTGGATCCTTGGTTCCTCTATACTTATCAAATTTTGGCATTTCAAAGTTCTTTGGAAAAGGAACAAGTGAAATTGAGGGGTCGAACGGGTAAGGAAAAATCTCCTTGAACTTGAAAGAATTTTTAGATGTACCTTCTTGTAAGTCTTTCAATGTGGCCTTCATTTCTTCCCACACCTTATTAATGGTTGGTACTTGAGGTTGATTAGATGGGATGGGTTGGTTATATGGAGGATATTGCTGATAAGATGACGATGGGGTGGAGGTATTTTGGTCATATGATGGTGGAGGTGTGTATGAGGGAGTAGGTTTATATTGATGGGTGTAGGTGGATTGCACCTACTAAGTGGCATAGGATTGCTGATGGTATGGTGGAATTTGATAGTAAGAGGTGGAGGCCCCTTGTTGGTGAGATGGAGGTGCTTGATAGTATGAGGTGGGATTGTGGCTGCTAAGTGGCATAGGATTTATTGATGGTATGGTGGATTTTGATAGTAAGAGGTGGAGGCACCTTGTTGGTGAGATGAAGGTGCTTGATAGTATGAGGTGGGAGCACCTTGTTGATATGAGGGTTGCTGATAAGATGAAGGCTACTGTGAAGTGTAGTATGGGTTAGACTAATAGTTGTATGCAGTGTATTACTGTGAAGCATATGGTAGCTACTGGGGATAAGGCTTCTAATACAAAGTAGAAGCAATGTGTTGATATGGTGGTTGTTGATAGGGTGGCTACAAAGTGGTGGCGTGAGGAAGTTGTTGGTGGGATTGTTGCGGAACATGATGTGCATGACCAAGATTTGGATTAGAGGTGGTTGCATAAAGTGAGCTATTCAGATGATACATATAGTGAGTGATGTTTTCTGGGATATGCTGGTGAGATGGTGGTTGATGTGTCAAGATTTATGTGTCTTGATGAGATGGTTGCACCCATAGGGGTATGGTTGAGATATTAGTCCATAAAGTGATTTGTGGTTGTTGGAAGGGCATATTTTGAGGGGGTTGTGATGGATTTCCATGCAGTTGATGCAAAGGTTGATGTGGTCGCATTGTTGGGATGGGAATATTCTGTGACAAAGGTTCTTCTTGTGGTGTGCTGAGGAGGTTGTTGCAAAATGGTGGTACACTGAGGGTTACCTTGTGGCGGTTGTTGTTGAGATGGAATATTTCCTTGGGGTGGTTGTCGAGGAATAAATGGATTGGATACAAGAATAGACCCTGGAGGTGGTGGTAGAAAAGGGGTGCCCCTAGTATTGATGAGTGGTTGACCTAGCTGGTTTGGAAGGGGTGGTGCAAATGAGATGGGAGTCAAAACTTACAGGACGTTAAGAGGTGGTGGCAATGGCAAGTTGTGTGGCATGCCATAGGCAAAGGGGTCATTTGGATCAGGACCTGACTAGGCTGCTCTGACAACAATGATCTTAGGAGGGGATTGGACCTCATAGAGGATGGAATTCCTGAAACCTTCTTGATACCAATTATCTTTAAGAGAACCCTCCAAAATGTATGAATTTCTTGGAATATTCTGTGAGGCCTAGGGATCTTAAGACACGGGCATGGGCAGTGTGGTATTGACGTATTTGGATAATTGAAAAAATGTTGGTGGTTTGACACCCCTTATTAACAAGGTGACAAGAATTTTATCCCCACATTCATTGAGTACATGATCAATCATCTAGAGATTAGTGGGTTTACTTAGATACTCATCGACAATGACCTCAGGCCAGATGACCATGCTCTCGTCACCAAGAGGCGACGTGGTTTGGACTTCAGTGTTGGATTGGGTTGAACCACCATTGTTGGGATCTTGGGGAATGTTCTAAGTACTTTGACTATTGGGATCCTAAGGGATGTTTTGGTCACCTTGAGATTGTTTTTATGCCATTTTCTTTGCTTTTGATTGGGTTTGAATGGGCATGAAAGTGGAAAACTAGTAAGTGGACTAAATGATGCTACTCTCTAGGATGCAGATGAGGATGACGTAGATGACAGTTAAGGGATTGAATGGATATGATGAGGGATTAATCAATTGGATCGGATGATAGATAAAGGATGTAGTTGGATTGGGATTGGTTTGATCAAGAGGATGATGATTGATCAAATTAGATTATTGATTAGGATAGGATAACAAAACTAATTCTAAACCAAGTTTAGAGGTTTGATTAGCTGACGTTTGGTGCTGACTGATTAGGTGAAACCACAAAGAGGATGATTACGACACTGAATCTACCTCAAGATGGAAGTAGATTGATTGGGTTGAGGATGATGAATGACTCATGATGGATAACAATCCTAAGTAGAAATGGATGATAATGATCAGGATCAGACTCCTAAGTCAACTTAGATGAAACTTCACAAACAAAGTCTAGGGGATTTAGATTGATAAACCGATGATTGATGTGTAATCTAAGGATGTCCTAAGATGCACCTAGATGATTTGATTGATAAAATAATGACTGTTGGAGGATGAAGACAAATGAAAGTGAAGATGACAGGAAGACGAATGGTGATAAAGACTTTTTGATTGTGGCAAAGAACCTGGAAAAACACAAGCTTTTGGTGGCCAAAGGGATTCTCATTCTAGAATAAAGTAAAAAAAATGCCTCTATATTAAGCAACTTTGCCCATTCAGGGAGAGCAAATTTTCCCAAACAGAGATGACTCAAGAAACAAGAATATTTGCAAGTCAAATTTTCCTAAATAGGGTGCAAATTCACCCAAACCTTGATCAAAATTTCCCAACTAGATATTAGGTTCACCCAAGAAGGTATCAAATTCTCCTGACAGGGGTCAAGATTGCTAAGAAGGTGTCAAATTCACCTAAACAAATGTCAAACTCACCTAAACAGCTCCCAAGTTTTCCCAAACTCACAAGAATGACAAGGAAATAGGCAGGGGTGACTTGCAGATATGCCTAACAGGGATGACAAGTTTTCCTATTTCTTGAATGGTACATATGGGAAAAGACTTTCCTAAAAATGGGGTTGCCCAACAATCAAACGAACCCAACTAATGGATGAATGGACTTGATGAATGGTTAAAAAAACTCTCTAAATAGACAAACAAACTCATGAACGAACCCGACAAACGGATGAACGGACTTACTAAAGGAATGAACAAACTTAATAAATAGAAGAATGGACTCTCTAAATAGATGAATGGACTTGATGAACAGATGAATAGACTCGCTAAACAGATAATCAGAATCATAAAAGGGAGAAATAAACGCTCTAAATGGATGAATGAGCTTGACGAAGGGGGAAACAGATGCTCTAAACGAATGAACAAACTCTCTAGACAGAGAAACGAACCTAACAAACAGATGAACAAATGAATAGAGACTCGAATGGAAGAAAATATTGTTTTTTTCTAAAGTAAATTTTCCCAAGCTAGTGGTAGGTTCATCCCTTTTGATGGAAAATTCACCTAAACAGAAGAGACAGGGGAATTTGATGACTCATTGGAATAACAAGGGGCTGAAATAACAAGCAAATTTTCCTAGATGTGGAGAAAATTTTCCTCTATAAGGTGAAATAGGAAAATTTGAGGATTGATTGACTAACGGAAGACCTAGACAACAAGAAAAATCACCCCTTTAGAGAGAAAATTCACCCAAATCAGTAGCAAATTCACCCAAACAAGGAGCAAATTCTCATATTCTATACATAATGAGAAAATTTGATGACTGATAGACTCACCTAATGGATAGATGGACTTGCCTATTCCAAGAAATGGGAAAAATTAGGGTTTCCCAAGACAATAACCCACAAGCAAATTCACCTTTGTCAAAGGTAAATTCGCCCAAACAGGAGACCTATACTGGACCCAGGTGAAAATTCACCCTTTTGCAAGGGAAAATTGCTTATCTATAAAGAAAATTCGTCCCTAAAGGTAGGGGGTGACTAAGGAAAAGGATCAAAAAGCAAAGAAAACAATCAAACAAAAGAAAAGGTTGACTCAAACGAACAGAAATGCACTAGTATTGCACAAGAAAACACACCAAGCAACACAATCCTAGAATTAGTATGAAGGGTTTGCAAACTCGATGTAGGCCCACCACCTTCAACGGACAACCCAAGGTTAATACTTCTTGATATTGGGGTGGTTCTATGGATCACCCTTTCTTGTGAAGGCAGATAGCTAGTGTTCTAGTGGCACATGGTTGTCAATAGACACCGTGAGCTCACCTTCACACTCTCACTTGGAGACTATCGTAGTCTACCATGAGGATTGCTATCTCAACCCAAGGGAGTACATGGTGAGTAACTTTGGGGTATGATTTGTATCCCCTGCACTACACCAAGTCGTGGCTAAAACATAGGTCTCTATCTAGGAAAAACAAGGCTATCTAGGGAGTCCTCGATATACGCATGATACATGAGGCACAATTGTGAACACCAGCCCGTCACAAGCATGAGTTGGGAGCCCCAGTGAGGTATTGGAAACTTGGACCACCTCTTCATGTCTTACCTAGGTATCACCCTAGCTTCAATGCTCCACCAAACATGACGTGACTGGATTGGGGTACAACTTTGGTTCTCCCCCCTTTATATACCTCATTGGTACATGTGGTTGGGATCATCCTCGGGTGATGAAATACCAAGTAAGTCCTGCTAAAGGAAGAAGATATTAGACATTTCAACTAGTCCCCAAGCTTGCACGTAGCGCAAGTGGAGAGTTTAGACACACTAGTACCTCCTAGGTAAACACAAATAGACTAGAGTGAACTACGATTTCTCATCACCCAGAATCGTCAAATGGTGCAAGGGGATTTGTACGTCAATAGTCAACCCACAAACATAGTAAGCAAGATATATTGACCCTCTAATTAGTTCTACGTGTTCCTAAATTAGTATAGAAAAAAGCAAACAAACTAGTAAAGACCTTGGACCACTTGTTCTGTAGGAAAATGTTAGTAGTTTTTCAACCTCCGATCTTGAATGAATGATAAATTGTTGCACAAAATGTTAGAAAAATGATGCACACTCACAAACAAACAGGTTAGTGGGTTAGTACCTAAAAAAAAACCAAAACGGAGTCGAAAATAGAAAGGTTAAGTCTCCATTTTACCTTAGATTCGCCCCTATAAGAGGAAAATTTACCCATTCTGGAGTGAAAATTCACCCCTATTATCACCAAGTTCACCCTTTTCAGCAGCAACTTCGCTTATTTGCAAAGAGAAAATTCACCCAAATCAAGAGCAGGTTTTACTTTTTGCAGGATAGAAAGAAAATTTGCACAAACTTGTTAGATGGGAAAATTTGTAGGATGTAGATTTGCCTCTGTTGTTGAAGATTTTCCCCTCTGTGTGCAGGCTCACTTGTTCAAGGTGTAGATTTTCCTATTTAGGGTGTGGATTTGCATGTTTGTAAACCTGCACCTGTGAAACTTCAAACAATAGAGAATGTGAAAGAACATACTTGTCCGTGGGTCCCACCAGGCGTGCTAAAAATGTGTGTAGTGTGTTTTTCTAACCCTAAAGATGCAAAAATGAATGAAATGCAATGAAAGAAGAACACTAGACAACACCTCAAGATTGGCCTAGTTAAATTTGAACAAAGAAAGATAAAAACAAGTTGTTTACCTTGACCAAGTCGATTGGTTGGTTGGACCTATTGATTCGATTGTTTTTGTGCTCCTTTGGGTGGAAAATCACAGGAAAATGGATGCAAAATGATGGGGATGCAATGAGGATTCTAATGATGTAAGTGGGTATGCGAGAAAATGCCTAAAATGGATGCAAATGAGCTTGAAAACTTGTAGCAATGGAGAATACAAAATTGAGAGCTTGAAAGCAAGAATGTTTGAATGTTCAATATGTGAATGTTCAAATGAGGGAAAAATCTTCTATTTTTAGGGGAAATACCCTTTTAGAAATGGAGGGCTAAGATTTAGCCAACATGGACAAGATGAAGGGCTATGGTGAATTGAGGACTCACAAGCCCTCACATCTTGCCATGTGGAAATTAGGGGTCAAAGGGGAAGATGAAGTAGAGGTACTTTAAAGTACCATTGAGATTGGGACAAGATCTCCTTATAAAGGAAGTCCTTGTCCCCATGTGAGAGATATGACACATGAGGAATTTAAAATTCCTTAATAATCCTCATGGGGAAGAGAAACACCTTGGAGGAATAAATGTGAATTTTTAATTCACATGGGGAAGAGGTTGCCTTCTCCAAATGAGAAAGCATTTAATAAAGTTGACTTAGGACATATGCCATGAATGGCATAAGGATTAGGTTGACTGAATCCTGTAATTAAAGTTGTGCAAACATGTGATTAAGTGGCTAATGAAGATATTAGAGCAAGTTGCAAGTTATGGAGGATGTGACATTAATAATGATTAAGGGTGTGCACATCTAAATCCAAGATTAATTAAGTTAATCTAGATTAAGAGGAATTATGGAGGATGTGACAAGGAGAGAGAAAATATTGAATTTAAAATTGATTTAAATTCAAAAGATAAAGTGACTAAATTAAATAAATTAAGACATTTATTTAATTTAGAGAAGAAGGGACATAAAAGTAAAGTATTTAATTATTTAAATTTAAATTAAATACCTTAGGAACAATAGAAAAGGGTGAAAATTAATTAAATAAATCATTTAATTAATGTTGATGGGGAATGAGAAATAGATGAATAAAGAGGGCGAATTTGACCATACGAGAGTGGTCAAATTTAGATGTCTACAATAGGATACATTGATACTTCAAAAGCATCTGAAGGAATTTGAGATTATGCAAATATATGTCAATTAAATACTTGGATTACAAATAGTAGCGCGAACAATGGAACCTTGTTGAGCAGAGAAGGAATGAGATAAGCAACAATGAATTCTATGCCTCCTCTCACACACATCTCCTTACCATTCTTTGTCATTCTTTACTGAAACACTTCTTGATTTTGTTGGGCTACGCCTGAAAATAAGGTTTCAATGAAGGTTTTAGAGTATCTTTATTAAACTGAAAACTCCATTTTGGTAGGCAACGCCTAAAAATAAGATTTCGATGAAAGTTTTAGAGTATGTTTCTTAAAGTTTAAAGTATTTTGGCGAGCTATTGATTCTTGATTCCTTAAATGATTTATTCAAATGGATTGTGACTAAATAAATGACTAACTATTTAGAAATTTTTATTTACATGTGACTATATAATTTTTAATCAATGACCAAATTAGTCATTTATTTACTCATTTATAGCTAGTTGCAAAAAATTAGTAGAATTCAGTCATTTTTAGTTGTGACTAAAAGTTCTAGTCACGTAGTCATTTATTTGCCAAATTCTACTAGTGATAGGTCTAGTAAGGCCCATTACCCTAATGTTGAAAATAGACCAAGCTTTCAAATGGACCATTGAAGGGAGGATAGATCTTGATAAGATTAAGGATGCAATATCCACTACCATCATGCTAGTCAATCATTTCTCTAAGAAATTTTTCATGTATGTTTACATGAGTGAGCATAGCTTAGAAATTGTGTTAACCCAAAAAGAGGATGAAGGAAAAGGTGATCACCCCATTGCATTTTACTCATGAGCTCTATGGGGATATGAAACTAAGTATAACTTCGTTGACGGGAAAGCCTTCACCATTGTCAAAGGTCTTAAGAAGTTCAAGAAATTGGTGGCGGTAAGCAAGATAATGGTATATGTGGCACATCCCAATGTTAGAGAATACACCATGGAGGGAGAAATCAAAGAAAAGAAAGCCAATTAGATGAATAAGATCCTTGAATATGACATCAAATTCAGACCCATCAAGGTTATCTGAGGGAGGGGGTTTTTTGAATACTTGTCGCAATGTGTCACCGTCTTGACAAATGAGCATGATGCACCAGAGGCAGTTTTCATTTTTACCAGTATGAAACTAGCAGGTCATGGGTCAAATGTGATAGGACCCAATTCATGGAGATTGAGTGGTATATGGATGATCTCCTCATGCACAAAAGGAGATTTTACAAATTGCAAGGAGCTACTTATACACTAGTTTAGGGAGTCCTTTTCAAAATGAACTTTGAGAGGATCCTCCTCAGATGTGTCAACGACTACCAATCCAACAAAATCTTGTAGGATATGCATTTCAAGCCCCTGGGTGGCCATTTCTTAGTGAAAACAACCATCATTAATATCATGTGCATCGGGTACTACTAGCCAACCTTGTTTTCAAATTTCTTTCAAGAAGTTAAAAGGTGCCAACAATGCCAATTTTCATTGGAAGCAAAAGATTTCATCCATGCCACTAAACTCAATAGTGACTGACAATCCTTTTTGATGTAGGAGCATCCAGGGTGTAAGATCAATCTTGCATCAACCAAAAACAATGTTGTTTCTTTTCAATAAGGGCTAAATTTGGCAAGTTACTATTTTTAGTAAGTCTATATTTATACACCTATGGGCATAAAATCTTACACAGACCTCCGAAATGGGAAATTGAAGCTAATGGTGAAGAAATCACTTCAATATCATTTTTCATTTGAGAGATTAAATTTTCATTTTCTAGAAATCTTGTTAAAAATATTTGAAGTCAAGTTTGAAGCACTTAGAGGCTTCAGATGGGTCTAAAAATTGGATGAAAACAAAAATGTACCCTAGCCTAGTCCTAATCCATTTTCCTAATCTTATTATTAGGATGTACACATTCCTAATCATTGCTTAGGACGTGTCACCATCCTACATTTGCAAGTGGGATTTTAATCCTCATTATTAATCTAACCCTCCACTTAACCCTCTTACTTGCAAAATATAATCCTAGGATTAAGCAAACCTAATCCCTTTACCATTTATGACATGTCCCTTAGTCAACCGTTTATTGCACATTCTCCTTTTGGAGAAGCTATCTCGATACCTATATGAAATTTATAGTTCCATTTTATTTATCCCATGTCCTCCACAAAATTTTTAATCCTGTTGGTCTTCTCCATGTGGATTAAAACTAAATCTTTAATTCCCCTTGTCCAATCCTCCTGATGATTTGGGAATATTGGAAAAGAAATCCCTTTATGAGGGCTCAATCATTTTCAAATCCACATGGTACTATCACATCCCAATAAAATACCTCATGTGAAAGTCATGTGGTCAGTAAAAGCCATACAAATGGAAATGAAAACAAATAAAACATAGCCAAAGTTATCACTTTTTTCAATGACTCGACCAGAAAAATGTACAAGAGGACCTGAATAAGGGAGACAAACCTACAACATAAGCATGGGTGAGACAAGAGAAGGATGTACGTGCCATTAATAAGGCATGTTGTCCCTTCTAGACGTGATGATTGCAAGGCATGAGAATGACACACAAGTTAATTATTTAACCCTCCTCCCATGACTTCGATAAACACACATTCAAAGGCATAGTTTTGGTATTCATTTACCATGGGTATGGCATCCCCGCCCAATAGTTATCCAAATATTATAGGATGAATTTCAGTTTGACATGCAAGAAAGATATTAGTCTTCCATTGACCTCATTAAAAAGGGAATTTTAAGAAAAAATGGAGGAAAAAGGTAGCAAAAATGGCATAGGAGAGAGCAGAGGTTGAGAAAAGAGAAAATCGTGGGAGAGGAGGAAGGCTAATGGAATGCATTTAAGACATCTAGGGATTGTGATTACAAAGAAAATGTGAAGGGAGAAAGTGTGAAGGTGTGTTATTTTTAAGGGAAACAATTTCAAGAGAGACCAGTTGGAAAAAAGGTAGGAGGAGAAATAAAAATACGAAGAAACATAGGGAATGATGTGAGGAAGCAAGAAAAAAGAGAAAGCATGAGAAGAAGAGAGCTTGTGAACTTTTTATGGCACCCATCAAGCATAAAGGATGGCGGAATTTTAGATGCAGAGGTACCATAAATGGGAGACAATGGTAGAAGCAGCATAGGGCAAGGAAATTGAAGGAGTAGTACTATTATGTTTGAGATTGATAGGTGTCTAAGGGTAGTACTATGCTTGATATGGACAATAGTCAAGGAGCAGTACTATTATGCTCAAGATTGATAGGTGTCTAGGGTTAGTACTATGCTCGAGATGGGTAGTAGTTAAGGAGTAGTACTATTATGCTCAAGATTGGGGTAGTACTATGCTCGATATGGACAGTAATCAAGGAGCAGTACTATTATGCTCAAGATTGAAAAGTGTCTAGGAGCAATACTATGCTCAAGACGAATAGTAGTAAAGGAGTATTAGTATTATGCTTGAGCTTGATAGGTGTCTAGGGGTAGTACAATGCTCGAGATGGACAGTAGTCAAGGAGCAGTACTATTATGCTTGAGATTGATAATTTCTAGGGGCACTATTGTGCTCGAGATGGACAATAGTCAAGGAGCATTTTATGCCAATGATGGCCACCCTTGGTTACTTATTCATCCAATGGAATACAAGGAAGAGAGTTTCTAATGAAGAATCTAGGTAAGTAATAGTTGGACCAACCTCTTAGTATAGTCTTAACATATCTTAATGTGGAAATAATATAATCGACCCTATTGAGTTGAGGGTGGACCCTCAATGTAGTACGAGATGCATTGAATCTTCTTCCTAGTTGTTTGATGGTGCAGAAGAAAGGAGAAAAGGATGGGAACTATGGTGTAGTATGCAATGCATCAACATTCATTTTCTATATGGGATGAACTAAGGGAAAGTATGTGATAGCCAATGTAAATGTGTTTTTTAGTCAATGTGGTATATATGAAATGTATGAACCTTTCACTTTTTTACTTGTGATGTACATATGAGACCATCACAAATGTACTTGAGATGTATATATGAGCTAGTCACGGTTGTGATATGATGTACATATGAGCCTTCCATTAATGTACTTGTTATGTGCATATGAATTAGTCACCTTGTGTATAGGTGACGTATGTTAGAGCTAGTCATTGTGTATATGCGATGTATGTTGGAACCAATCACAATTTATATGTGATGTGTATGAGCTAGTCACCTTATGTGTATGTGAGGTATGCTAGAGTCACTCCCTATGAGAATTGGGGAATTATGGAACATGATATGAACCTTATGTATTTGTGTATATTTGCACACTACTAATTGGTAAGGTTTGGTATGGAACCAAGACTTGATGGCGAGTTGATATCATTATATTATGATGGGATAAGTTGATAGCTTACACTTAATGAACAACCTTGGTTTAAAGGTGAGATCAAACATCTAATACAAGAGGAGAGAATGAACTCTCTCTAGTCTTGGTGGGTGAACTACAAAGCCTCTGATTTCTTGTGAAGGGATATGTAGGCAAGGTCATCAAGAATGAACCTTGAGGATTAATTATAGGTCTACGAATGGCCTTAACCTTGGCATTCTACCACTCCTAGGTGTGAGCATATAAGTTGTGATGTTGTGTTGATATGACCAATGTAAAGAAAAGGTTTTGAAGATTGTACATATAAGCTACATGGAAGATGCTTAATCAATATAGTTGGTATTTTTTTTGAATTGAGTTGGTACTTGTTGATTTAGAAAAATAGTACCAAGTTATGAGGAGAAGTTGTTACATGTGTATCAGAGAAACCAGGTTCAAACACTAGACCTATGAGGCTCACTTGACTTTGGATAAGGTACACTATCTTGCACTTCTAATTGACCATAATTAAGTTGGTCTCTTGGTGTGAGAGTAGCTTCCTTGAAATTTTTAAATTGACTTTTAAGCTCATGACATGTATGACTAATCCTAATGTAGAAAAAATAAATGTGTGAAAATAAAAGTTGGATATATGAATTGTAAAGGAAAATCAAAGTGTGTAGTGAAAGGTTATGTCATTTGATATTTTTTATTTCTTCTAACCTACTTGTTAGATTTGATTTTTCCCCTTGTTAGGTGGAAATTTTCATTGCATATTTGATGGTATTAAAAATCATTCTTATGGTATGAACAAGAATTGTTGGGAACATAAACTATAGATAACTAAGGGTGTACGTCTTAATGGATTAGTTTGTATTAAATATAGAACTAATAGTACCCTTAATTGGTTGGTTGTAACTACCTTAGTATTTGATGACTTATTTGTAAGTGAATGAGCCAAAATAAATTCTTATGAAATATGATAAAGTGTGCGGGATAAACGATAGGTGGTTGGAAACTATTATGCATCAAATCATATGCATGGCCTTTGTAAACAAATATGCATTGAGTTGGAAATGAGCTTGCATTTTAAATGGAACAATATGAATAATAACATAGAAAGAACAAATAGAATTATATTTGTATCCTTAATGATTAAATAAACTTTCCTAAATTGGAACTTCACTAGTGTTGGGACATTATGATATGTGATGTTAACCCACTTAGTGAATGAATTGACCAGGGACATGGAACCTCGGAGAGAAACTGTATGATATGATTTATGACTCGTTGTTGGCACCTTGTAGAGGTTATTGGTAAATATGTGTGTACCTAATGGCATAATATTGACCTTTATTAAGAAAAAATAACCCATGAATTGAAAATGAAGGATTGAGTTGATGAAAATACTTACTTGAGGGTATATTTTAGTATGCACACTCTTAAATATTGTAAAAATTGCTCCAAATTCATCAACTTAGGGAAAATGGAACCTCATGGGATGTGAGGATAATGGGTTCAAAATAAATTACCTTGGCTAGTAACCCAAATTTTTGAAGAAGTTAATAAATTCAACCTCCTAATAAGCCAAGACGACTTATCCTAAGGGGGGAGAATGCCACATCCCAATAATGTGAAAGTCATGCATGGTCAATAAAAACCATAGGAATGGAAATGAAAAAAAATAAAACATAGCCAAAGTTGTGGCTTTTTTCAATGACTTGATAGGAAAAATGTAGAAGAGGACCCAAATAAGGGAGAAAAACCTGCAACATAAGCATGGGTAAGACAAGAGGAGGATGTACATGCCATTAATAAGGCATGGCATCTCTTCTAGAAGTGAAGACTATAAGGCATGAGATTGAAATTCTTGCCAATTATTTAACCCTCCTCCCATGACCTAAATAAACATGCATTCAAAGGCATAGTTTTGGCGTGCATTTACCATGGGTATAACGTCCTTGCCTAGGAGTTGTCCAAATATTGTAGGATGAAGGTCAATTTGGCACACAAAAAAGATCTTAGTCTTCCATTGACCTCATTAAAGAGGCATTTTTGAGAAAAAATAGAGGAAAAAGGCACCAAAAATGGCATAAGAGAGACCAAAGGTCAAGAAGAGAAGTGGAAATTGTTGGAGAGGAGGAAGGTTGAGGGAATGCATAGAAGACATTTGGGGATTGTGATTATAGAGAAAATACAAAGGGTGGGAGTGTGAAGGTGTGTTATTTTGGAGGGAAACAATTTCAGGAGAGACCATTTGGATATAAGGTATGAGGAAAAACAAAAATGCAGAGAAAGGTAGGGATTGATGTGAGGAAGCAAGAATAGAGAGAAAGCATGAGAAGAAGAGAGCTCGTGAATTCGTTATGGAACCCATAAACCATAAAGGATGGAGGAATTTTAGATGCAGAGGTACCATAAATGGGAGATAGTGGCAAAGGAAACTAAAGGAGTAGTACTATTAAATGCTCGATATTGATAGGTGTCTAGGGGAAGTACTATGCTTGAGATGGACAACAGTCAAGAAGAAGTATTATTATGCTCAAGATTAACAAGTGTCTAGGGGTAGTACTATGCTTGAGCTGGAAAATAGTCAAGGAGCAATACTATTATGATCAAGATTGATAGGTGTCTAGGGGCAGTACTATGCTTGATATGGAAAATAGTCAAGGAACAATACTATTATGCTTGAGATTGACAGGTGTCTAGGGGCAGTACAATGCTTGAGATAGACAATAATCAAGGAGTAGTACTATTATGCTCGAGATTGAAATGTGTCTAGGGGTATTACAATGCTCAAGATGGATAGTGGTCAAGGAGTAGTACAATTATGCTCAAGATTGGCAATGTCTAGGGGCACTACTATGCTCGAGATGGACAGTAGTCAAGGAGCATTCTATGCTAGTGATGGCCACCCTTTGTTGCTTAGCCATCTGATGGACTATAGGGAAGAGAGTTTCTAATGAAGAATAGGTAGGTAACATTTAGACCAACCTCTTAGTATAGTTTTGACATATCTTGATGTGGAAATGTTATAATTGGCCCTATTGGATCGAGGGTGGACCCTCGATGTAGTATGAGATGCATCAAATCTTCTTCCTAGTTAGCTAATGGTGTAGAAGACCAGAGAAAAGGATGGGAACCATGGTGTAATACATAGTGCACTGACATTCCTTTTCTATCTAGGATGCACTAAGGGAAAGTATGTGATAGCCTATGCAAATGTGTTTGTTAGTCAGTGTGGTGAGTATGTGTAGGATCATCATGGAAAAAATAGGCCCTTAAGTGGCAAAAAAATTAGAAAAATAAAAGTTAGGCAACTTGACATAAAAATTTGAATAAGTTATCTATATTATTTCAAAAATGTGTAAGAATAGAATTTGTAGCAAATTGAATGTAGTTTTTAAACTACGAGGTTTATTTACAAAAAAATCTATTTGGTGAAAATTTGAAATTTCAATGCAGTAGTACTTAAATTTCAGGGAAAAAATAAGAAGTAGGTGTCTGTCTGACCACCCTAACCACAATAAAATGATACTATTTTTTTTATAATATTTTAGATATAAGTAGAGGACTCATGTCCCGATGTGATGCATATTTTTTTGTAATATTTTTCCAAGTAAATAATTAATTATGAATTTTTTTTTACAACTTTTAAAAAATATAAAAACATGTATGTTTGACCACATTAACATGGTCAAAACTTCATGAAATTCATCATTTATTTTTTTAATCATATATTATACGAAGCATAGAATGTGACACATGTTTTGGATTAAAAAAATGTGATACCATTTGAAAGCTATAGATGTTTTTCAATCAGCCTATCAATCAAGACTTTAGTCGTAATTCAAATAGAAAATGAATAATAATTATTTATTAAATTCAAAGTAAAACATAATTTATATTGGTGGAAAGTTGAGAATCTCCTTTAAAAATCCTTTTTTCGTTTCATCAATTTTGGGTAAAACAAAAGTTGTCAGCCACATACCCATCATACTGCCACTTTTTTGGCCCATCATGATCCTGTACATACCCTGGTATATATGACATGTATGAGCCAGTCACTATTGTGCTTATGGTGTTCATATGAGCCCATCACTACTGTACTTGAGATGTATGTATGAGCTATTCACGATTGTGATGTGATATACGTATGAACCCATCATTAATGTACTTATGTTGTGGATATGAATTAGTCACCTTGTGTATAAGTGACATATGTTAGAGCTAGTCACTATGTACATATGTGATGTATGTTGGAATTGATCACTATGTATATGTGATGTGTATGAGCTAGTCACCTTATGTATATGTGAGGTATGATCAAGTCACTCCCTATGGGAATTAGGGAATTATGGAGCATAATATGAACCTTGTGTATTTGTGTATATTTGCACACTACTGGTAAGGTTTGGTATGGAACTAACACTTGATGTGAGTTGATATCATTATATTACAATGGGATAAGTTGATAGCTTACAGTTAATCAATAGTTGGGGTTTAAGGTGAAATCAAATATCTCATACAAGAGGAGAGAATGAACTCTCTCTGATCTTGGGGGTGAACTATGGAGCCTCTAATTTCCTATGAAGGGATACATAGGTAGGGTCATCAAGAATTAATTCTTGAGGCTTAGGTCTAAGTCTAGGAATGGTCTTAACCTTGAGAGTTTACCACTCTTAGGCGTAAACATATAAATCATGATATTGTGTTGATGACACTAGGGAAAAGGAGAAGTTTTGAAGATTGCACATCTAAGCTACATGGGGTGATCCCACAATACTGGTTTACATTTTTTGGCCAAACTGGACATTGAAATAAATTTTTCTAACTAAATCTTCACTTTCGGGCACCTATAGCAGCTAAACTGTGAGGAATTTGAAGATGATGCAAACAAGTGATTTGTAACATTTTGTCTGTAGATTCTAAATATATCTTTTTCAAAAAATTTGGAATTAGATTGCACTTCTTTTTCCATCTCCTTCAAAAACTAGTTTTTTTTAGTAAACAACATTTTTAAGGAGTGATGCTCACCATATATCACATAACTTTTTTTCCATGAAGGATAAAATTATAATTATTTCAAATTTAGATTTGTAACTACAATAGCTAGTGCTTCCAATTGGTTTCATAGTGTTTTATTGAACATTTTTTTCCTTAATCAAGTTTTGAAGTCAAACCAATTACAATTCATACATAGGTGGACCGTATAACACATAACTTTTTTTGTATGTATCAAAATTCAATCTTTTTTTGTTGGATCAAGGACTTCAATATCTAGTGCACTCATATTTTTCAAGTTTTGTTTTTGATAATCTACTATTTTTCCACATGTACAGAACAGAGAGCTTGATTTTCGGTGAAAAACCTATGTTTAATAAAACTAAAAAACCAAATACATAATAAAACCAAAAAAATTTAAAAATATATTTGTTGGATAACTCGTTTTGAGGACTACCATCATCCATTTGGATTTGTGAAGTATCCTCCATTTTCATCCTCAACCCAAGCTTTGAAGTGCAAAATTCTGGACTTTTTTGGTGTCAGAGGGTGAGAAGGTGGGTAAAGGGGGGTTCGAGCAATACCCCAAGGGTTTGCTCGAATCCTGGTTTGAGCGAACCCCCTTTCAAAAAGAGTTTTCTTTGTGTTTTCTAGGTGGGAATGGTGGTACCTTCCATTAAATGGGTTCGCTCGAACCTGGGTTCTAGCGAACCCTCTTTTGGTTCATTCAAACCAAATAGTTCGTTTGAACCCCAAAAATGAATTTTTTTGGCATGGGGTCTTTTGTTTCAACTTTTCCTTCCTCGCGTCAATTGTAAACCACTTTTGTGGGTTTACCCCATGGAAGATGCTCAGTTGATAAAGGTAATTTATTTGAATTGAGTTGGTACTTATTGATTTAAAAAAATAGTACCACTGAGGGGTGGTTGTTACCTGATAATAAATAATAGAAATCACTTAGTACCAACATGGGGTGAGCTCAACGCAACTAGTCAAACCTATTAGAAACAACCCCAACATTTGGGATTTATCCCCCCTAGACCCTCCCCCTACAGACGTGAGGTCATAGAGGCATCCTTTTCCCAAGGACTGCCTATGTACCCACTTCTAAACAAATGAAAGTCACACATAGTTCTCCTAACAAGGTCTCTCAAGAGACCTACACACAAGTTCCTATGACCAAGGTTTTGTTTCTCTCCAACTAATAATAGTTATCAGTAGTTAGGAAGACAAATAATTACCTGCCCCTCTCTAATGCACTTTCATGATGAAAAGTTTCATCACCATGGAGGTTGAGATGCCTCAACCCTTGATCTTCCCATCTTCCTATCATGGTCGTTCATCTTCCTCTCCCCTTGGTAAATGACTACACTTAGTCATTTTCACCCATTTATCACATACACATTCAAGCCTTCAAGCCTTCATGCCATCAAGTTAATTTTTCAATCTAGTGACCAAAATTAAGCAAAATCAAGGTGTTATGCTGTCAAAATCCACATTTAGCACACATCCATTAGCATCCATGGGGAAATCATGACAAAAAGCTTGACATCTTCTTCGTTTTCAAGCATTTTGGTGCAGGTTTGAACTTCTTTACCCTTATCTTGAACTTTTGTGTTGATTTTTACATTTGCTTGGTTTCCTTTAGTTTCCTTACATTTTACAATAGTAGTCCAAAAAGAAATTGCAAACAAAATGAGTTTCTAACTATAGTGTAGGAAAATTTATCCCTCTACATTTTCACACTTGTTTGGGCCCTCCCTATTAAACTTGGGCTTCTTTATGCATTATTTGGTCCTATTTTGCATCCACAAGCCTTATTTAATGCATCCTTTTTAGGATAATCCTGACACTTAACTATTGACCAATCATAATTCAATGTTTTTGGGTTATGTGTCCTAGATTTAGTGATCTGGGACTCATACATCACCTTGGGCATATGGTTTCCACCTAAGTTTCAGGTCTTGATCTTGAATTTAGCATTAAGCTTAACTTTTCTTGAAATTTGTGTCCCAAGCCCAGGCTACTGGGACTTATATGCCCCAGTTGGCGTATGAGTCTCACTTTAGCTTGGACCTATTTTGAATTCAATTCTTGGTGGGATTTTATTCTCCTAGATCTAATGTCGACTTGTAGTGTTGTAATTTTGAGAAAATTGGCATAAACAAGTATTTAAATAAAAGGTTATTTCACATATTTTCTCCTAGCAATTTTCATGAGCAAGTGTGATCTAATTCAAGTATTGACATTATAGAAAATTTGAGATCAGAGCATTCAAGAGTTGATTATCAAGCATTTTGGAACTATTCTAAAGATTCAACACCGTACTCAAGGAGTCATCATACTCATGTTTGTTTGAGCTAACATTTGTGATATGAGTTTTTTCATGATTCAAGAAAACATTCAGTCAATATTCATATCAACAATCAAGTGTCCAAGATCTAGAATTCATGCTAGCCATTTCATACCAGTTGCAACCTTTATTTCAAGGGATTGGTGAGTTGCAAAATTACATATTGTTCATTCACCATTCCTTCATTCTACTTCATTTCATTTCCAAGGTTTGATTACCAAAATTGGGTTTGACTAAGGTAAACCCTTATTCCCTAACAAAACAACATTTTTCTCTTATCTACATGTGTGATTGTAGATCTAGGTGTTTTGAGTTTGAAGATCCTTTGAAGACTAAATTGCAAGATTGAAGAAAGTTGTCAAAGTTGTCATCTTCACAGAATGTCACCTACAGGTTGGAATTTAGAGTTTTAGACTTGGAGATTGGAGGAGAGAAGCTACAAAAGATCACTAGGATGCTAGAATTTCAAACAAACCTATCTGGGACTAAATCACCACCACAAGGCATGGGTCCGAGTAAACCACTCAACCATTTTGTAGATCTTACTTTGCTAGTTATTGAATTTTGGATTCGACTGAAACCCTAAAGTTGGAGTCATAACTGATGTATGAGTCCCAGTGTGCGCCAAAATTTATAATTTGAAATTATAGACCTTGTTTCAGGAATCTCCAGTCTTCCCGGTGCACGCTCCTTTTCATTTCCCAGTTCATTATTTTGATTTTAAGTTTCATTTCCTAGGTTACATAGCTAGATTTGCATATCATTTACATTTCCTTTTTTCTAAGCCTTTTCTTAGTGGTGAACCCCATTTTAATCACACCCAAGGAGACCTTACAACAACCCCTTCTCTCAGGTAGATCATTGGATTGAGATCTCTAGGTTTCCTTGAATGAACTAGAGGTGAAATAGGTCCCCTTATTCGGTCAAGGAAAGGAAAAAAATTGGTGTTTTTTAAGTTTAACTACAGGCAGTTGAATCAAATGTTATTGTTGCTGAGCAAAGTCACAGCCCTTAATATTAATATGCTCTAGTAACTCCATATTTTTGTAACCCAATATTTTTAAATTTCAAAATTCCCAAGTTGTTGTACCCCCAATATTTGTAAATTTCAGTACTCCATATTTTTATGCCTTACGGATTATCAAGCAATATTTAACTGGTTTGATCAATAAGGAATTACAACAGATACCTTAGAATTTTTGGCCTGCTTTGTCGCAGCCACAATGATATGACGATCAGTCCCAATGGTTCAAGAAAAGACTTGAACCATGTCGTCATCATGGTGATGCTCCAGCTTTAGCACTCTGTCACACAACGCTAGAGACTTATGGATTATTGTCAATCAGATATTCCTCAATTGTTCAGTGTCTTAATTGAAAGGGCCTAGTTTACTTTAATTAGTAGAGATCTAAGATTATAAGTAGAATGTAATTCCCTTTTTTGTTTCTTCCACAGATCCAAGGTTTAAAGGATCAGGCCATTATATTTGTGGGGCATTCCATAGGAGGTGCAGTTGCAGCCTTGGCCACTCTCTGGTTCCTAGAAAAGCGGTTGAGAGACTCCAATTGCTTATGCATTACATTTGGTGCTCCTTTGGTTGGAAATGCCACAATTCAGGAGGCAATTGCGCGCGAGGATTGGTTGGGCAGATTTTGTCATGTCGTCTGCAAGTATGATATTGTTCCTAGGATGTACCTTGCACCATATGAATCAATTGTCGAACCCTTGAGTGCAATTGTACCTCACTGGTGGAGCAAAATGGGCATTGACTGTGTTGATGTATCACAACTTTCTATTTCGGAAGCTGGCATGACTCTTCTTAACAATGTCCTGAAGTGCACATCTACAATAGGAAACAATTACCCTGGAGAATCTGGTCTTAGAAGCCCGTATGTACCATTCGGTACTTTTATGTTCTGTTCAGCCCTTGGTGCAGCTTGTATTGAGGACTCTAAAGCTGTCCAGAAGTTGCTACATTTCAGTATGCAAAGCAAAGAAGGAATACCATTGGATCAAATTGCAGACACCTGTATTTCAGAGCACACAGATTATGGCCATATGTTGGAAGGTATCGATGAAGCCTTGCTAAATGCAAGACAGACAGCAAATTTTGACTCTGACTCCTCGTTTGAGATGGGAATAGCCTTGGAGTTGGAAGCAATCGGTGTTGGATCTCAGGTAATCTCATTGATTGTGCTTTAACTTTTGTATGTATCATAGTTGCATGATTTGTGATCTGAAAATCATAGATGCAATATGCAAAAATTGTTGTTGTTTTCTTTAGATGTTTATTATAAGTAATTTTTTTCCCAAAATTCTCATGCCAGAGTTTAGCTTGGTATTTGTAAGCCCATTTAGTTATTGAGATTTTGCCAACATGAACAGAGAGAAAATAACCAAGTAATATATAACTAGCTATTGCACCTTGTGTAATGGGTACGCCGAAGAGGTGTGAAAGGTCAATTAGGAAAAAATTGGTTTATTTTTTACACACATTAGTGTAGTAAATAAGATCAATTGACAGATCATTTAGAAAATAGTTTTAATAATAATAATATTATTATTTTATTATAGAATAATATTTATTCAATATTTTTCTTTCAAATATCTAAATTATTCTATATAAATTCAAAAAAAAAATTGTTTTAAATATATTATTATGTATAAAAAAATACTTTAATAAAAAATATTTATTTTTTCAATTATCTAAATTATTCTATACAAATTAAATTAAAAAATTGTTTTAAATATATTATTATGTATAAAAAATTACTTTAATAAAAATGATTTAATATTTGTTTCTTTGTGTGAAAGGTCAATTAGGAAAAAATTGGTTTATTTTTTAAACACATTAGTGTAGTAAATAAGATCAATTGATAGATCATTTAGAAAATGATTTTAATATTATTATTATTATTTTATTATTATTATAAAATAATATTTATTCAATATTTTTCTTTGGATTATCTAAATTATTCTATATAAATTCAAAAAAAAAATTGTTTTAAATATATTATTATGTATAAAAAATTACTTTAATAAAAATTATTTAATATTTGTTTCTTTCAATTATTAATTTTGTTATATAAATAAACAAATTTTCAATAAAATTGATTTTAAAATATTATTATTAGTATTAAAAAAATTACAATATAAATAAATATAATATGAAGTCGTCTACTTCATCATTAATTATGAATATAATTATATTATGAATCAAAAAAACAATATAATTATACTATTATTTTAAAAAGTAATTTACAGTATATAAAATTAGATATACTTTGTATTGTATAAAATATAATTCAACGTAAAAATATTTTAATTTTGACTTAAATTTTTAAATATAAATCCCTTTATTTCCGAACAAAAGAGGACAATGTATTTTTTATAGTTCAGTGAAATCTCTGCCATGCCTCTGGGATAAAATAAATGTTTCGTCTCGGGGTTTGATTTTTAATTTTTCTTCCGACCACTTTTTTCCTCCCAAATTTTATACAGCCACCACAAAAGTCTGGAAGCGTGCCGTGAAATTGACGTGGAAAACGGTGAAAGTACTATTTTGTCTGTGAAAATAACCGGTTATAAAAGCTGCAGTAAAAAAAAAAACAGTAAACTTTCACGGCGAGAAAAAACAACTCGATGCTTCAACCCCCTTGCAACGGTTATCAACGATTTTCGGCCGTCCACGAAGAAAATAAGCTCGGAAAGGCGAAGCGACAGCGGCGGCGGGGAAAGCAAAAAATGACGGACGGCTGAGATTCATTTTAATGTCAACCAGGTCCTATTTTATGTTTTCAACCGTTTACTGGCAAAATGAGCTTGGAAAACTCACATGGGACACGCCTTCGGCGTAAATATGAAATATATATATATATATACTATTAGGTCGTTGCATTCTAAGATTTAGAGAAAGGCAGGCTGGAGAGAAGAGATGAGGTGCCAAGAACAGGGAGGAGCAGAGCCTACCTCTCCTGAAGTCTCAAAAGTGATTCTACTGGTATTTTATCCCAGATTAGGAGGGGTTATTCCAAAGCGATTTGGTAGTCTTCCATGCGGCTCCAAGTCATGCTTTGAATGCTTGCAATAAACAAGTGTGGGTTGTTTTTAATACTCCCAATGTATCAGCAAACTCAAAATCAAATGCTGGGCATATTCCACGTGGATCAACAGCTTTGTAAATACGATTTACTAGGCATAGGCTGCCCTCCCGACCTCTGCATTTTTGAAAAAAGGATATAAAACCCCCAAACCAGAGATACAATGGGGGCACTCCACATGACAATCCTTGACCGTCTCACTAGTGCGATAGAGAGAGGGCAAGAAACAAATCAACTACATAAAGGCCCAGGTCTAGGCCTCTGGCCGCTTTATTACACCTCACGCTTATCAAAAACTGCTGAGTGGAATGCATTTATTAGCTGTTCCATTTTACCTATTAGCTGTTTCATTTTACCATTGGTTTCTATAGCTCTGGTAGCTTTTTGGTTCTCTGTATTCTTTCCTCTTAATGTTGTTTTCTTTGTTTAGACAATATACACTAAGATTGACGACTTTTGCCTTTTAAGCAGGACAATCATGCGTTTTTTGCACTCAAAAAAGCTGGAGAGGAGAAAAATGTACAAGATATGAACGATGAGAGACTCAATGTGGAGTTGAGCAAACACCAAAGTCATATGGCAGAGCTGGAATGGTATAAAATGCGTTCTAAGGACAGCAAAACTGGCTATTATGATGCTTTCAAACAGCATGATGAAAGGCAAGATTTTCATGTAAATTTGGCTAGAAGAAGGTTGGGAGATTTCTGGGATGAGATTGTTGAGAAGGAAGAGAAGCATGTGTTGCCCAGTGACTTCCGAACCAGAAATAAATGGATCAATGCTGGCACTGCATATAGAAGACTTGGAGCCTTTGGACATTGCATACCACTACCGTACAGAGAAGGAAAACAAAAGCGATCTTTCAGATGGGGTCCCACCGCATCGTCACATAGTTATGGAGAAATGGATGAAAGAAAAAGAGCAAATTCGCACTGGTAGAGAAAGAAAGGGCCGCACAAATTTCGCATCCTTAACTCAGGATTCATGTCTTTGGGCTCGTTTAGAAGAGGCTTGTAAAGCCTTGATAAGTCTCCAGCCAGAGCAAGCCAAAATCTTAGACCGGTTGGCAGTGCTCCAGTCTTGCCATATATACCAACCTCCAGGTGTATCTGTAAGCTTTTCCAATGATCTTTCAAAAGGTCTTATACCAACAAGCTTCGCCACAACTGCCAATACTAAAAAAGCAACATCTCTTACTTCTGGAGCTCCATCATTTAAGCACTCCATACAAATTGGAACATAGTCTTTATGCAGTTTCAGAACTGCAGCTTTGTTGCTTGTCTCAATACAAAATGCTTCCCACTTTAGCATCAGAGAGCATACTAAAAGAACTTTATTCTTAGTGGCAGTTTTCACATCTTCAGTGACATCCACAAGAGATAGACAGCCAGCTTTATGCATTGCCTGAAGAGTCTGTGTAAGAGAGTTTTCCATGAAAGGTTTCTTTTCTTTCAATTTTCCCAATAGAACTGGCAGAAGTAAGCGTGTTCCTCCACTAAAATCTTTTATTAATCCTCGAGCACTTGCTGGAACACTAGGCATAGTTTGCCCTGACCCGAAATCGGTTCCATAATCCACAAAAATGGCACCGTCTACTATGTTATACAGGGGAATTGAAATTTCACCACTATCAACAAAATATGATCGGCCAGCAACTGCACCTTCTTCATACCCTTGGACACTATTAGTTCCTCTGATGGCAAGTGCCTCATGAGGAGCCAAATCCCCATATACATTTCCACCAGAGAAGCTTGCAACACAACGAACACAGGACCTGCCTTTATCTTCCAATGCGTCCCAATCTATTGGTACACTAGTTGCTTTGAAAACCTTTTAACAGATTCAGAGATCTCGGGCCCAATACCGTCTCCTGAAAACAAAGTGGCACAAATCATTTCTCCATTTGCAACAGACCGGTTGTCTGGTAAAAGGCAATAGACTAGAATAATGCGGACACAAATAAGTACCCTGTTTCTCAGTCTCCTGTAACAAACTAGGCGCACTTTTAATTTTCAATGTTTGCTCTCTTGGAATGGGTATCAATGCATATTGAAGAGGCTCTAAATGACTTTGATCAACTTCCTCCCCTTCCTTGGCCAGCGTAACATCTTCACTTGCCTCGGCCGGCTTTACTTCTCCAAGCTCCTCGGCTTTGAATTTTGTGCTTTCCACACCCTCCAACATATCAAGCTTAAGACGGAGCATGGTTTCCTTCAGCTGTCCAACAGCTGTTAGATAAGTCACAGGCATCTGCAACCATGGCATCTCAGTTCCACCAGCAGCTCTACTGATGAGTTCCATTGTAGTGACATACGCCTGTTCCTGTCGTTGGGATAACCGTTCCTTCTCAACACCAACAGGCTCTATGTCTGCACCATCTTCCTCTGCCACAAGCACACACGAAGACTCCACAATGTATCTCCAAACACCCTCAGCGTCCATTTTTTGATACAGGAATTCATCCTTCTCAATGGCTGCGAGTGCACATTTCTCCTGCTCCCTCACCTGGGCAATTAAATTATGCTCCTTTCCATTCAGCGATTGCTCTCTTTTCTGTGGCTCTTGATTATTTAAGCCTTCATCATTCACAATGCCATGAACATTTCCCTTGTCTATTTTCATAAACAATCCCAATTTCTCCCAGGGATTCCCTCCATGCCGTGGAAAGGATGACAACCCATCTTGAGAGTGGCCAGGACTAGTCTCGTCCCCAGAACCGGCAACATGATCATTCTGTGAAGTTTTGAGCATCTCCAGATCTCTTAGAATTTGAGAGTTCTCATCAATTTCTACAGTTTTCTCCATCTGTTGTAAAGCCAACCGTGCAACCTCACGTTCAATTTCCAGCTTCTGTTTTGTTTCAGTTGCAGCCTTTGCTTCAGCTTGCATTCTAGCCAGTTCGACAGCTTTTGCTTCTGCTTGAAGCCTTGCTTTCTCTTCCCGTTGTCTTCTCTCGAGTTCTTTGTCAACTTCATCGCCTGGACCTCTCCCGCCACTGCTAACCTATAGGGCTTTCTTCTCGGAGTCCTCCAAATCAGCCACCGTTGCACTCTCAGCCTCTCTGGCTTCACCTGCATGCAACTCTGCTTCAATAAATGGCATATCTTCATCTATTGGAGTGGCTTCTGCAACAGATTGTGCAACTAAGGGAGTTTCATCTATTTCCATCAACGAAATTCCACATTCAACAACAACAACAGTTGTTTCTTCACGAGGCACTACTTGTGCTTTTAACTTCTTATGTGTGGAATTGTGATCATAATTTCTCACCTTACATTTCATGGAATTCCTCACTTCTTCTCACTCCTTTGGAAGATCAAATGTGACCCTCTTCTTACCTTTCATTGATTTCAGCTTCGGATATTGATTCCTTTTATGTGAATTCTCAAGACCTTGCATGCCCATGTGACCAAGCCTCTTGAACCAAGGCTCTGTGTCACTATCCACCATTTCCTTTGCAGCTCCCACCTCATTGTGACTTTCCAACACATATAAAGTGTTTAATTTGCTGCCTTTTGCAATCACTCGGGCTCCTTTTGTCACCTTCCATCTACTTAATTCAAAAATGACTCCACATTCTTGAGAACTCAATTGCCTAACTGAAATTGAATTATGTTTCAGTTGAGGGACATACCTGACATCCCTTAACAACCAACTTTTTCCATTTGTTAGTTTCAACAAAACATCTCCTATGCCAACAATATCAAGAGATTTATTATCTGCAAGAAGGACCTTACCAAAAACACCATTTTGAAAGGTTTTGAAAAATTCTCTACAAGAAGTAACATGAAATGAAGCTCCTGTATCTAGCACCCAAGCATTTGTTTCAATTTCTTCTTCGATTAACAGAAGTACACTATCTTTCATATCTGCTCCTTGGCTCTAACCGAGCTCTGATACCAATTGTGGAGCATTAAAGGAGCAGATAAAAATAAGAATTAGAAGTCACACAACATAACACAACAACATAACATCATAACATGAGTTTTAACGTGGTTCACCCTAAATGGCTACGTCCACTAGGAAAGTAGAGAATGATCTTATATTAACCAATGATACAACACAATACAGGAACTATACTTATACACTCATAATCAGCTATGAACTCAAGAGTTGGGAGGAGATGAAGAGTCAAATGACTGTTGGGCTTCAGATTCCAACAACTTATGAACTGGAAATAGATGGATCAATGCTGGCACTGCATATAGAACACTTGGAGAGCCTTTGGACATTGCATACCACTACCGTACAGAGAAGGAAAACAAAAGCTATCTTTAGATGGGGTTCGACCGCATCGTCACATAGTTATGGAGAAATGGATGAAAGAAAAAGATGATGCAAGAAGGCTGAACTCTCCACTTTCAAATCTAAAACCATGCACACATTCACCAAGACTTATTTCCCATGCGATTTACATTTACAATTTCACACCAAGGGAATCTACAATGTTGCAAATTAAAATATTATTCTCCAAATGCCTAAGCCCTTATTGAAAATAAACAAAAACTAAAAGAGCAATATTTTTGGTGATGCAAGATTGCATGGCACCTCAGAATGCTCCTGCATCAAACACCCGAGGTAAGAAGAATGTTTCATGAGTTGGAGCTCATGAACATTTAAAAATTTTGTGCTTGTTCTTCAGCCATCTTTCCTCCTTATCTACCACCTGTTTCTTTTTCTTCACCCTACCTTGAAACTTCCTATCTCCTCCTCCTTTCATCCTTCCTCTCTTTCTCCCCCTCATAAAATTCATTTCAAAATTCCAATGTTGTTCTTTCCACCCTACTTCTTCACTCTCAATATCTGCATACAAATTGCCATTGAAAAATTCGTAGAAATCAAAGAATTCTATTTGTACTTCTTTCATACCTTGTCTTCCTTCATCTTCCTCTTCTTCTATGTCAACAGAATTTATCATTCCTTGTTGTTTTTCAATCTGTAACCTATTATTGCTGCCCCTAACCATCTTTCTCATCTCACCTTCTTTCACCAATTCATCAAAATATAAATCAGCATGAACAAGAACTTCAACAGATTTTGAAATATCATCAAATATCTTAATCTTCTCCTCTTTTACTACTATTGTATCAATCTCATATCCATTATTGTAAACCATGTCATTTTTATCTAAATCAACCTCTTCTTTATCAGCAAATAATTCTAAAAATTCAAACTTTACCTCAATGTTTGTTGCAACTTTTGTTTCACCTATTGTTAACACAAGCCACTTCTTCTCTACTGCTGCGATCTGCATTAATAATTCATCTTTTTCTTTATTTTCTACTGCTCTTTCACCTCTTTCACTTAAGATATTTTTTATGCATTCTTCTTCACATTGCTGCTCCAAATTCTGAATCATCTCCACATCCTCATGAAGAACAAACTTCTTTGCAACATGACTATTCTCTATCTCTCCAACTTCACCTTCTTTTATGACAATACTATCCCTTACATTCATTTCTATATCCATAATTTCATTAAATTCTTGTGAAAGTAACATAACATCAAACTCATTTTTACAAATATCACAGAAATAACCTTTTACCTGTGTTTTCTTGTTTCTCTAGTGTTGCCCCAAGTTTTTCTTCTTGAATTTCTACTACAATCTTGTTGTTCTCTTCTTCCACCTCCTCCTTTGCACTCAATGGTGTCATTTTATTCATTATATCTATATCTTTCTGAGGACCAATCACTGCCCCAACTTCACAATCACATTTTGCAACATATTCCTTTATCTTTTCTACATGCAAATCATTATTTTCTTTGCAAAACTCACAAAAATGAGATAATACCTCTGTTTTTGCTACTACAACCTCTTTTCCAGTGCTTGCAACTTCATTTTCCTTTTCCTTTCTGTCCTCAATAAGACGCACATATGTTGCTATCTCTTTCTTTCTCCATTCCTTCCTTCTTCCTTTCTTATTTTCTTACTTTCTTTCAACTGCATTTGTGTGGGCTGTTCCCACATGACTTTCTCCCCATGCACTTTCCATCATAGGGCTACAACTCTTTATTTTCTCTTTCTTCTTTTCGTTGTCCCCTTTGTCAAATATTTGTTTTTCCTCTTTCTTCTCTTCACCTGCATACACAAGTTGACTTGCAGATTTATTTTTGTTAGAAAAATAAAGGGACTCCTTCATGCCCACATATTCCTCTTCAACCTTCTTATCTGTTGCCACTTCTACTACTGCATTTTTGTTCTTCTTTTCTGGGATCGCAAATTTATCAGGAAAGTAATGTCTTTCCAAAGCTTCTACTCGAGCCTCAATCTTCTTTAATTCTTCAAAAGTCCATTTTGTAAACCTCCTCTCTTTCCACTCTTCCATTGGTAAAATCCTCATAGGCCTTCTCATGATCCATCCTTTCCTCTTCTTTAACAACATCTTCAGAGACTCACAAGTCCCTCTGTAGTTACAAGTCCTCCTTGCAACAATTTCTCTCACTTCAGGGTTTCAACCTTCTACAATCATAGGTTCTCCCTACAACAAACTCACTCTTGATTATCCTCTACCCAGTAGATGGTTTTTGGAAGACACACCTCTCTCTCGTGCACCTTCTACCCAGCCTTAACCTCTACTGGAGGATATAGTCACAGATCCTCTTTCATACCTGCAACAAACATTCTCACAACTCTCTGTCTCTCTCACAACTTCACAGCTTCACTCTTCAACACTCTTCACCCACAGGTCCTGGTGCATACTCGGCACTCTCAAGATCTTTTGGCTCTGATACCATTTGATGCAAGAAGGCTGCAATATAAACTTTAACAACAAATATGGAAAAGAAATATGCAACATATCTTGATTTCAAATCTGAAAATGAATTACATAACCATGGAGCTCATATACTCCCATACATCATGGGCTTTACACATACAAAAATCTACAACACAACATTTCTAGCTTCATTCCAATAGCATCTCAGTATGCAAAAACTCTTCTTCTCAAAATCCCCCCCTCTCCAAATGAACAGCATCAATATATAGAAGTTGTGAGAGAAGAAACCGCCATTGGTTTCTCAAAACAACCTCCACAAAACCACCAAGAAAACTCGTCACATTCTTCCTATCAATGATCTGTCATTTGTCAGAAACTCGTCAAAAAATTTCTGGGTTTGGTGCGCCTTCTTTCCAGCTTTCCGAATCATTTTGAAATTCTTAATTTCGTTACCGTATGAAAAAGTTATGCCCATTTTACTAAGACTGGGTCTCATAGATACGACTTCAGACATGCAACAACATGCAAAGCTTGTGGCCAACATGCAAATGCATGCAATCAACATGTAAGATTCCTTTGCAGCCCATATTATGACATTTTATGACACATATACATGCATAAAATAATTTTTGACCTTCTCCAAAAGTGGACACCAAAAAGGCATATTCCCCTCCAAGATGCTTTCACTATTTTACCAAGACTTATTTCCCATGCGATTTACATTTACAATTTCACACCAAGGGAATCTACAATGTTGCAAATTAAAATATTATTCTCCAAATGCCTAAGCCCTTATTGAAAATAAACAAAAACTAAAAGAACAATATTTTTGGTGATGCAAGATTGCATGGCACCCCAGGATGCTCCTGCATCAAAAGAGCAAACTCGCACTGGTAAAGAAAGAAAGGGCCGCACAAATTTCTCATCCTTAACTCAGGACTCATGTTTTTGGGCTTGTTTAGGAGAGGCTTGTAAAGCCTTGATAAGTCTCCAGCCAGAGCAAGCCATAAATACCTCTCTGAAAGTGTGTCTTGAGTTCGAAACATACGTTGGGAGTATGTTCAAAGATAAGAGTATTTGTGTAGAGGTATTTTTGGAGCAGAGTAGCTTCATGTTTTGGTGGCAACAATACAGTCAAATTCAACTTCAATCCCCAGAGTGGAGATCAAGCTCTCCCTTATTCAACTTCATGGCAAATTAGAGTTGGAAGTAGAAAGTTTAGAAGGGCTTTTGATACATCCAGAGAAATATCATGGAGCATATATAATTAGTATTAATTATTTCATAGTATATGGGAGTCAGTTCTCTTCATTTAGATTCAGTTGGTTTGGTGGACGTACACAAGTAACTCTTTAAGTATATTGTTCCTCAAATGTTTTTATTTGTTTTTAACATTCCTATCAGATAGTTGGATTTGATGTATGGTTGGAATTAATTGATTTGTATGTTTTTTCCTTTTTTCTTGTCTACATGTCTGTTAGATTTGAAATAATGGGCTAGATAAATGGGCTCCTTTATGTGGATGGAGTTCTCTTAATAGTAATTATGTGTTAATTTCTTCTCTGATATAGGATAAAGTTATATTAAATAGTTGTATTTAAAAAGAAGTTATATTAAATAGTTGTATTTAATGAGAGCTTTTTAGGATGGTAAAATTTGTATGTTTATGTATTTTCTAATTTAATTTTGGATTTATTTTTTAGAATAATTTTTAATTAAATTGTAATTATAAATGATATATTTTTGTGTTAAGTTTTTGTTTTTTTAATTTTTATTCATTTTTCATATTTTTACACGTTTTCATAGATTCAATCTTATTTCATCTCTTGGTATCTATTTTCCACATTCAATTGGGTTAGATCTTCAACTATTTGAAATTGATCATGATTCCTACCTTTCTTACTAATTGTGAGTTGACTTGATATTTGTTTATGTGACAAAATATTGTTATATCTTGATATTTAAAGACATTCAATAGAATATTAATTTCATGGGGAAAAATCATAAGTGACTTTAAATATATTATTCCTCAAATGTTTTTATTTGTTTGTAACATTCCTATTAGATCTTTGGATTTGATGTATGGTTGGAATTAGCGCATTTATAAGGTTTTTCTTTTCTATCTACCTTTCTATTACATTTGAAATAATGGGTTCCTTTATGTGGATGGAATTCTTCAAAATGTAATTGTGTTAATGCGAATGTGTTTCATGTGTGTTATAGGATAAAGCAAGGGTAAACAAGATTTTTTTTGATAATTTTTTTATATTGAATAAAAATTAAATTAAGAATTATAATAGTTATATTTAATGAGAGTTTTTTAAGGATCGTAAAATTTAAATGTTTATAAATTTTTATTTAATTTTGAATTTTATTTTTAAGAATATTTTTAATAAAATTTTATATTATAAGTGATACATTTTTGTGTTAAGTTTTTCTCTTTTAAAAATTATATTCATTTTTATTTACTTATATTTTTACACATTTTCATAGATTCAATCTTATTGTAAATCTATTTGCACCTATTTCTCGTATTCAATTGGGTTACATCTTGAACTACTTGAGATTGACCACAAAATTAATTTTTAAAATTCAAAATTATTGATTCCTACTCTTTGTGACTAATCATGAGTTGACTTGATACTTGCTTATGTGACAATTTTTTTCACATCTTGATATTTAAAGACATTTAATGGAATATTAATTTCAAAGGGAAAAATCATAAGTGACTAAAAAAGAAATTATTAGTATAGGAGCTTAAAATAAACCTATTTACATCAAAATTAGAATTTGCATATAAGCTTGTTAGGGTTAGAGATGGCAGATATCTAACAATTAAATGCAGATTTAATTAATAAACAGAGAAACTAAAACACAAACAAAATAAATCATAACACAAAAATTTAACGTGGTTCACCCAATCCGGGCTACATCCATCGAACCGCAGCCATCCAATACTTTTATTATCCATTGTAAAACCTATTACAATCTTGTGAATAATCGCGTTTTTCATCATACTGTAATACCCATCCGAACCCGTTTTTAACAAGCTTAGAAGCTTCTAGATTTTAGGGTTCTACAAAATCAGATTTTTCCTTTTTCGTTGATTTTTCCCTTTTTCGGTAATGCCACGAAAAAGGAGGAAATTTTTTCTCGAGGGCTGCCGCCCTCGAACCCCTGCCCGAGGCCCAGCCTGGCCCCGGACCTCGGCAAGGATAAGGGGCTAGGGTGTATAGTATACCGTGGGCTATATAGTATAGCATGATCAGTCGCCACATACCAACAAAGCCACCCACATGTTAATTATTGTCTTCCAATCACTGAACAAGCCCATAAAGTTGGTTTGACAAGGAGGTTAACTAGGGAGAAAAATGGTTTATCATCTATTTTAATTAGTACCTAGGCCATAAAGATAAATTAAAATGGTGGATCTAGCAAATTGTAGAATTCTGAAACTGGTTTTGCCTCAATCTAATTGGTGGATTTTGAGACTTATGCGGTTTGGTCATCTTTTCTTAGTTGTCAATTTTGTATCTTATGGTTAATTAGCTCAATCAATTCTCTATTCAACTGTCATTGCCACATAGGTACAGATTTGAGTATCATGGTGATTATTTAGCAACATATAATTCAACTAGCTAATAGAAGGAACATACGTGGAAATTTCAAATAGATTATGGGAAGCTATTAGCTTGCAGGAGGTTGAGTTATAGTGTTTTCTTTATGTTAGATCATAGCCCATAATATTGATTTATTGACATCCAATATTGAATGATTGATTAAAATCCTAAGATAGTATGGAGATATGTATGCAGGATAAGATGGATTTCTCTTGTCATAGGTAGTGTAAGGGTGACTAATAAATATGCATGAAGGCATGATGGGGTAGCTTGTGTTAGCCAATTCATGGTCAAAAGGTGGGGTTGAGTGGTGGAAAATTGGGAAAAGCTTTCTAGTGATGATATCATCAAGGGGGTCAATTTCATACTCATCTTGACCAACAAGACTATCATCATCATTAGTTTCAAATGAATTTTTGGAATGGTCGTCATGAGGAGACTCATCAAAGCAAAGTGGATTCAAGATACTGTTTGTTGAAATTATATAGAAATAAATGATTGAAAGAGAGATGGATTAGATTAGATGAAAGTGGAATAAAAGATCATAAGATTTATTTTGATATCAAAATATCTCAAGGTGAATTTACTAAATCTTAGGTTTGGATTTGGATTAAGCTCATATTAAGGATAAGATTGATTTTGAATAATTAGATGAAGTAATTATATAGAAAGATGTGGATAAACTAAAATAGGGTGTGAAACAACTAAGTCAAGGAGAAAATATATTGAAAGACCTAAAAATGGCTTAGAAGTAGATGCACTGAAGGAGGTAGTAGATGAACTAAATCCAATGTACATGCACTAATTTATGAAATAGATAGGAGATGGATAGATGCAAATACACTAAGGGATATTGTAGATATTCTTAAGGGTAATTTAAATTTATTAAGGGGTGACACAGACATGCCAAACTATGGAATTTGGTAGAGATTTGATGGTTTTGGGGGGAAGCGATTTGGCTTTTTAAGAGTTTTATTGATGGTGATTGAACAATAGGCGGAATGGGTCCATGCTTTATGGCCTAGGTAATCGAACACCACTCTTCTCTTATTATCATTCAAATATTCCCTACAATCCCAAATAGGATTTACTATCAACACAAAGGTGAGTCAATTCTCAACAAGGAAGATCTAGGAGGGGGTTCTTTAAGCTTTGAGGAGTTCACCACCAAGCAAAAGCTTGGAAAAGACAACTTAGCATTCAAATCACAAAACCTAGTAATGCAAGTCAAATAATGAGTGCAAATGATGAAATTTGTAAGATGGAAAAAACCAGGTTAGCAAAGACTAAGTGACAACCACAATGCAAATCTAAGCTAAAACCCCAATCTAAAACAAGAGAATACAAACAAAAGAGGAATAATGAAAACATTCAAATGAAAGCACTCCCCATATTGCAGTTGAATCACTTCCCTTATCTCTCCTCAAGTTGCCTTTGCAAGTTTTCCCTTAGATTTGTAGTAGAATTTGTGCAAATACTTGCAAACAATATAGCATGAAAGTTGGAGATAATGGTTGTTAAGGAAAAAATGGGAGAGGAAGGTTTCTTATGTAGATAACCATTTGAATGGATGGTCGAGATCAATCTTCTAGAAAGATGCCAAGATCAACGGTTGAGGATTGATGCACCAAGAATATGCTATTCATGAAAGGGTTATGACAGTTATGACATTGATGGCTATGACACTTGATGACTATGACAGAAATAAAGACCATGACAGGGATTAATGAGTAAGGTATCTTTGACCAAAAGGGAGGCATAAATAATTTATTCGTAAAAAAAGGAAAATGGAGGAAATAGACAAGTGGGGGATAAATAATTCGTTTGAATTATTTATTTGAGAAAAATGAAAATGAGCATTTAATTAAATCAATTTATAAAATCAATTTAATTAAATGGGGAGAGGTGGAAATTATGCACTAAATAATTAATTTGAATTAATTATTTAATGGGGGGAGGAATGACACATAATTAAATAATCTTGACGATTATTTAATTATAGAAGAATAAAAAGGTCAAATCATAGACTGTAAATAATAATAATTTTTATTATTTGACTATAGGCGAATGATAAAAAGATAATTAAATAAATAATGATTTATTTAATTATTGAAGAAAGGGAATGTTAGCAACACGATTAATTTATTTTAATTGATCAAGATAGAATAAAGATTAGAAGGTGAATTAATTAAATAATTAAAAATTATTTAATTAACAGAGGAATGTGGTCAGGGATAATCAAATGATTAGGATTATTCAATTATCGGCAGAAAAAGACCAAGAAAAATGACACTCGCAAACTTAGGACATTTTTCCCTCTTTGACATAATGCAGCTAATCGCGTTGTGTCAAAGAAATTCAATCAAAAGATTCCCTGGGATGCCCCAGTGAAGTCAAGGTATAGGTATGCCCCCTCGGGAAAATTTGACAAATTAAAATTTGGAAAATTGTCTCGATAAGACAAATTGATGGCCATAAGTCCAATGGTGAAGACGAAATTGAGTTTCAAGATCAATAAAAGGGTCAAATTTGAGGTCAAAGGCATGACAAGGTGTGCCCAATAGACAAGGTAGGTCAAAATCCCTAGTTTTGGACCTATAAATAGGACTTTTATTTGAAAAAGGGTCATTTTCACATTCCAAATTTATAAATTGTGAGAGCTTAGAGTGATTTAGTTGCACAAATGTCACCTATTCTAGAGGCCACCCACCGCACCTATCAGATCTGGAGGTACTATCATCCTAAGGGAGCGCTTGCCCCGGTATGTACTAGCAACCCATCTCTTATTTTTTTAATTTTTTGTGCATTTAGGTTAGGAAATAATTTAGTAGACAATTATGTTGCAAGAATTATGACAAAATTGTGTGCACGTTAGTTGCATTCGATAAGCGGTTCATCGCAATCATCTTGGCATGACACAATTGTATTAGGGTTAGGGGACAAGCGTTTACGATGTGAGGCATAAATTTGTGTGATGCAAGTGCATTTTAGAGTTGCATGTGCGGCCGAGAATGACACAAATGACTAGCTATGGTGCATGTTTGGTATGAAATGACGCATGTGTTGGGTGGGTGACACAATCGCAGTTACGAGCTGGTGAATAATATGTGTGACACATTTGACAAAACTATGATGCAATTGCCTGGTTAAAAATTTTCCCCAGTTTAAGAAATTTTGACTAAGTCAACTTAGGTGCAATAGGTCAATCAAGGGTTATGGACTGGCATAATAGGTTGTTTGATGATTTCAGGTGACTCTAGACCTCCTATCTATACATGAGAGTTGAGACCAGATGTGTTTCGACTATGAGACCAGTTGGGCGAGGAGAAGCAACAGTCGCTGCTAGACTTAGGCTTGTTCTAGGTGACCTATATGCTCGTGATTAGGGAAAATAGGGGGATGTTGACAACATTAGCGGAGCAATGGCACTTTGAGATGAGCAACTTCCATTTGCTAACAGGGGAGGTGATGGTCACCCTAGAGGATGTATACATGATATTACGGCTACCCATTCACAGTGAGTGGGTACAATATGATCCCACTCAAGGGCTACATGCATTGTATGAGTACTATGAGTGTGAGGATGATGTAGAGCTTGGGATCCAGGGTTATGAGATCCGATGGGAGACCTTGGCAGAGACATATGACAAATATGATTGCGTGCTTTGTGCATTGATAGTAGGAGTGTTGATTCTTGACCAGAGGGGGCATGGTTTCTTAGTAGGCTAGGGGAGATGCTTGGATTGACAATTCGCTTTGGGACAGTATATGCTTGGGGGCCATACTTTAATTTTAGTTGCATGATATTGCATACAAGGAAGGATAGATTTTGAGTTGCAATGTGACCTTCCTGACAGTTTGGGCATGGGAGCACATAGCAGTGTTCTGACCTCCAACGGTGTGACAGTTGGTGGGCAGCGTGCCATATTCTTATATGTATTGGGGAGCATTGACACAGACACATGTTGGAGATGTGGGGTATTGGAGGCATGGTTTGGATACTTTGGTCAACTTTATTTGGAGGCCATAAATGAATTGTCAGTTATGGATTGATGAGGATGACCACTTGCCATGGTGTTGACAATCGAGATATCTAATTAGGCGGACAGTGCAATCATAGCATATTTATGAGATGTATCTCCCAAGTGTTGAAATATTGTAGCTTAAAACTTGTAAAACTATGAGACTGTAGATCTAATTAAGTTTTATTTGTCACAATTCTTTGTCTATGATTAATTTGTTTAGATCAATTTTACCAATTGTAGAAAGAGACAAAAGATTGTAGAAGAATGAGATAAGTAGATAGAAGTGACACAACATATATGTGGAGAAACCCTTTTGGGAAAATACTCCACCAGAATCAATAGTTCTTGTATTATTTAACCTTAGAACAAGATTACAATAATACTATATCAATCCTTGATTGATATGCTTCCTTGCCTTCAACAATCCTTCTTCACAACCTGCAATAAACTCTCATGGAACTCTCATACACTTGCTGTAATTAATAGACAAATATCAACATGTCAACTCATAAGAGTTGTACAATTCAAAGGCATAAAACTCCTCACAAAAATCTATGCCTATATTGGGCAAGTAGAGTTCCATAATGTAATATGAAGTCAAACCAAAGTCTTCCTCAATTTAGGTGCCCTAAATTGAACTTTGGTCAAGAAAATATCTTACAAACTTCACCTCAAAGTTGGCACCCAAGAATGGGCCCACTTGATCAAGCCTTGTAAATATCTTCTCATGCAAAAGGTGTTAACTAAAAGATGCCAACTTGGGCATCCAAGGTGGTCCCAAGTCAATCTTAGTTAACTAAAACATATCTCTCCACCAATTCATGCAAACATTATGCATGATTGATCATCCCCATTTAACTGAAAGTATTTTCCTATTATCTGTCATGCAACTCAAGTAAACTTAGCATTCAACTCAAAATAGCTACATGCAACTGAAGATAACTAAACAGATCTAAATTGATCTGAACTAAATTGAACTTATATTGAACTGATACTAAACTGATAGTGCCACTCCACTCCTGTAAAAATATCAATCCCTAATTTGTAGGATCAAAACATGCATTACTGAAGTGTTATCAATCTTCTAAAGAGTTAACTGAAGCAAGGGGGGTTCCACCTTCCATGTGGGTGCCCCATGTGCTCCTATCATGTAAGAGCTCTTCTTGGACAACCCCACATGTTCCTATCATTTAGGAATAATCACAAATGTCAATTTACATGTTCATTTCATTCAAATTTAATCTCTTTCTAATCCTAGTGTTGGGGAACACCTTCCAAGGACTTAGGTGATACATGAAATATGTTTAGGATTGCAATTAAATGACATCTTATTCCCAACATTCTCCCACTTGACATTATACATTGCAATTATTCTAAACAAGGAATCATTATTATAAATCAAGTATAGGACTCAAGGCCAATGGCCTTCCTACACCAAGATAACTTATTTGTAGGAACTGGTTTCGTAAGATAATTTGCATCATTGATCAAAGTGTTAACTTTTTACAAGCATGATACATAGGGTTTTTGGCTAAACAAATAGCACTCTGACTATGGAATTCACGTCTAATTTGCTTGCAATTAAAACCAATACCTTTTCCAAGTCTTTGTAACCAAACTGTCTCTTTAGAGGCATGTGTAGCAGCCATGTACTCTGCTTTTGTGGTGGAAAAAGGAACCGTGGGCTGCCTCTTACTCATCCAACTGACTGCAGCTCCAAACAAAGTAAACACATAGCCACTTTTCATCATGAGCATCTATCTCAAAACTTTGTGAACTCTCCTCATCCAATCCATCCAATTGTTCTTCAACACGTGCATCTTCATGCTTCTTAGTATTTGTCTCAAAATGCACCGTTCGAGAAGTATCCTTCTCTTTTGGTTGTTCTTCTCCTGTGTAAGATCTAAATTCCCTAAAGATCACATCTCTAGATAAAGTAATTTTTCGGGTTAGAGGATTCCAAAGCTGGTAATCCTATATAAGCAAAAAGAAGATTACCTTGAAAAAACATCCACAAATAATCCCTAAACACCCAATTATTATTATCTCAATTGAAAATTATTCTAAATTTATATTTCCCCATACCTACAAAATGAGAAGGAAGTTTTATTTATTTTTATATGGGGAAGATAAACTCTATGAATTTTAAGAATTATTTAGTAAATTATTTCTAAAATGAATGGAAAAGATCATTCTTATATTTTTGGTATAAAAATTACTATAATAACTTTAATTCTATTTGAACTTTCAAAGTGTGACTATTTCCAATCACTTTTTGAATATATGTAATATTATCTTTAAATTAATAATATATACATTATTTATTAAAAAAACATATATAATAATTTTGATCCTTCAATTACATATATTTTATGTCATCTTGTATACAATTAAAAAATTAATTATACTTTTTTTCTAACAAAATTTTACTGTAATTGAAAACTATAACCCATTAAACTCATAAATATAATTAATATTTTAAACAATTTACTGAAAGAAAAGTTTTATCATCCAAAATGAAACCACACAAACTTTAGTCACCTCATGACCGTCTTGGACGGTGGGAAGTGGACCAAAGGCAGCGCTTTATCTAAAATATTGCCCTGAAACTCCATGGCAGGGTCCTTGCATATAAATTCCAAAAGAGGTGTGTACATCTCTTCAACGTGAATTTCAAGTCGAAAAGGAAAGTTGAAGATAATAAGGGACCAGAATCGCCTCACGTAATCATCGATTGTTTAATTAACACCTACTTAATCTCAAAATGATTCTCACATTGTTTTCTTCCGAGATGTTTGGTTATGATTAACACATACTTATTCAAATGATTAATTAAAAGCTTTTCAGCCTTAAAAAAAAACATATTTTACTATGATATTGCTATCAGGATTCAATCGTGTAGTTTCGAGTCAAACTCATTGACCCATGTTTCATGAGTAGTGGTTCAACAAGAACATATCTCTCATGATATCGAATGGTCCACTTAGCACTCATTGCATCTAGGTGATGCTCAGAGGTGAAGCACCGGTCCGTCCCGGAGGTCACCCATCCCAAGAGCTCAGCTCAAGCGCGCGCTTAACCGGAGTTTTCCTTAAGCCCGCTTGAGTTGTTACCCCATTTGCAAAACCTTCAACAAGTGTTGTGCCTTATGAACCATTCATAATAGAGCCCCTTTAGCTCATCAATTGATAAGTAGGAGGTATTTTTCCACAGCAGTACTGGGATGGGTGACCTCCCGGGACGGACTAGTGCTTCACCTCTGTAAGCGTCACCTAGATGCAATGAGTGCTAAGTGGACCATTCGATATCATGAGAGATGTGTTCTTGTTGAACCACTACTCATGAAACATGGGTCAATGAGTTTGACTCGAAACTACACGGTTGACACGCTGTGGAAAAATACCTCCTACTTATCAACATATTTTACTGTCAAACTAGAAATTTATGAAAAAAAATGCGGAATTTAATGGATTTAATAACTACAAATTTAAAAATGCTGCATTACCAAAAGAGAACCAACCCAAACAGTTGACATAGTACAATTTGTTAATTAGATATTAAACCATCTGGTGTGGCCCAATACAATGCGGCCTCTTCCACACAGCGTCCAAGGACTTTCAATTTTATTCTCTCTTAACCTCTAAGAACAAGTCCCCTGGAATATTTGCAATCTATCCAATATAAAATCTTCATATGGCACAAAATTTGAGATGACATTGACATTTCCATTTTCTCTCCTCCTTCGCTGCTTACTTGGTCCTCGACACTTCTTTTCCAATGCGTTTTCCTAGATGTTGCTCTGCTACTTTCTGAATTATTCTGTTTTTATTTTTGTTTAAATGAGAGGGGAAAAAAACTCTATAAATGCACTTCCCCTGAACTCAAATGCCAAGCAAGTAGGAGGTCACAAGCAATGGATGTAGCTTTCACAAACCCTCCACAGTAAGTATGAGCTTGTGAGTTCTCATTTGGGTTACAAAGTTCAAAAACATTCTTGTCTAAAATATAGATTATATAAGTATTTTGTTTTTTAATTTCAGATCACATTTTATGATATATAATTTTTTTTTTCATTTTGACAATAAATCATGGAATGTAATCTAAAATATTGATAAAGAAAGGTACTTATATATTAAAGACATTACATTTTCATAATGTATATTGCTAAATATTGTGTTTTTTCTGGAATTTATTCTGTGTAATTTGTTTGCATATCGGATCACACTCCATGATCCATCAATTTTTCTCTCTCAGCTTTTTTCTCATCCTGATGATGGATCATAAAATGTGATCTGAAACATTGATGCAAAAAAATTACATACAGTAAAATCCAGAAAAAACACACTGTACTCATAGAAGATTAATCTAATCTAAAAATCTTCAAATACTCTTTAATGTTTTTCCTATTAATTTGGCTGTGAATGTAGACCTCATAAAACTAGGTGTAGTGGAAGTTAAAAGATAAGTTTGATCAAAATCAATCAAAATGTCTATTGTGTGCTTAAAAGACAATAGAAATCTGAATCGTTTCTTTTGAGAAGATTCGAAGCCAATTTAATCAGAAAACATTAAGGGGGTTTTAACTAAATGAGCCTTGGTTTTTGTAATGCCCATTACGCACATGGTGCTAATTTGTAGATTTGTTGTTACAGGTTCAGTTCTGGCCGGGAGCTTGCAACTTTGATTGCTACCTGTGGGATCCTGCCCAAGGCTTGGGAGGCAATATGTAGTACTTCCAATAATAAAGGAGACAGTTTTCTTCTGAAAAAAGATGAAGGTGTATTATATGTGATCTTCCCTTCGTTTCATAACGAAGATTTCATTGCGCCGGATAGCAAATATGGAGAGTGCAATATACAGAATGAAAATATCTTCTCTGCTGGCCTAAAGGGTGATAATGCAAAACCGGCCCTTGTTCACAAGGGAGCTCTCAACCGATTCCGCCATATTCTGGAAAATTCAGATTTCAAAGCCAAGGTGAGTAGACCTTTGAATCCAATATTATAAAGTTGCTTTGTGATGTAGGATCCCTGCTCTTTCATCGCAAAAGTGAGCTCTAATCTGCAAATTATTCGATCAGTACCCACCTGGAGTTTTAATCTAATGCACTTTTTTTTATTGATGTTATTAGTTAATGAGAGTTCTGATTGATCAGCCTAATACCTTTTTTTAAAGTTTTGTCTATATATTAGGATGGCTACTACACAGTACACAGAATATTATACAACTCATCTTAAAGTGCAGCAAATTAGGCCAAAACTTAAGTGATCTTAACCTTGGTAAAATAAAACCGTTCAATAAATCCCCCAATACGATTATCATCAGTTTATTGCATTGAAGGAATCTGTCACTTTAGGAAATTGAAGTTCCAGATTAACTGTTACCCTTTAGAGAAGGGATCCTAGAAATTAGTGGCAAATGTCAGGTAGCTTCGAAGTCTTTCTATAATTTTGTACTATCAATGTTAGTATCTCGTACTCCTGTATGCTTGGTCAATCTCGATCTTTCTGTGCAGAAATTTATGCAATGACAAATTTTATAATTTGCAGGGCATTTATCACATGTATTAGTATAAAAAAATTTATCTGTTGGAATTAATGAATTAATGTATATGAATGTATTTTATTAGATAAATGATTTTGATCAGAATTATTGATTGAAAAGAGGGTTTTGAAGGGATCCCAAAACTTAGAGATGTTTAAGATGTCACTGAGTATCAGTTCACTGTCATGCTTAGATTCATGATTTTAGAAGTTTATATTGTTCTTTGAAACTATAAATATAGTCATCTTTTATTGAATAAATATAATAATTTTGTTTTAAATAATATTTCTGTTGTTAATTCTCAAAGTTTTATCCTGGTATTAGAGCTAGATAGGGTGAGATTTTATTAGTGAAGTTTCCATAAAGATGAGAACATCTCAATAGGTGATGCTAACTCAAATGGTGCTGTTTAAACTCCAACTGGGTCTGGCAGCCGCAGGATCTCATTAAGATAAAGAAACTGAATTTGTTATAGAAAAGGAATGTAAGTATGACTCTGAAAAAAGCTCAAATATGTTGAAACCATTAAAAAGAACAAAAAGATTTATTAAACAAAATCTATATGTTATCATTAAATAAAAATGCACCAAAAGAACTGTTTTGCAATGTCAAAGTCCCTATTTGAAAGCTATCACCTATGATACAAGAAAGGGAAGATCTATATTAAAAAAAAAAATTCTTCTGTTATCGTTTTTAAAGTACAACTGCAAGCCAATTGAGTCAAATGTTATCGTTGCTCGGCAAAAGTCAAGTAGTTAAGATAGGCATCATAACATGAACATACAGGTTCGAACCCTGATGAGAGCCCTTAATATTAATATGCTCTAGTAACCCAATATTCTTAAATTTCAGAATTCCCAAGTAGTTGTGCCCCTAATATTCGTAAATTTCAGTACTCCATGTTTTTAAGCCTTAGGGATTATCAAGCAATATTTGACTGGTTTGATCAATAAGGGATTACAGCAGATCCCTTGAACTTTTGGCCTGCTTTGTCGCAGCCACAATGATATGAGGATCTGTCCCAATGGTTCAAGGAAAGACTTGAACCATGTCGTCATCATGGTGATGCTCCAGCTTTCCCACTCAGTCACACAATGCTAGAGACTTAATCAATTATTGTCAATCAGATATTCCTCAATTGTTGAGTGCCATATTCGAAAGAGCCTAGTTTACTTTATTTAGTAGAGATCTAAGATTTTACGTAGAATGTAATTCCCTTTTTTGTTTGTTCCACAGATGCAAGGTTTAAAGGAACAATGCATTGTATTTGTGGGCCATTCCGTAGGAGGTGCAGTTGCAGCCCTGGCCACTCTCTGGTTCCTAGAAAAGCGATTGAGAAACTCCAATTACTTTTGCATTACATTTGGTGCTCCTTTGGTTGGAAATGCCACAATTCAGGAGGCAATTGGGCGAGAGGATTGGTTGGGCAGATTTTGTCATGTTGTCGGCAAGTATGATATTGTTCCTAGAATGTACCTTGCACCATATGAATCAATTTCCAAGCCTTTGGAGGCAATTGTACCTCACTGGTGGAGCAAAATGGGCATTGACTGTGTTGCTGAATCACATCTTTCTATTCCGGAAGCTTGCATGGCTCTTCTTAACAACGCCCTGAAGTGCACATCTACAATAGCAAATTACCCTGGAGAATCGGGTCTCAGAAGCCCGTATGTACCCATCGGTACTTTTATGTTCTGTTCAACCCATGGTGCAGCTTGTTTTGAGGACTCTGACGCTGTCCTTAAATTGCTGCATTTCAGTATGCAAAGCCAAGAAGGAATACCATTTGATCAAATTGCAGGCACCTGTATTTCAGAACACACGGATTATGGCCATATGTTGGGAGATATCGATGAAACCTTGCTAAATGCAAGATAGTTTGCAAACTTCGTCTCAAACTCCTCCTTTGAGATGGGAATAGCCTTGGAACTGGAAGCAATCGGTGTTGGAGCTCAGGTAATCTCATTAATTGTGCTTTAACTTTTGTATGTATCATAGTTGCATGATTCTTGCTCTTAAAAACAAAGATACAATATCCAAAATTTGATTATTTTTATATTTAATTGAAGTAGATTTTTTCCCTGAAATTTAGTTTTCTCATGCCAGACTGTAGCCTACTCTTTGTAAGCTCATTTAGTGAGATTTTGCCAAAATGAACACATAGAATTCAAATTTTTAGTCAATTAAAATAGAGAAATGGTATATTAAGTGTGAAAAAAGAAAAATGAATTTTTTGCTATTAGGTCCCCGCATAGTGAGATTTAGATTAAGGCAGGCTGGAGAGAGGAGATGAGGTACCACGAACAGGGCATAGCCTACCTTCCCTGAAGTCTCAAAGGTGGTTCTACTGATATTTTATCCCAGATTAGAAGGGGTAATTCCTCAGCGATTTGGTATACTCTCTAACTTAAAATAGGGGTTTCTTGTAATAAATACTAATAGCCTTCCATCCGGCTTCAACCCATGCTTTGAATGTTCACAAATTGTGGGCTGTGTTTAATCCCAATGTTTTTGAGCCGTTGGAAGACACAGACAATTGATGTAGGCTTGAAACCGACTCACCCAGTTATCTAAGGAGTGGTGACTGGTGCCTCTTTGGGGTTTCAGACAGCCAGAGGACTAGTCATCTTTGGGGTTTCAGATAGCCCAGAGGACTAGTCATCTCGCCCTATCGGATTGTGAACTGCAGCTGAGCATAGATAACTCTGAGATAAAAAAAAATTAAAAAAATCAAAATTGTGGGTATATTTCACGAAATACGATTAACTAGACATGGGCTACCCTCTCGACCTCTGTTGAACTGCATTTTTTAAAAGGGTTTAAAATCCCCAAACCAGCCATACAATGGGGACACCCCACATGACAATCCTTGACCGTCTCTCTACGGTGATACAGAGAGAGCAAGAAACAAATCAACTACACAAAGGCCCAGGTCTAGGACTCTGGCCGCTTTATTACACCTCAACACCTATCAAGATCTGCCAGAATGTATTTATTAGCTGTTCCATTTAACCATTGGTTTCTATAGCTCTGGTAGCTTTTTGGTTCTCTGTATTCTTTCCTCTTAATGTTTTTCCTTTGTTTAGACACTGAGATTGACGACTTTTGATTTTTGAGCAGAACAATCATGCATTTTTTGCGCTCAAAAAAGCTGGAGAGGATAAAAATGAGCAAGTCATGAACGATGAGAAACTCAATGTGGAGTTGAGCAAACACCAAATTTATATGGCAGAGCTGGAATGGTATAAAACGCGTTCTAAGGACAACAACACTGGCTATTATGATGCTTTCAAACAACATGATGAAAAGAAAGATTTTCATGTAAACTTGGCTAGAAGAAGGTTGGGAGATTTCTGGGATGAGATTGTTGAGATGGAAGAGAAGCATGTGTTGCCCAGTGACTTCCGAACCAGAAATAAATGGATCAATGCTGGCACTGCATATAGAAGACTTGGAGAACCGTTGGACATTGCATACCACTGCCGTACAGATAAGGGAAACAAAAGCTATCTTTCAGATGGGGTCCGACCGCATCGTCATATAGTTCTGGAGAAATGGATGAAAGAAAAAGAGCAAACTCGCACTGGTAGAGAAAGAAGGGGCCGCACAAATTTCGCATCCTTAACTCAGGACTCATGTTTCTGGGCTCGTTTAGAAGAGGCTTGTAAAGCCTTGATAAGTCTCCAACAAAAGCAAGAGATAAATGCCTCTCTGAAAGAGTGTCTTGAGTTCGAAAAAAACGTTGGGAGTATGATCACAGATAAGAGTATTTCTGTGGAGGTATTTTTGGAGCAGAGTAGCTTCATGATTTGGTGGCAACAATACAGTCAATTCCAACTTCAATCCCCAGAGTGGAGATCAAGCTCTCCCTTGTTCAACTTCATGGCAAATGGGAGTTGGAATTAGAAAGTTCAGAAGGGCTTTTGCTACACCCAGAGAGAGGAGAGAGACCATGGAGTATATCTTATTAGTATTAGTTATTTGACAGTATATGGGGGTCAGTTTTCTTATATTTGGGTGCATATTGTTTGGTAGACGGACACAAGTAACTTAAAATATATTGTTCCTCAAATGTTTTATTTGTTTTTGACATTCCCATCAGATCTTTGGATATGATGTATGGTTGGAATCAGTTAATTTATAAGGTTTTTTTATTCTGTGTACATGTATGTTACATTTGAAATAATGGGCTGGTAAGTTGTTATGTGGATGGAGTTCTTTAAATGTAATTATGTGTTGATGGGAATGTGTTTCATTTCTGATATAGGATAAAGCAGGGCAAACAGATAATTTTTTTTATATTGAATAAAACTTAAATTAAGAATTATAATAGTTGTATTAAATAGTTATATTTAATGAGAGTTTTTTTAAGGATGGTAAAATTTAAATGTTTATGAATTTTTTAATTTAATTATGGATTTTATTTTTTTTTAAAATAAAATTATAAGTTGTATATTTTTGTGTGAAGTTTTGTTTTTTCTTTTCTTTTCTTTTTTATTTATGTTTTTACATATTTTCATAGATTCAATTTTATTGTAGATTTGTTTGCATCTATTTTCACATTCAATTGGATTAGATCTTGAACTATTTGAGATTGACCACAAATTTAAATTTAAATTCCAAGTTATTGATTCCTACCCTTTCTTACTAATTGTGAGTTGACTTGGTGTTTGCTTATGTGACAAATTTTTGTTATATCTTGGTATCTAAAGGCATTCAATGAAATATTAATTTCATGGGAAAAATCATAAATGACTAAAAGGAGAAATTATTAATATAGGAGCTTAAAATGAACCCATTTACATCAAAATTAGAATTTGCATTTATAAGCCACCCACATGTTAATTATTGTCTTCCAAACACTAATCAAGGTTGTAAGATTGGTTTGACAAGGGGATTAACTAATAAGAAAAATAATCTTACAATTCAATAGCTTCCCTTAAGGTATTTCTAAATATAACATGTCCTTGAGTAAATTTAGATATCTGAGATTGAGGCAAAGCTAATTTTAGAAATCTACAATTTGCTAGATCAATCCCATGTCTTACAAGACACCTAATTAAATAGTCATGGTGGTTTATTTAGAGGTCATTTATGAAATCCTAAGTCTTTTCTTTTAGCATATGATTTTATGTTATATTTGTGTGTTGACTCACTATTGGTGGATGTTTGAGACTTATTGTTATGGCATAAAATTGTATCGTTATACAATTTCCCACAACCTCACCCTTTACTTTAGTTCAATAAGTTGATAATGCAAAAACCCATCTTCTAAGCTTTCATTTCCATCCTTGCCTTGTCATTTTCTTTTGATTGGGGATTTTTTGTCTAGGACACTGCATAGAAATTTGCGCGTCATGCGAACGTCCTAACAAGATTCCTACTCTTATGGCCTTTGGGACGTTACACTGTCATATGCTTGTGAAGTGTAACACCTTTGCAGTCGCAGAAACGCTCGAGAATGACTCTTTGGCATGCAATTTGATGATTTCTTTCCCTCCTTTACTCATTCAATTGAATTCTTTTTATTCAATCTCATATTCTCTCATTCTTGCAACTTCACTCTTCCATTCTCACTTCTTAGCACTTCTATTCTCTCTACACCATTTCTCTTGTAGGTTTCAAGCTATCTACACTACACTCTTGCACGATCATCTCACATATTTGAAGCTCTCACTCTTCCTCTTAACTTCACCAAGCTTGTAGTAGGGAGGATATCTTTGTCATTTCATTGCATTATCTTTCTTATTGTCATCATATTGTTGTCTTTATATTATCTACATCTCGTATTATTACGTTCTTTATCACTATTTCTATATTGTACTCTATTTGGTTGTTTGTGGAGGTGGAAACACCAAAGTGGGAGTTTGACTAAGGAAAGCCCTAAAAAGCAAACCTTACATTTTCTCATCTTCGTGTGTATAAGTTTTAACCATGAGGAGCTTGTGGGAGGCTAGACCTACCATAAGTTGCATATCCTTTCCTTTTACTCATCATTTTGATTATAGTTAGTTTATTTATCATTTCAAGTATTCTTCTTGTTGTACTTCTTTACTTTTCATGCACTTTTGGCATTCTATTCATTTTTTGTTAAAATTGTTAGACTTTAGTATTCAGGTTGTTAGCACTTGAGTCCTAGGTGTTTTCAGTTACAGACTCTCCCTATATTTGTACGAGACGCCAATGCACCACAGAGATGCCAATGTGTCACGATGTCATGCTTGGTTTGTGTTCTCATCCTTTGGCCAAGAGCTTTTCAGTCTACACCTAAGACCTCTAAGTTTTGTTCACTTGATTTGTGAAGTCCTCCATCCAAAAAACCCAAAAACATAGTTTAGTCTTTCTTTTATTTGTCAACCCGTTACTTGAGCTTTTGTCATTGAGGTAATCTAGAGCTATTTGTTCCCTACAAAATCTTCCCTATCTTAGAGACTTGGGAGTGGTAGATCCTCTTCATTAAACTTATGTGGTTTGGTCATCTTTTCTTAGTTGATAATTTTGTATCTTGTGGTTAATTAATTCAATCAATTCTTTATTCAATTAGCACATAGGTACACATCATTTTAATACATGTGGGTATGTGCAGGATCATGATGGACCAAAAAGTGGCGATATGATGGGTATGTGTAGGGTATGTGGTTGACGACTTTTTTTTAACCCAAAATTGATGAAACAAAAAGGGTTTTTAAAGAAGATTCTTAGCTTTCCACCAATACAAATTATGCTTTACTTTGAATTTAATAAATAATTATTATTCATTATCTATTTGAATTATGACCAAAGTCTTGATTGATAGGCTGATTGAAAAACATCTATAGCTTTCAAACGGTATCACATTTTTTGAATCCAAAACATGCTTCACATATTATAGGATTAAAAAAAATAAAATGAATTTCATGAAGTTTGACCAAGTTAAGGTGGTCAAACATACGAGTTTTAATATTTTATAAAAGTTGTAATAAAAAATCATAATTAATTATTTACTTGAGAAAAATTACAAAAAAATATGCATCACATCAGGACATGAGTTCTCTACTTATATCTAAAATATTATAAAAAAATATTATTATTTTATTGTGGTTAGGGTGGTTAGACAGACACCTACTTATTTTTTCCCTAAAATTTAAGTACTATTGCATTGAAATTTCAATTTTTCACCAAATATATATATATTTTTTATAAATAAACCTAGTAGTTTAGAAACTACACTAAATTTGCTACAAATTCTATTCTTACATATTTTTGAAATAATATAGATAACTTATTCAAATTTTTACATCAAGTTGCCTAACTCTAATTTTTTTGAATTTTTTGACACTGAAGGGCCTATTTTTTCCATGATGATCTTGCACATACCCATGTGGCATCTAATGTTGACTTATGGTTTGTAAGGCTAATGATTTTCTCTTCCCATTTGAGTATCATTGTGATTATTTAGCAGCATTTAATTTGACTGGCTAATAGAAGGAACTTACATGAAAATTTCAAATTGATTATGGGAAGCTATTAGCTTGTGGGAAGTTGAGTTATGGTATTTTCTTTATGTTAGTTTATAGCCTACAATATCGATTGATTGGCATCCAATATGTTTTTTTAATGATAGGGAAAATGGTAGTTTCTAGTTGGCCTTATTAGAAACAAGTGACAAGCTATGGGGAAAAACATGATCCAATGTGAAGCCATATGTCACAAGATGATGGGTTTGGACTAAGAAAATTCAAATTACTTTACCTCTCTAAGAACCATTAGTTTTGAATGATGTATACTAATCTTGTTTACTACAATAAAAGGAAGAAGATGCGAACATAAACCTTATGTCTCATTTTTTCACACCAAGTTTATAACAACCATCCTTTGGTTAGTAGTAATATTTTTCTTCCCACAACTAGTACTAACTTAAATGACCAAGAATTTTCCAACTAAATTAAAGTTCCAAATTCATATCTTTTCTAACCATAGCTATGGTGACAACTCTATGCCACCAATCATATACCTAAACTAGAATATGGCAATCTCCTAATGCTAGGTTCATTCCTAGACCTAGACTTAAACATTGAGGCTTAATTTGTATTGTCCCTAGCTATCTACCCCTTTTGGGAATCAAAGGATCCATAGTTTGTACACAAAAAATAAAGAATTTACATCCTAACATTTGGGGTGAGATATTTTACTTTTGTTTTAAACCATAACTATTAATTGAGCTCACGCTTTCAATTTAATCCAATTATAATAGAATGATATCAAAAAAATTTCAATCAAGTTTTGATTCCATGCCAATATTAGTGTATGAGAACACATCAAACCACACAAAGACCATATCATTTCAACATCATATGTTCTCATAGTGATTGGATCAAGCATTCACCATCTATGCATAATGTGGCTATCTCTCTCTTGTATCACATATACATAGGTGATTAGCTAATCTACACTCCATAGGTACTCATGGGGTTAACTTAGGAAACATTGCCCATACACAAGGTGACTAGATCACACATCATAGGTACAAATAGTGACTAGCTTGAGCATACATCACATATACATAATGTGATATAACTAATGCAAGAGTCACATATACATAGTCTAACTAGAAAATATACCCATCACATATGTAACATAAATAACTTTGAACAAATTACATGTTTTCATAGAAATCAACTTGCACAATGGAAACAACTACAACTTTATTGCAATAATTTTCCTCTTAATCCAATTTACTAACACATAAGCCCCTAAATATATCCCAACTAGAAAGAGGAATGTTGATGTATCCCTTACAAAATCATGGGTCCCATCCCTTTTCCTATTCTATCACTATCTATGATGAAAAGAAAGCATCTCATACTATTAGATTTAATTATTAGTAAGGGAATAAACTTAACAATATGCACAACCCATGGGGCCAATTTATATAGTGATATACTTACACATACATAAGATAGTAATAAGAAATAGGTGTTACACTACTATGTGCATATTCCTATTATCTAGTTCATTAAAACCTACCCTTTAAGTGTATCCCAACTAGAAAAATGAAAGTGCATCCCATACTACATTGTGGCTCCCATTCTTTTCCCCAATTCTTTGCACTAGCTATGACTACTAGAAAGCATCCCATAATAATTTTTCTAATACCAATTGTGAGAAATTTCGTAATACATAATTAACAAAGAAAAATAGTACACACATGTAAACACACAAATTTATGTGGAAAACTAGGTAAAATTATACCAAGAAAAAACCATGAGCAAATATCTTTAGTATTCTATTAATTTGGAAAAACTACAAATACAAAAATCATCAAAGTGTATTGAAAACATGACTTTGAAGAAGTATAAGAAATTTTAGTTTCAGATTCCTTGTCAAACTAATCTTTCCAAAAGTAAAAAGTGTGACTCATGCAACTACATGTCGATTTTTTTTCAAAATTACTCCAATATCGACTATTCACCACTACTAGAATAACAATAAAATTGACTTTGTATTCCAACACAGATAAGGTGTAAGTATAACAATACACATCTCATAAAGATATTAATAAGATTTTTATACCTTGTTATTGATATTGTAAGTTACTTCATGTAATGTAGGAGGTGTATGATATCCTTGGTTATGTCTTATAATTGAATAAATATAAGTAGTAGGTCATGGGGATTACCTCACCTAAGAAAAGTGATTGTACTATTAACTACTTAGATTGGTTTAACAAATAAATCCTTGAGAATAATACCTCAGGTAGACTCCACACTAGAAGCACATATATTACATGTCAATATTAAATCTTAAGATAGGATGGAGATATGAATGTAAGACAAGAATGATTTCTCTTGTCATAGGTAGTGTGAGGGTGACTAATAGATATGTATGAAGGAATGATGGGGTAGCTTATGTTAGCCAATTCATGGTCAAAAGGTGGGGGTGAGTGGTGGAAAATTGGGAAAATATTTCTAGTGATGATATCATCAAGGGGGTCCATTTCATACTAATTTTGACCAACAAGACTATCATCATCACTAGTTTAAAATGAATTTTTGGAATGGTCATGGTGTGGAGACTCGTCAAAGAACAGTGGATTCATGATATTGTTTGTTGAAATTTGATAGAAATAAATGATTGAAAGAGAAATGGAATGGATAGAAGAAAGTGGAATAAAATATCTTAAGATTTATTTTGATATCAAAATATCTCAAGGCGAATTTACTAAATCTTAGGTTTGGATTTGGATTAAGCTCATATTAGGGATAAGGTTTATTTTGAATTATTAGATGAAGGAATTCCATAAAAAGATGTGGATAAACTAAAATAGGGTGTGAAACTACTAAATCAAGGAGAAAATATATCGAAAGGTGACAATGGCTTAGAAATAGATGCATTGAAGAAGATAGCGGATGCACTAAATCAAGTTTAGATGCACTAATTATTTTATGAAATGAATAGGAGATTATTAGATGAAAATATGCTTAGGGATATTATAGATATGATTAAGGGTAATTAATATATATTGAGGGGTGACACAAATATGCCAAACTATGGACTTTGGTAGAGATTTGATGGTTTTGGATGGAAGCAATTTGGATTTTTAGGAGTTTTATTAATGGTAGGATTATCACAAAAATTTCAAGTCAAATGATAAACACTCTACTTCTCTTGAAAACTTTAGAGATCAACTCCAAGGTTCTTTTTCAACCAAATCTTGACTATGTTGGAAAAGCTAGGTGATCTATATGATTTATTTAACAAGGGACCTTTATAGGTATAATCAAATTGGACAAAGATGCATAGTCAAGTGTTTTGGATATGCTCAAGAGGAGATAAGATATTCAAATTTTAGTTGATAATTTATACCTATCTTATTTATTCCAAACTAACTTAAATTACTCTAAGTATACTCTTAAGGATGAAACTAACCTAGATCTAAGTTTATCCTAAAGCTAACAAGATGCAAAAAAATATGAAATGGAGGTTAGGGTTTAGAGAAAATAAACTAAAAAATGAAATAAACTATAAAATAAACAAGCAATGTCAAGTTTCATTCTATCTCTTAGATTTAGAATATCTAACAAAATCTAAGAAAACCAATATTGAAGTGGTTAGTATTCAAATAGCCATCCAAGACATCCTAGTGCGAGCATCTAAGATGAATTACAATAAATAGGATTTTTTCAAGATTAATGTAATTGAACCAACATTTTTTATGTGCATATTAAATACACAACTCTATGATAAGCACAATGAAATAGATATCACCAAGAAATCCACTTTTAAAGAGGCAGAGACAATTAAATCATCAAAAATATTGAGAACATTTGAAACACAATAGGCATGATCCTTTATTGATTTGAAATATGTGAAAAACACAATCTTTAGTAGGACTTCCACGTTGAAATTTCTATAGTTCTATTGTAGTCAAAATGTCAAAACCATTTATAATGTTTTTAATAAGGCAATAAGTATCCGATATTGCATGACCAAAATTTTAAATCTCGAAACAAGTTTACCTAATTTCTATGTTGGGATCTAGGCCCAAAATTTAAAGTCACAAGCTATGAAAAATAGATAATTATAAATTTTAAAGTAAACCTATGAGGCAAACCTATAACCAAAAACAAGTGGTGCCTTCATTAAATAAGAGAAACAAAATTAGTCTACCCTAGAAGGTGTGTTTATTGTGCTAGAAACTAGACCTTAGATTCATTAAGTGCATCCTTGATGAGATTGGAACTAGGAGAAATTATATATTGGAGTCTAATATTTTCATAGATTAGAATTTTCTTTGCTTCTTCTATTACTTCCTTGATCTCCAAAACTTGGTTCTAGAAAAAATAAATTTCCATTGATCCTCATAATATCATCTTTGTAGCCCTCTATTATTGGCTTTCTTACAATTCAAATGAATATTTTGATAAATATCAATTGGAAATTATTTTAGGATTCTCCTAGAATGTACAAGGTATGACCTCAACAAAACTTTCCAATTTTTCCATTGTTGCATGTGCAACATATCTTTTGATTTAGAAACTTGCGCTTGCACCTCTTAATTTTCTTTATTCTAATTTTAGTGATTTGATACCATTCTAATGGTGATCCTAGATTGGTAACTATTGTTAAATTATGTCTTTTTATCTCTTTCACTAGGATTTAGGATATCTATTTTAGAATAAGTGATTCATCCTTCAATGCTATGGGCTCTTCATAAATGATCTCATCAAATTTTGATATGGCACTTGACTCATCACTCACTTTGTGATAGAATTAGATAAACTCCATGATCAACTTGCTACCTTGTGTCTCTAGATAATTTATCCATGCTATAGTGAAACTTATTACTCCGCCTCCATCTTATACTTTATTTCCCTTGTCAATCAGTTTTAATTTGAAAGGTATAGGGGAGCTTGCATCGATTGGAAGAATTAAATAATTAATATACTCTTTGATCTCATTCACCTAAGCTTTGAGATCTACCTTGATTTTGAAATCCTTATCCATTTAATTTAGTAAGAAATTTATTGAGTCATTGAGGGAGTTCCTCTCTTCTTCCCTAGTTTGGTAACCTAGATTAACAATATGTACTTGACAATCTTGACGTGCAACATGTTTCCCTCCTATTTATCAACTAGTGGAGAAACTATATGTACAATCCTTACTCCTTGGACATCTATTGTGATGGTAGATAGATTTTTGGATCTATTTTTTATTCTTTTTTCTTGCAACATACTCATTATCCATAAGTAGTCCTATGAGGCCCGCTAGCACACCATTTATTATTTTTACACTATGGTGTTGAGTCATACAAGCATGCTTGAGTCACCCATAAAATTTCCTCTACTTGTGATTGGTGGATCAAGATGCTTAGAAGGGGTTGGTTTCCTTTAATATGGTGAGAGAGGTGGTTGAGAACTTAACTCTAGTGAAGCATGAGAATAAGGTGATAGAATTTTTATGGGGGTATGTGGTCCTAAACTAGAGGATGACACCATACCTTGAAGCAAGATCATATTTATAAACTCCATAACAACCAAGAACCTTTTCTTGAACAATTTTTCCTACAAGTGTATAAATCTAAGGAGATGGTGGTTCTTGATTGTAAATAGGATAAGGAACTAGGCTCTACGTGGGAGAAAGAGATGTTGAAGAAGGAATTAGGATTTGATTCATTAAATATAGTGTAACATTTGTAGCAATAGGCTCTCCTTGTGTATAAATTTCAGGTCTTGCTCTTACTCTTCTTTGTAAAAGTTTTCCATCTTCTTTTACCTATTCACCATTGGTAATTACTATTATGGTTGTGTTTGGTTCCATAACTCTTTTGCATTCATTTTTCCCTTTCCCCTTTTTCACAATCTTAGAGGATTCATCTTGTGGTTTTCTTGTTGCAACACCTTGGATGGCTTGGGATATTCTGGATTAAGGTTATCTATATAATAAGGAAAAATTATCCAATTCATAGTTATTTTAATTACCTCCTTGTTATTATTTTTAATGGAGATATCCTTGGCAATATACCAAACAACTTTATGAAGGGGTTGGTTGTATACTTTGTTCTGGTAATAGGATTGGTCTAGAACCTTTCCATCTTCATGCATTATTTTAGGGACCTTACCAAGTAGACCCCTTCAATAGATTTTGGGGAATATTATTTTAATCCTTGATTTTAACTACATGTTCATCTAGAAAATCAATCTAAAATTCTTCAGTGTGTGGCGCATGCATAAAGTAAGACCCAATCAATGGGCCAATCTTACAAATTGGATCAAATGTATCTCTAGCTTCATATAGGTGCATGGTGAGATGTGTCATTTTTATTTCATAACTATTTACATTTTGAATACTAGAGTAGTAATCCAAAATCTTGATGGGGAAGGAAATTCTAGCCTTGTGTTTGCTAGCAATGAACCTCTATATTTCCACCACTTTCCTAACAATTTTCCATAGAAATATTTTTCACTAGGGTACCTTGGAAGCCTATAGGGAGCCTCATGAAACCCTTCAAAGATATTGTAGGGGAAGCTTTTGAATTGGTTGAGCTAGGATCCCAATCTATTCATAACTTTGATGACTTCAAATGATAGTCTTTTTTCATAATCATTCTTTAACTGTCAAATGATGACAAAGAAAAAGAATCATTTAAACTATTGTAGTGTTTCCAATTTTATTTTAGCTCCAACTAAGGGTAATTATTGTATACCTTTATTTCCCCTAATTGTATGGTTCAAACTTTGGTAAGACCTAGGAAACTTGTTTGACATGCCAAAAAATACATCAAGTAAGAGTTTGTGTGAATGTTTCTAGTCTCCCCTACCTCTATAGTTGTCCATGTAAGGTGTCACTAATTAGAATTACCTTATCAATCCTTTTATCATCACAAATTTATACAATATGATTTAGACACTATCCAAGGGTAGAAATCCCTTTAGATGGCTACCCAAAAACTCTACTAAGGAGAGCAATCATATCTTTAGCATATTCTGGAGATTCACTATTAAGGATCATTTTCTTCATCTTCATAGTGGATTGCCTCTTATTATACAAAAGGGTGTTGTTAATAATGTTCATTATGGATGAGATCCATGATTTGAGATATGAGTGTTAACTTTTCATTGGGATGCGACTATGTGAGTTGGGCATCTAGCTTTGGCCTTCTCTTTTCCTCTGGGCCCTTTGCACAATTTGGTTTAAGTATCAGGTGCCCCTTTCTTGTGACATGTGGATCCCGTGCACTCACTCGTTGTAAGCAATGCTCAACTCTCTTTAGAGATAGTGCGAAGGCACAACATGGTGGCTCTAATGCTATCAACACATAAGAAATGGATGAGGTTTAAAAGTGAGGACTTAATTTTATGTGGTGTCATCACATGCTTCAAAGAACAAAAGAGTCCCTTTCATGGGAACATGATGTGCCATTAATTAGAAGGATGGGACCATTCCCAAGGGAGACTTCATGATTAGTTTGAGTAGGGCACACATCAACATTGTGAGATTTTTGGGAATTAATATTGTGCCATGTCCAAGATTCATTGATCATATATGCGTGTGCGTCAAAGCACTCCTAGGAATCGATTTTGTTATTGTAGCTTAATCATGAGAACAAGTGTTGGGCTCCAGATGTCCTACATGGCTCCAAATTCCATTTTTCCCTTGCCTTGAAATCCTTAGCCATGCAAGGTTGTGGCGCCTATATATTTAGGATTTTCATCTTTTATAAGGGTTCTTCAAGAGCTATTTTTGATAACTGTTACCTAAGGGAATAGATGGTAATATTGTAGTTTTGAATAGAGATAGTAATAGTTTTTGTTTTCATTTCTAAGTCCTTAGCAAGTGCCCCTGATAGGAAGAATTGAATATTTTGTACTATTCCCTCAAGCCTTTGTAACTTATTCTCCACCCAACAATGAAGAGGATGTGGTGTTATGTGTCAAACTGAGTGAAATCAATAGTTGTCTGTTATTTCTATTCTTTTCTTTTGTAGAATAAGCTTTGATAGTATTGTAGACTTTAAATCATGTATCTACTCTTTTAAACTATCTATAATTTTTTTAAAAATTTAATCTATATTATGGAAGTTAGGAGTGAACACAAAAGTAATTTTGGTGCATTTCCTTAGTTATCTTTCTTTTAAATTTTTCCCTGCTTTTCCTTCTCTCCTCCTTTTCTCCCCAAGGCATTCAAAGAGTAGGGTTCTAAAATCCTAGAGGTCACTTCGCAAAAAAAAATCTCAGTCCCATATCTTCAAAGGTTCCCATAGGAAATTTCTTTCCTAGAGTGAAAATTTTAAGCATCAACAATTTTTTTTTGGCACACCCGGTGGGAATCAAGCCCACAATCACCTAATTAGAAGTTAAAGTTTATGAGCCATTGAAGGACTGCTACAAGGTAATTTGCAACACAAAATCCAAGTTTACTACTACCACCTCTTGTGTTTGTAACTCATCAAAGGGGTGTAGGGTCAAGTACAACACAACAACCAAATTAGATCACTTCTCTAGGACCAACAACAAATTTTGTAACATGGAATAGTGGTAGCCCACTTATTCCTCCAGTATCCTTGACTACTTGGGATCCTATCCCTATTAACACCTGAAAGGCACCCCCTAAATTCACAAGGGAGGATTTTAAATGCATTGTAGAGTATCTTTGAGATGTGGCAAATGTTTTCACAGTACACCACAAATTATAGAGAAAAACATTGCCTTAAGGCTATTGGTCACCTCATTCAAGGGGTGAGATCTTGACCGGTATTGTAGTACCCCTCCAGTTGTTACTATGTGTATCAGTTTGCTTGTATTCTTTTGCTATTCGTTCGCTGTTTTGGATACTGTATTGTATTCCTTCTAGTTACAACACTGATGTTATATTAGTTGTTATACCCTGTGGATGATTCATTGGATATCGAGATTATTTGGTTAAGTTCGTATGAAGACATTATGATAGACACGTGTGTGTTAAGGATATGTTGTTTCTGAGTTTTAATGTGGTTATCATGATGTGATTGATGTTTATGATTTAATGATGCGTGTTAGTCTTGGTGAAGAAGACGGTATAGCACTACTCACTTGTGAGTACCCTGTTATGCTATGATTTTTCTTCACGGTGTGTTTTCCGTTATATGATAATATGTTTAACAAGTGATGTTTTATGCAGATACAGGTACCGGATATTGGCTCCACCTGCTTGTCAGGTCTGAGCGTACCCTAATCCAATAAAATCATGTTGATTCAGAGATGGTGTCAGGTCCTTGTTTAGCCATCATTCTTCATTGAATGAGTATCCAATTGTCGCCCGTTGTCGTTTGTTGTTTTGTCTTGTCGTGTCAATTTTGTTTGTGTTATTTTATTTGGAAATTAATTATTGTTTAATTTAGTTAAATGGCTTATTTGTTAATATATTTGATTAAATGTAAATTTTGTTTAAATATTAGATTAAATATTTATAAGTAAGGTTTGATTTATTGGAAATAAATTAAACAAGTAATTATTTAAAGGTGAATGTTAATCTTGTGAAAAGCAAACAATTTAAAAGAGTTTATTTTCAAAAAGTTAAAATATTTGAAAACAAGACTTGAGGGAAAATATCTTAGATATTTAAAGTTTATAATTGCATGAGCAATTTTAGGAATACGTGATTACAATTAGTTAAGTTGTAACTTGAGGTAATTAATTGCATTAATAAGCCTTTAGGGGTTGCAATTTGATGCACGACAATAATTTTCATGGCAAGAGCTTTGAGGAAAGTTTTTTTTTGCACGACAGTATTTCTGGAAAAGAAAACTTCTTGACAGTATTTTGATTTTGGAAAAGCTTTGATTGGAAATTGTTGAATTCTTCATCAACACTCTTGAGTGATTCGAATGGGATTGACAGGTTCTTTACTTTCAATCTGTATTTTTTAAAAAAGAAACAAAATTTTCTTTAATGAGTTTGAATGTTGTTCTTGAAGAAAATATCCTTGTTTGCGAAACTCGTTTGATCTTCTTGAACCTGCATACTCAACAAGAAACAATTAGAGTAACTTTCAAAATTAGAGAAACTTTCAGATTAGAGAGACACTACTACATAGAGGGGCAGTTTAAGACAATTTTTAAGTAAATTGTCTTAACTTGAGACAAAAAAAAGAGTTGCGTATTGTCTCAAGTATTGTCTTTAAGCGAGTGTCTTAAAGTATTGTCTTAAAAATTGTCTCTATAAAGACAATATGAAATAGAAGTATTTTTGTCTCTTTAGAGACAATTTCACTTTTGTCTCTTTAAAGACAATAGTTGGGATTAAATACATATTGTCTCTGTAGAGACAATATGTAAAAAATGTCTCTCTAAAGACAATATGTTAAAATTGTCTCTCTACAGACAATATGTAAAAATGCATTTAAAAAATAAATAATTTATTTTAAATATTTTTTCAGTGTGGCTTTCAACATTCAATGTTTTCAAATTCTCGTCGTCCTCCTATTTGTTGGAGTTTTTATTTTTATTTTTCCAAATGCGATGGAAAATTATAACAAAAAATATCAATGATTTTGAAGTTGGGAGCAATGAACAGTTGTTGAATACGCAAAGCTTAATGTTCATAAAAAAAACAAAGAAAATAACACATCTTAATCCAAATTCATAAAGTTAATGCCAATAATTACTTTTTTATTTATAGTTTATAAAACTGTTCATACAATCATGAGCAACATGTACATCATAACATGGTGTGAGAAAATGATTCATTTCTAGGAAAGAGAAAATGTTAATATTTTCCTAAAAGCCAGTGGAATATACCCAACTACTGGCATAACTCTTTCAAGCATGGCAAGGTAGCTTTACAAAGAGTTGACTCAATTGTTTGAACTGGATAATTTTGCTTTAGAATGGGAACTTCCTCTTAGTGAAACGCTGCACTGGACTCATTACACATACCCCTATTTGTCTCACTTACACTTTGACTGTCTGTCCAGCTACCAGCAATATGTACTTCATGCCTATGGTTTTCTATCTCCTGAAGAGCAATCTTCATGGACTTCATTTATTTTGTTTGTTCTTCCAAAGAATGTATCAGACCTTCCAAATGTTTTCTATCTGGTAGAGAATACTAAACAAGTGTAAATTGAAGCATAATATAATTATAGAATACATATTGTTATTCTCTTCTAATGTCCATGTAGTCTAAATAATGATTTTTATAGGAAACAATGCTCACATGAGTTTTGAAAAACACAAAAGCATCAATGAATGACCTTTGAGTTTTGATTTAAGCATTTCTCTACTAGCTTTAGCTACTTCAGTTGCAGCCACAGCTTCCTTAGCTGAACTAGGTACTACGGTCCTCTTTTCTTCAAACTCATCAGCTCTAGAAGCAATCTAACGAATCCAAGATTTGAATCTGGAAATAACTGTTTTCTATTAAAAGAAAAAAACATCACACAAAGTGAAATGCCATCAGAACCAGTTCAAAGGGAAAATTATGTTATATGGCCTGAGAAAGAATATCATAACCCATAGTGGCCAGCAGTAGTTAGAAGATCAAATATTAAAAATATTTCTTAAAATTTATAATATCTTTTCTTTTAAGATTGAAAAATTGTTGATATGGAGATTCTTAAGGTAGAGCTAACAAAACAGTGAAAATGGAACTTCACTTTATACAAAGTAAAGAGCAGCCTTAGTCTTTCACAAGATCTACTAAAAAAAAAATGATGAAATATAAAACCAAACAATTAAATGAAAAAAGGCTCATTGAAATGGTACCTTGTTATGTGTATCATAAACACATGCTTCCACCAAATTTTTCTTTTCCTTGGTCTCTTCCATAATTCTGTCCTGTAAGGCAATTTCCAACTCTTTCTTTGTAGCTTTCTGCAATTCTGCCTGTGCCAACCCACCAAATATTATTTCTGCATGAAGCAATTCAGTTTTTTTTGTGGTTATTTATTGACATAGATAGATAGGTGTAGATTTAGATGTAGATATAGATAATTTTATTAATATAATGGTTTATTTTTTAATCATTTTGAAATAACTAGAAGGAAATTCGAGAGTCAATTCCACAGAATTAAAAAATTTAAAGAATATAGCTATCACCTTTGCAGTAATATAAAGTTTTTCTCTCTTTCAGGATGACCACCGTAGACTTCTAAGGATACTGCAACAGATTCAGCCCAAGGCTGCCATAGCTTATCTTGCCTATATTTTGAGTGTCATGAAGCACACTGATGCTAATGAAATGGGTGTTTAGTTGAAGAAAATGCAGTGGATATAACTTGTATCCTTATTCAAATTCAATGGACTAGAGACACCATTCATTGACGGAGGAGGTGAGAACAAGTACAGTGGGTGTAGAGCGGAAGATCTATTTTTTATACAATATACTTCTGGTGCAACAAGCAGCCCTAAGCCAATTCTGGTAATAGCAGGATCTGCAACACATAGAACATCTAGTGTAAAGTTCCTTGACCTACAAATGAGAGAACATATATGGTTAAGAGGCATTGCTTTGCTGAAACAACAAAAAATAATTTAATGAAAAATAAGAATGAATATATTAATTTTTGACACTTCTCCTAAGGGCGTGTGCAAAATATGCCTCAAAACAAAGACAGGTACTTGCAGAAGATTAGATCTACTAAAAAAAAATGATGAAATATAAAACCAAACAATTAAATGAAAAAAGGCACATTGGAATGGTACCTTGTTATGTGTATCATAAACACATGCTTCCACTGAATTTTTCTTTTCCTTGGTCTCTTCCATAATTCTATCTTGTAAGGCAATTTCAAACTCTTTCTTTGCAGCTTTCTACAATTCTGCCTGTGCCAGCCCACCAAATATTATTTCTACATGAAGCAATTCAGTTTTTTTGGTGGTTATTTATTGACATAGATAGATAGGTGTAGATTTAGATGTAGATATATATAATTTTATTAATATAATGGTTTCTTTTTTAATCGTTTTGAAATAACTAGAAGGAAATTCGAGAGTCAATTCCACATAATTAATTTTTTTAAAGAATATAGCTATCACCTTTGTAGTAATATAAAGTTTTTCTCTCTTTCAGGATGACCATCGTAGACTTCTAAGGATACTGCAATAGATTCAGCCCAAGGCTGCCATAGCTTATCCTGCCTATATTTTGAGTGTCATGAAGCACACTAATGCTAATGAAATGAAGCACATTCGCATGTGGTTCGAGTCAGATCTCGCACTGACCCTGTAAACGTGAGCCTCCTTAGCATTTCAGTCGTTGGGAGGATTGTCCTAGGCCTAGTCAGGCACCTCGTCCAGGGGTTGCTAACGTGCCAGCTCCAGCGTGATAAGAGATGAAGGAGCGTGTTTATGTATCCTTCCCGCTTTTTTCTTTTGATAGAGAATTTCAAGTTAAAATCAATTTGATGTTGCAAAAATTTTTAGTCCTTTCATGTAAGTTTTTTAAGTGTGATGCATCAAATTTCAAAGAATTTGTTTACAGTCCTTTCATGTAATTTTTTCATCAAATTTTGAAGGAAAAAAATTGGATAACTTGGTGATATTAATAGATTTAGTTTTTTATTTTCCAAATGATGAAGAAAAAACCTAAAGTAAATTAGTATTCTTCACTTGGTGATTTTTCTATGGATGCCATTAGAAAGATTACATGAACTAATAGAATTTCCTTTACCTCACAAGTATACTTAATTAGACATAAAATAGAGAAGAAAAAAGAACTCCAAGACCTTACGAACTTCAAAATTGAAAAGAAAAGCATCCAGGGTAAATTTTGAATTAGGTTAGAACATAAAAATAAAATTTCTTGATGGTTGAATTACTTTTCAACCCATTTGTTGCCTCCTTTCCAGGCACTACCGAAAGCTTGCCATGCCCCAGAAGCAATATTCTCCACTGAGTTGTCAAAAGCCTTGAGGCCCTGCAATGAGATCAGAATATAATTATGCTTACAAGCATAGTATATACATCTGTAAAATGAAAAAGAGAAGTTCAAATAACATAAAAAGCATTCAAGTAGGAAAACATCTCAAACAAGAAATATTTTCAACTTTTTCAAGTTAACATCAAAAACATGTAATCTAAAAATAACTTCCTTCATATAATTTTTTTTCTATAGGGCTTTAAAAGTAGAAAAATGAAGTTGATAAGGTTAGAGAGGGAAAGACATTAGCCCACTCTCTCCAAAACAAAAAAATTATTTCTATAGCTTAATAAAACATTATAAAGTATTATAGAGTATTTTTCTTTTCCAATTTGATGGTTTTCTCTATCATGCTTACAAGCAAAGTTTTATACTTTTAACAATTCCCTATATTGTAATAGATTTGTAAAGACAATACCAAAAAATGAATGAAACTTACTTGCCCCAGTAAAGATTCTTGGCTGGCCTTCTCCTACCTATTTCCTAACTAGGTGTCTTTTTCATGAACATAAGAGTTACTGATCTAGAATTGACCAGCTCCATTAGACAACATAGCAAACTATTGAAACTTGTATTATTGGTAGAATCAACTAATTACATCAATTGTAATAAAAATAATTTGGGCAAAGAGAACAATATCTGAATAAAAGAACTAACTACTAGTACTTTATTAGTTAGCAAAGTATGTGAAGCCATATTTAATAAGAGATCTAAGCTATTACTCTCTTCTTGCTACAAAATGGTTGCCTTCTCTGAATTATGCTTAAAGAGAATGAGCATAAACCCCTATGTGCTATCATCATGTTACCACTAAGTGGAACTGTGTGTAGTTGCATAAGGAAGATCAAGAAGCAAAATTGACTTCCAAACCTTCCAGAATTCTCAATACATTTTGGTATTTTGCATTTTCAGGGCCCTTCAGATCATTATTCAGAAAATATGATGTCCCAAAGTGAAGATTAATAGCTTGGGGAAATTCTTTAACTTGTTGACATATATTAGGTTTCGGCTTCCAAGCACTGGTAAAGAAGTTGCAACCCCAACAAGGTGACCATCTTAAGGTGAGGTACCTCAAACTGCCACTAGTATTAGTACTTCTACTAGTGCAAACAAGACTAGGAACATAAATTTTAAAAAAAATACTAGCGCACTTATACTTAATCTCCTAGTATCAATTTATTACAACCTGCAACTAATCATGATAACAAATTTCTAGATAGAAACACCCCACATACTTCTGCCACTAGCATTAGTACTTCTACTAGTGCAAACAAGACCAGGAACATAAATTAAAAAAACAATACTAGGGAACCTATACTTAATCTCCTAGTATCAATTTATTACAGCCTGTAACTAATCATGATAACCACTTTGTAGAAACAAACGTCCCACATACTTCTAAAAAATCTAATAGTTAAATACCACACACCCTAACACTGATAGAAATTTTGAGAGAAGAAATGGGTATAAATCATTCCATTGAAACTAGCATTAATAGAAAACCTTTTGTACTTGCATAAATAACAATTCTTGTGCCAAAGCTCCAAGAATATAAGGCACTTGCATGATATCATGATGATTGCCAAATTTCAATACATTTTTACCTGGAAACAAAATTGAAAATGCATTTAACATTACATTGATCATTTGCCTCATTTACCCTTGGAGTGGAGTTCAGAATCATAGGTCCCACAACCCTATCAAAAACAACATATAACATTAGTAATAGTGAAATTATGTTAACAAAGATTAAGGATTAATTGGTGAAAGCAATAGAATTTTCTCACATCATAGCTTACAATAGCTATCCTACTAGCTAATCTGTGATCTTTGCTATCTTCCCCTACCTTAATTTATAAGTCTATTGCACATAAAAGTTTAAATATGCATGCATTCATGAACCTACCTGAAAGGCTGGGAACAGAGTTGTAACTTCAGAGTTCATTGTATGGAAAAGCTGCCACCTGCCCTGCATTACATGGTAAGTCCTATTCTATATGAGATAAAGACATTAATTTTTGTTCATCAACAATCCTAGTCAATTCAGCAACCATTGACACATGGTTTGAGACATTTTTATGCATCTTCCCTTACTCATGATAGTTATCAACAAATTTGGTAATGTCCTTTGCATAAGAAGAGTCGTAAACAGTTTTACCATTCATTCAATAGCATTTGTAGTTAGAATACACATACACTAATACTAGTTCTATGGAACATGTGACTAAATTAAATGAGACACCAATTCATTATATGCAAAGTACAAAAAATGTATCCTTGGTCAAAGCCATAACTAAGGTCATTCAATAACAAAATTGTGTTAACCATTGACTTATCTAGAATTCTGGAAATTCAGTATATGTCAGTAGCTACTCCATATAGAATAGTGGATATTGAATCAGAGCAGGCCAAAGATGACATGTTGTTTGCATTATTGGAGAATATATGTTCTACATCTTGTTGAACTCTAAGATTAAAAACTTCAATACATGAGTTTAGGAACCATACACACCACATTGCAACCATATGCCATTAGATCACCGTCCTCGCTGATGACTATGTCTAATCCTCCTTGTTTGGGGCCCAACATGGATAAGTAAGCCAATTGAGCATCAAATTCATAAGGTGAAACAATAAACTCAACACCTTTTGTTTTAAGAATCTGAAATCAAGGTTATTTACAAAATGGAAACTTTACAAAAGGCAAATTTATAGTGTATTGTATAAAACCAGACAAATTTTTTCTTCTGAATGAAAACTAGGCAAGTTGCTTGCAATAATTGATGTCAGGAACATAAAAGATCTTGCAAAAAATCATTTTGTTAAGTTATTCTCTTCTTCCAATAAGTCCTAAGAGCTAAACAAAAGCATTCTAATCTATATATTCTATTCTTTTCTTATCCACGATCAATCCCACATGATTAGATAGTAATAGACTCAAACACAAGAAGCAAATATGTCTTTTGGTAAGTTGTTTCTATCCATCCTCTTCCTTTATGTCCTCTTTCTACGAGGAACTATACTAATACAAGGCACTATTCTAATTGTGGGTGTCGATTGTTCATCACATTGAACACCCTCCTCACTATTATTTTCTCCCACTTGCTCCTCATGTTCCTCTAGCTCATCTTCATGCTCACTACTTGATGAGTTGGATTGTTGGGCTTCCTATACACAACACAATTTAACTCATTAATTAATAACATATTAGATCACAGTTTTAGCTTTGCTTGTTTCATTTCTCTATGCAAAATAGAAACTATTGTAATTCTAGGTGTATCTATCTAGATTAATATCTATATCATTTTTTTTGCAATGGAAATTAAAGAAAAATATGAAATTTTATTATATCCCATCATGCAAAAACCTTACCTCAGATTCATGACCAGTGACTAATTTCTCCCCTCGCTCTAGCATATGTTGTTGAAGGCCTTGGGAACCATGTAGTAAAGCATATTTTAGGTCCTCCTCTGAAGCTTCCTTTTGAAATTGGTGAACCTACATAAACAATTATAACCAAATTTATAAGGTATAATGACTCATAAGATACAATTAATTCACAAGTTTTTTCATGAATTTTTTATGAAATAAAGAATACAATAGATGAAAATATTCACTTACCAAGCCACCATGAATGCTATTGTACCCACCAAATCCTAATTTATGAGATCCAATACTTGACACCCTAGCTTGGGTTTCTTTTGTTGTATCTCGAAGGCATCTTTTAGATCCTCGTGTAGATGGCCTATAGTTTGGATTATTGTGGGCCTTCCTCTTAAATTTGTCATCTTTCCAAAGCTCATCCCATGTCACTTGGTCTGTGATCCAAGATGGATGTGGATATCTTAAGTCTTTTGTCAGCTTCGACCTTAAATTGTCTCGTTTAGAGTGAATGTATTTTCGAGCAATATCTAAAATAATTTCCTTATTAAAACCAGGATTTCCAAATGCTACTATGACATCCTTAAATATTTCATCTTTCTTAGCATTGGATCGCTTCCTCCAATCCATTTGAATGGTATTACCAAATAACTGTTCTGCATGATGAAAAATGAAGTGAAAGAATTTCAACCCCATTTCATCCTTCAAGACATTTCCTTATGAGGTGAGCAAGATTGTAACTTCTTGCGTTCCCTTTGTGGTCACTGAGGATATTGTTGAAGTCATAGGGGTTTAGGTAGATTCCCCTATAGGTACATTAGTCACATTTTCATTTATTTCCTGTATAAATATAAGATAATAAGATAATATTATATTTCCATATAATATTGTAGTTATAAGATAATAAGATAATAAGAAAAGAATAATAAGATAATATTTCCATATTATTATACCTGTTCATCTGAAGTAAGCCATGCACTCCCCAACAATGTCCTCTCCCATAACTCAATTTGTTTAGATAGTTCTCTCTTAATTTCAACATTTTCAGGAGTATCTGGTAGGAGCCTTAGTATTCTTGATTGCGACTCTATAAGATTCCTCAAGGAAACTTGTTCAGGTGTTGGTGGGAGAACTCTAACTAAACCTAGACTTGATGTAGAGGGCATGCTATTAGGTATTGTGCTTGATGCCACTCTTGTGATAGTTGTTTCCGATCTAGATGTAGAGAGCATGACACATCCTTTTGAAACATCCTACAAGGCACAAATATAAATATTAAAGTGGTATTATGGGGGAAATAATATAATCAAACCCACACAAACATATGATTGAATGTTACCTTTTGCACAACATTGGGTGTATCGGATGGCATAATTGGATCTTGCATGCCAACAAGATGCATTCTCGGTGGACTTACTCTAGAAATGTCCTATAGCAAAAACATAAATATTAACAAAACATAAAAGGTGAAATAAGTTAATTAAATGCACAAGAATCTAGATCAAATCTTACCCCTAGCATAATACTAGATGTATTAAAGGGTGTGATAGGGGTCGACGCAACTTGAGAGATGGCCTACATTCCAAAAACATAAATTAACATAATATAATATGAAAACATAAGATAATTGAACCTATAAAAGATAATTTTCAAACTTACCTCATTCACCATCATAGCAATGTTTTTCCCTTGCCCGTTCCTTAGCATTTCAATTAGCCCATTTAAGATCAATGGATCCCCCATAGTAGAATCGAGAGTACCCATAGGCACATTCTTAAAGAAACACATAATGACATAAAATGAAAAAATATTAATTAGAGAACATATGCAATTGATATTAGTAATATAAGTCAAATTCACTAGCACATGAACAATAACATACATAATTTTCATTATGTTTCAATACATAAGAAAAACATAAACAATCCTCAACTTCCAAAGTTTTTTCAGCTTTAGAGTATTGTGTTTCTCTTGCTTAGGTGTCAATTGCATAAAGTACATAGGTGTTGATTGCATAAAGCTTCCAAAAACAAAAGTGTCTTCCAGGTAAATTGTTAAAGAAGTAAAAAAAAAAATGAAACAATTTAGCCAATTGAAAAAAAATTGCAAGCTATATTCATTGACGTTACAAACATCCACTAATAGAACATTCAAAACATTCAAATTACTTAATTTCCATTACATTTGGTGTACAATTAAAAAAACAATACTTAACCTGTAAAGAGTTAATTATATCAAGTATTGAATCCTCACAACCATCTTAAAGTGAACATGATGATCAAACAATGTCATTCTCACATGAAATATCCTCATCTGATGGTACAAATGCACCATCATTAATGGGCCCTAAATCCACAAATAAATTAATACCATAGTTTTCATGGTCTTGTTCACCTTCAACTATAGGTAAATGAAAATCAATAAATTCATGATCTTCATGGACTTGATGCTCATGTGGGTGCTCATATCCTTCAGAAACTTCAATAAACTCATCATGATCTTCATCTTGGTCATATGCATCATTACCAATAAAGCTTTCATCATCTCCATCTTGGCCATCTGTGTCTTAAGGGGGACTTCTACATCTTCAAGAAAATCATGGTCCTCTACATCTTGAACAAATGTTACTCTTCGTCCTCTTGGATCATAATCAATCACGAATGACCAACTAGGTTGTTCTAAATTGGGAATGAGAAATATCTGTTCACATTGATTTGGAAACACATAAGGTTTAGAAGTGGCTTCAAACCTAGATGTATTGATCATATGGAATCCATTCTTGTGCAGAAATATAGTTTTGTCTTCACCCACTTTGATAAGCTTGTACCATTAAACACGAAAAATAACTTTTTTGAAAGATATAAAATCAAGCTCTATAATATCCTCCAACACTCCATAATAGTGAAGTGTGTTTGTGATTGGTTGTCTATGATTTGCATGTGAATGAAATTCCACCTCAAATGATGCTGAAATTCCACAATCATAAGTTTGTCTCTTTTCATCAACCTTTTTGATGCGAAAATGATGACGAAAATTCCACATTCCTTTGTAATATGTTACCTATATTCATATAAATATTAACTAATTAGATTCAAGGATGAAAAAGTTAAAAGGAAAATCACTAAATACCTCAAATATGTTAGTATATATGCATCACCTCCCCATTTATAGATCCTTTAACAAAATTTAGTTGTTGTTGTGTCACTCTATTCTTCCCCTTTGTTGCCTCATGTTCAATATTGGTCTTTAGCCAATTCCATGAGCATCTATCTTGCCATTTTATTTTATGGGCTGTAGGAAGTCCTTGAGCAGTGTTTTGACCATGTCTATTATATACATTGGTCCATGCCTTTTCATCCTCTAAGTTCTTTTGTTCAATGTACTTCTCCATCCATTCCAACATAAAGTCAGAATTGTATGCAACATGCAAATGTAATGACTCCCACTCCTTAGCATCTACAATGAAAAATAGAATTTTTCAATAAATTAATAATGATTTAAAGCTATGTCCTATAAAATTTAAGATAAAAACAATTACTTCAAACATTTTTGTATACCTTTTATCCTCTTTGAAGTCCCTTGACCCTCTAAAGTTTCTCCTTCAAATGATTGAGGTTGGTTACCATCCCATAACCAAGGAGCTTCAAGATGTAATTCAGGTAAGTACTCACTCAAATAAACCATTGTCTGGAAAACCATGTACCCCTCAACCATGGACCCTTCCGGTCGATCCTTTTGCCTCACAAATTATTTTAGAACCTTCATATATCTCTCCACGAGCCACATTGTCCGAATATGGATAGGACCACACTGTTCAATCTCTTCTACTAGGTGTACAATGTAGTGCTCTTGAGAATTGAAGAAGCTCGGAGGGAAGTACATTTGAATATCACACATCAAAAGTGGAACATTCCTCTTCCAATAATTCAATTCATCTTGATGTATCTCTTTAGATGAAACCCACCTATAGATATTAATGTGTATTATAATAAAGACTTATTATTTGTTCAAAACTAAAGGAATAAACGTATATAAAGGCATTACCAATAATGCACTTCAAAGGATAAGAGTCATGGAAGAGTATGCATGATGGATTCATTTCATTAAAGTATTCATCTGTCCCTAGAGCAGGTCTTGCTGCTCGTTCATCTAAATATTCAGATGATGATGATGTACTATTTCCCTGAATGCACCATGTACCATCAACAATAAGAGTACAACTTTTAACTTGAGTAATACTTCTTTTTGAAAAGAACATGACTCTTAGGTGCATGATATGATACAGCTTAAGAAATTCAAAACTTTGAAAATGTGGTTTTAAGGTTACTATGTTACCGGGTTCTTCAAAAACGGACTTTGTGCTTGCTCTGGGAGCGTTTGGGTATGGGAGCAGCCTGGGGAGCACCTAGGAGCGCCTAGGCAACCCAGGGTTGCAACCTATCATTGACTGATTTGATGCATCTAAACACCTTTGTACAACTTATTTTTCAGTTTGTTTAGGCCATACTTATACTGAGTTTGACCCATATATCAATCATGATCATCATTTTTTGTTGTAGTAGTTTGTGATCTATTTTAGCTTGGGTTTCAAATTAATTTCAAAGGTATTTTTTTTCAAGGTGTTTTCTAATTTGGAGGGTTTTATTGATGTCACAGAGTTTCATAATTCATGTAAATTACTCTAAAACATATGTTTTTTCATCACTAACTAGTCCAATCTTTCAATCATAAAAATTATATGAAACATTACTCTAGATGTGCTACCAATTAAATCCTAGGTTAGTGTTTCATTTCATTAAAATGGTACTGCAAGTACCAAAAACAACAACATAAATACCTGGTCTGTCATTTCGTATAGACACCAAAAAAATAGCCTAATAGAAAGCTACAAAACAAAGTGTGTGGATGCTAGTTAGGATCATTACATAAATAGCTGTTGAAATATATGAAAACATGTATCACAAAAAAAACTATAAATTATACTAAAATATAGCTTGAGCAACTAAAAAATATGAAGATTCAATTAAAACTTACATAGAAATTGATTATAAATTGCTGATGTAGAATAACCTGAAATAAATGGATTTAAACTAATTATAACAATCCACATACAATTACCATATACAATAATTTAGAATTACCATATACAATTTATTTAGAATTATCCCAACTGACTCTGATCAAAAGATAATCATTCTTTTACTTGCCTACTTAATGGATGTAAATCACTAACAAATACAAAATGAATGATAAATACAAAATCTGTTATTTTATTAAATTTATCTCTGTTATGTGTACACTTCATTAAAGATAGTTGTTGAGTAGATCTAAACTGTGTATACATATCTCCCTACTTGTACTAATCCCACAACAACTTGCCTTACAATAATATATCTAGTTCAACTTCTTGTTTTTCTCAATATGATTCTACTACTGAATGACCTTGGAATTGTTTGTCTCATGGTTTCATTGCAAAGTTTGCTCAAGTTGGGTTTAGTCAAAGCTTTACACAGAGATTTAAATTGTCGAGAGTAACTTGCAATATTCAGCCTCCAAAAATTGTATATATTTTTACCATAAACCAGGTGTTTTGCAAATCACATCAAGTTTTTTAGATGGCGAGTTAAGACAAATAATACAAGCCTTAAATAGAGATTGCTCAAAAACCTCCACTTGGCTTCACCAATCAACTCACCTACTACACTTTTTAATAGTATAGGTGCTCGTATAGTAAATCTAAATGCCTAGTTAGATTCCCTCTATAAATATTATTTACTTTAGCCAAAGTTTATTTGTTTTACAAAATTGTAATTATCAGCCTAAATTTGAAATCTTTTATCAGAGAGATTTAAGCATTCATGATGAATTATATTAATCATTCAGACATCTTAAATTAGGGACCATCTGACCTTAACCGAAACTAAATAAACATGCTATAATATATTGAAATTATATTTTTTCTTGATCGGTTCAATGCCCATGGTTTTCTATTCTAACTAGCCTCTTGGCTAGGTCTCTATAGCTCTTCTAAGGCTAGACCAAGGGGGATATGGTAGGTTGGACGTTATCTCCATATTAGCACATATCACTCCAATTTGAGAACAACTACTATGTAGTTACATATTTGAAGCAATGGATGGGTTACTTATCTTCATATCACTGCATATCACTTCAATTTGAGTACAACTATTGTATAGTTAGACCTTTGGAACAACAGTTGGGGTACCTATCTCCATATCAACACACATCAGTTGAAATTAAGTACAGTTACTGCATAGCTACCCCTTTGGAACAATTGATAGGTTGATTTTCTCCATATCACCACATATCAATCCGATTTGAGCATAACTATTGCATAGTTATAGGGAGCATGCCTTCAAGAAGTTGAATCTAGTCCAGTATGGTGCAAGTTTTCTAACTTTTACTCTTGCCCCAACCCAACCTAGCAGACTTACTACAAAAGATCCTTAACATGGAAAATGTGAAAAACCACCTTCAAATATCTTGAAACATGTTTTTTACGAGGCTAATTGATTTAAGGAGATGTTAGACATTTCATTCATTCCTTCACTTGTAGGATGATCATTTCCATTTTGATAATCAAGAAATATATGCTCGCCAATGAATTACAACACAGGTTTTTGAGTTTTGACAATAGGAAAAATCTTTCAAATACATTAGAAACACATTTGTATTGAATCTGATGGCCCTGACTCATCTAAGCATACATTAGATGATTCATTCTTTTAGATCCAGTATGATTATATATTTTTTGCTTATCACCAAATTATATATTTCCCAATGAATTCTCTTACACTTAAATAAACTTGATAGGCCAAACTGGTTGAAGCAAACACTTCATAATTCACTAATGCATTTATTTGAGCATGATTGTGTTCATATGCATTATCCCAATTTGATACTCACCAGCGAATTCCAATACAAAGTTTCTTGAACATATGAATGCCTTTCACTTGCCTTGACCACTTATTTGTAATGAATGTTTGATTTGTTTGATTTTAAGATTGTGAGAGTTAGGGCTCAACTGCTAAACCACACTCATTTAGAGGCTTAAATTTAAAAATCAATTAAACAAAAATTCTCTAGCAGGGACTACACAACAATCACCTTTGTCTAGACAACTCTAGGGAGCTGGTAGTCACACCTAATTGCAAAAAGAATCATCTCAACATTGCAAATGATTAATTTTTAAGTTTTTCCTTTACGTATCCTAGCAAGAGGGCTTTGTGTATCAAATTGTGCTTTCACTCAAATAGAATTTAATATGCCTAACTTTTTTGAGGGGATGTTACAAGCCAGTTTGTACAAGGGGAAGTTATATACTGAACTAATTAAGTAATTGATCCATTCAATTTTATTGCATGTGTTTATAGTACACTGATTATTACAACTTGATATATTTGTCATTGAATTCCATTGCAGAGATTTTACAACACATAACACTTTAAAGACACCTTAAACTTACCTGTTACACATTCAATGGATTTCAAGGGATACTAAATGCTCATTCAACAAACGCCTTTGCCACCCAATAGACACATTACATATATAGTTAAGCACAGATTTGGTTTGAACAAAATGCTTGGAAACTCCAAGAAAATAATAAAAGAATTTGAAATGTCAAGGAAAAATAAAGTTCATATGTTTAAAATTAACTCTTCTTCCAAGAATTTTTGAAAATTATAATAAAATTCTATGTTACCAGTTCTTTGTAGGGGATTGTTGGGTACTCGTGCGGTTCAAACCGGGTCCTGGTCCTAGTTAGGTCCTCCAGGGGATTCGGCCAAGGTCCTTCAAATGGCTTGTGGGTTTTTTCGAGACAAACCTTGAAGATCCTAGGGAGAACCTAGACAAAATTTGCTCAGAACCCAGATAGAATTTGCTCAAAACTTAGACATATATGAAATATAAGCAAGCAGAACCATCAACATGTGGATATAACATTCATAGATGTCTATCTTAGGGAAACTTAATATCTTCTGTTAGAACAAGAATGAAGTCTGGATGCATTAATGAAATTCACTTGTATGAGTAAAAGCTTCAGAAAACCACACACCTGGACAAGGGAAGATAAAAAAAACATATGGATATTCATATATCCATACATGATACAACCAAGGGTAATATATACACAACAGATAATAAAGGTAATGCATAAAGAATTTCGACACAAATCTATCTTGGTCATTTACAATGCTTTACTTTTCTAAAATTTCATGGAAACCTTACTCTAGACTCTAAAGTAACAAACTTAGGTCTAAAAAGTTGCAATAATTTTTAGTTACAAAGGAAGAAAGTTAAAAACTAAAGAAACTAGGGTTTGTTCCTTTTTAGAAATAGGACACAAAGTAATTTATTGTAAAATGCAGTAAACACGATAAAGTAAAAGTAAAAAGTTTGAAATGGTAATCCTTTAATACCCCTTTTTTATTTGTATATGCTTCATAATTTTTTTGTATTTTGGGAAATCACAATGGTATTTTGATTGGTTGTTTATTTCTTACCCAAATGTAGAATTTCCTTTAGTGCAAACTAAGATCATTGACTTCTTTCACATTCAAAAGTCTGGTCTAGTTGTCTCATCCAATGGTAAGGCTTATTAGGGGGAATTTTAGTTTGAATTTCTATGCATTTTTTCTGATTGAATCTGTCTTTGGTGATACTATTTGGTCGAGGCAATTAAGAATAGGAGAATAGTATGACAATCTTTTGCCAATTCAGATGTTCAGAAACCCAAGAAGCGTGGTTCAAAGCTGGTTGTCACTAAAAAGAAGAGAAGGTTGCTGCCATTTGTATCAACTCAAGATCTGGATAGAAGGTTGAAGCAAATGGAATCTCTTGCAATGGAACTTACATCTGTAGGGGTGCAATTCAGTGATGAACTGACCTATATGTTTGACATGGTTCCACGACCTGCTAATCAGGTTGCATTGGAAAATGGTGGAATGCAAGTAATAGTGGCTTGTTAAACATATGAAACTTTATGGTTTAGTTGCAATTTGGAATCAAGGACATTGAATGTACACGTTGTGTTGCATACCTTAAACAAATACATGATAAAATTAATCCAGTAAATAGAGGATAATTATAATGGCCAAAAGAAAACACAGCCAATCTTAGATAATGGATGTTAGATAGATAAGAAAAATGATAAATCCCTTAGTCTCTGATGTTTACAACTTTACATAACATCTAATTCTAGTTTTGTCTACTAATTAGTCACTGATATTTGTATAATATAGGTGATGTCAAATGAAGATAAAGCTGCCCTAAAGATCTACAAAACAATGATTAGGAGAGGAGAGTTCCCTCGACTGCTTGTTGTTTATGATTCAAAAGAGGGGGATGGCGTATCTTTTTTCTATTCTATTTGTGCGTAAAATACATATTATTTCAACTCTTAGGAATCCCTTGAGATGAGAAGCTACCTGCCAAATTGGGGAAGCAATTTGCTTACGTGATGAAATGATTTTGTCTGCCATAGTTTTACAGTAGAGATAGATAGCAATATAAAGGACCTCACAATTATCAGAGTACACAGGGGATGTCATAGCCTTTATGAATGTACTGTGACTTCATGACAGTGATTTTTCATAGTAGGACAAAGCTTGTAAGAACAATAATGAGGACATAAGGGTGGATCAATCAAAGAGAGCAGTGATCACAAGTCTTTAAGACTTTAAGGGCAGACTTGGAATATAAATCACAGTCATCAAATTTCATGAGAGTCTTTAGCAATCAAGTAAAATGAAGGAATAATTTACAAGAGGGCAATCCTTTAAGGTTGACAGTGAGTATGGACTGTGCAAAGGAATGAACATTCACTAAGGGCAGACCCTTAGGGTTTTCATGACAGTGAAACCCTAGGTAACAATGCTTTTAAGTGTCACAATAAGGAAATAATATAGTCAATCAAAGGACATCCATGAAGTAGAGGGGATAGATGACAGTCTAAATGCATGCATTGGATGACAATATAAGTCATAAAAATGTATGAAACGTGGACTGTGGCTATGTGAGTTTTGTAGGAAGGAGCAAAGATTCAAAGTAATCAAATAGATCACATTCATAAATGGATCACAGTAATCAGTGCAGATCAGTCACATACTCTACAAAATTCATGAACAACCTTAAATGATAGTTAATAGTACATAAATGGACATATCAAACAAACAGTCCATACAAACATGGTAAAGGCACAATAACCATTTCAATTTCAAAGGACATGGAATTTGACCAAGGGACAATCCTTTAATTTTAGATAGTCATCATGCACACTGAAAAGTACAGTCTCAAGGTTCAAAAGGGGTCAGTCATAAGTCTTCAAGCATCATTGACAAAGATGATTTAAATGCACAGTCAAACCAAACGGATAGTCCCTTCAAAACCTTTTAAGTTTGAATTAATAGTCATGAGCAATGCGGAGAAGGATGGCAGTCACATAGTTTTGACAAAGAACTGTAATATGAACAATGCTACCTATACTCAAAGGATAATATGTATAGTCAAATTAAAGGGAGTAGAGGACAGTCTTGAATACAATTCACAAGGACATTGTTTTGGTCAAACAAGAGAGTGAGCAATACCATAGGACTGTCAAGTCAAGTTCAAAACCCTATCTGAGCAAAGAGATAAAAGATATTCAATAAGCATGTTCTATATGACAGTTTTATGGCACTCAAAGTTTCAGACCTTTGCAATAAACAACAGGACAATCATATGACCAAAGACCATAGGAGGGCAGCAAATTATGGGTGATCAAAAAAGGGTAGTCTCCAAGGTTTTTAAGTTGTTAGAGTCTATAGCATATAAAGGTTATTAAAAGTACAATGACAATCAACTTAACTTTCTGAAAAAAGTTGTTCTTATATATATATGAAAGTGCACACAGGTTATGCTAAACGTAATGATTCGTCAGCTCCACTGGCAGATGCTCTAAATGATGTTGGAAGAGTAGAGTATATGAAAAGCTACTTGACCTATTTGGTAGCACCCATAAAGTATTATAATCATATTCCTATACAATTACTACTCGATTCAAATTCTTTTCCATTATTTTTTGGCTCAAATTGAGGGTATTGGTGTTGTTGTTTTTAGAAAAGGAGCAAATGTGAGCGACTGCTACGTGTGGTCTATTCTAGACAATTTTGAGTGGATCTATGGATACACTAAACACTTTGGCCTTTTCCATGTTGATTTCACCACAGAAAAATGACCTCTGAAGCGTTCAACCAACTAGCCTTATCTGTAAGATATGATTCATTCTTGCATGAACTTAAATCAATTCTATTTAAATCATTAATGACTAGATTTATACATGTCACCAAAATCTCACTTCTATGTAATAAGCTATAATATTTCTATAGTTAATGGTGTCACAATGAGTTCATTCCCAAAAGAATTATCCTATTTTCCATGATAAATATGTAACGTAATAAATTCTATGGATTGATACCATTAAGACACTATAATGAATTCACTCCCAAAGCAATCTATTCTAGACATTTAATTCAAAAAAAGAAACTGACATCAACTTCTCAATAATAGGCGAGATGATAATCTATTTTAACCAAGAAAGCTACCCTTGTCTCAAGGCTGCTACAGAAGACTAAATGGTGAAAATTTAAAGAACGCTTACCATCAACATGTCAATCATGGTCCCTAAGATCATCAATGATTATTCTATATAGTACAAAATTATTCATTGCTCCATGCTGACACTGAGGTTTTCATCTTATCCTCAACCTTATTACTCTATTAGAACCTGGCTCTTCATCTTCCTATTTTCTAGACATACACATAAATAATAAGAAAAGAAGCAGTTATCTGATTTAATTTTTCTCATATCAGTTATTGAAAATGTCAAAACCAGATAACTCAAACCCTTCTTTGATTTATGGATTAAATATATAGAAATAAAAATATTTATATAAACAAAATGGAAATTAAATGGAAATAAAAATATTTATATAAACAAAATGGAAATTAACTGTAAATAAAATCAAGCATGAAAGATCAATCAGCAAGTATGGAAATTTTACATTGCTCAGAGGGTCAGATTACAAATATATTCCTATTCTCAAAATCTCTTTCTGAAATGCTTCGAACATTTCATAAGTCATTTGGTTTGAATTGTGGTTTTCTTCACATTCCTTTAGCCTTTCAAAGTGTGAGGAAAAACCATGTTTTTCCTTGGCTAATCCTTTCCATTTCACCATATTATCCTCCTAATTTTTCACATTGTATTTTTGAAATGCTTCAAACAGTTCATAAATTCTCTGATTTTGACACATGCATTTCTTGCTGCTCTATTCTTCAATCTAGGTCACTTTATCCATAATTGTGTTTTCCCCTTGAATCTGGAAACAAGAGTGATGCAATTCTTCTAAAGTAAGACTTTTCTTACCACAGAGAGGATATAGATCATTTGAATATAAAGAAACTAAAGAATTACGTGGTTATGGTTGCTATCTTGGCTATTAGTTGAAACTGAGTAGAGCAATGAATTAGGAGTAGATACGTTAGTTGTGGCTACACAAAATGAAGATATGCCCAACAATGATTTTTCTCTTAAGAAGGAATCAATGAAGAACTTAATTTGGAGGATAATTTCTTATAAAATTATGGATTAGTAAATTTCTATGATGATGAGCAGTCACCATATGACAAGAGGCTATGTATTCTAGTCCTTGTTAATCCAAAACTAATAGGAAACATACATGAGTTCTCTAAATTATTTTCTATGCTTTTATTAACAATATTTACATGTTATTTAAATCTGTATCTTATATATATATTTTTTTAAAGTTCATAACATGCTAAGTTTTAATCCAGTTGAGAGTCCAAATAAAATTTTTGGTCTACTGTCATTCCCCCCCCTCGTCAAAGAAAGACAAAGATTGCAATATTTAGTTTGATGTCGTAGTGTTAAAATCTAAATGTGCTCATTATTACGATCATGAAAGTAATTTTCATTTTAATAAACATACTCTAAAACCATCGTAGTAACCTTATTTTCATACTGCAGCTCACCAAATTGGAGAAGTGAAAGGTCAATAACAAGGAGGAAGAAAGTCCAACTGATCCTCAATATTTATTTCCACTTCCTCAGTAGTAGAATGTATGAATTGTTCATCATTATTAGGAATGTTGTCATACTAGTTTCTTTCAGACCTAGTAGGTGAAGTAGGATGTTGGGTAGCCTGAAATGTTTCTTCATTTTCATTGGGCATCCCATATGTTCTCATCTATGCATCATGGGATCTATCCCTACTCCCCCTACCAATAACATTTTCATTCCTTATCACTTCATAATCACTTCTATCTATCCTTCTATTACTTCTTAGTGCATTATCAGCCAAATCATCTGAGGTGTATTGAAATGGATCAATTGCTTCAACAAATACATCATTATGATTAGAAGTACGTACTTGGTCCCAAGAATTCAATGGAGGCATTGTTGGGTTTCTTGCTCTCCATCTATTCCTTCTACTTCCTGCACTACCAGAGGAATCATCACACCCAGGTTGTTCATGGTTTCTTCTTCTATTCATTGTGACTTCTTTCTCTTTTAAGTTGTAAATTGATTTTTGGGTTGCTCACAAAACAAAGTCGCCACTTCCTTCTTGGAAGATATTCCAGTGAATTTCACAAGGTTGTAGGCTTGCAATAATTAATCCCTAGAACACTTATTCAAACTTTGAGGCTAGGGGTATCATAAAAGAGGTGAAAAGGGGGTTCATCAATACGATGACGGTGATTAAGGTCCAATTGGTAGGAGTGGGTAATATCCTCTTCACTTTTGGTTTAACTAAACCATGTAAGGTATTCTGAGAGGTATCCCTAAGTAGAGATTAACTATCACACAAAAGATACACTGAAAAATAATAGGGGCAGTGATAATCGAAATGTTGTTCTAAACCCTCTAATTGTCACTAGTTCAGAAAAAACTCACTACCTCAAATGACCTCTCTTTTAAGTTGAAAATAGCATCACTTGCAATCAGTGCAAGGTAACATACAAGCACACCATGCCAGCTTCTCCCACCTAGATCTTTCCTTAAAGCTAGGTGATGACCAACAAGAAAGAAAGAATAATTAGAGGTTGTGCTGGAAATGAAGGTTCCCATTCAGCAAAATAGAGGAACCTAGATATTCTCTCAAGCATGGCATTCATTTTCTATGAGTTTTCTATTCATTTTTTACTTTGCAATGAACAAGATCCTAAATCTCAATAAATCGAAAAGAGTTAGCAAGGCCATACCTGCCAGGGCGCAACAAATCTCATCTATACAATAAAAAGCTACAGAGGAATTTTGTAAACGATCCAAAATCACTTGTAAACGATTCAAAATCACTCAAGAGTGAGAATTTGTACATATATACTACTTTAAGTACAAAGTCTTCCTTAACAAAAGCGTTGCGGTCCGTTCCAGGCTATATTTTAAACTATAAATAATACTCTGTTCCATGGCCATACAACATACAATATAGATGGAGTTACGATTTTTAACAAGATCTGGGGTTTTTACATGAATGTTACTTGTTTGTTTGCAGATGATCGACGGGTTGAAGAAAATCGCAGCCCACGGGTTGAAGAAAACAGCAGCTAGGGCATAAAATTTTCTGCGATCATCACTTCCCGCCATACCCATTATTATAAGCCTTCCTGCCACACCCATTGTAAGCCTTCCAGCAAGAAGAAACTGCATCCCGAGCGGGACACCACGGTTGTAGCAGTAGACGGGAGAGCCAACTCACAAAGCAAATCACAAAGCAAATCAGAGAGCCATGGAGAAGTAGGGAAAAAATATTCTATCAGTTTTATTTTACGGAAAATGTATTTTTAGGGAAAATGTTTTTTTTTCTATTGTCTTAATTTGAGACAATATAAAATAAAAAAATATAACTATTTCTATTATCTTAATTTAAGACAATATAAAATAAAAAAATATAACTTGAATATGAATTTTGTCTTAAATTATTATCTTAAAAGGCCCCTCTATGTAGTAGTGAGAGGAGCAAAGTAAACAATGATCAAGGAAGTTCAAGGAAATAAAATTATAATCTACAATTTACTGTACGAATTATAGTTTGTATGATCGAATTCTATTCTTCGAATTATGAGAAGAACTTTCCTTATACACGTTTTTTTTGTTTCCTCATACTTTGGCCACACCTGGTTCCTCGCATAGACAAATTACTTGTTGATCTTTCATTTCTTATCATTCTAGATCTGCACGCAGCCAGGAAGCACATAATTCCCTCATCCCTCTGCCTTGTGAATTGTGTCTGGCGTTGTCAACGGTAATTACCTTAGTCAGTTCCTGGTTATCAGATCGCAAGGCTACCTGTGATGCCTTAATCTCTTTTATTTGCCTTGCCAATAGGGTACGTGGGTTGCATGCTATTTTCAAAGCTATAAGTTTTTAATTTTTATTTGCTCAGAGTTGCATGCCTGGACTAGACTTCGGAATTGCTTTGTGCTTATGTATTTTCCTGTGTGCGCATGTGATAGTCAGAAATTTCTGTTTATAATAAATATAACCTTCCCATATTCTATACGCAATCTATCATAGCTGCAACACTTGAGATAGAATGTTTAGAAGCTTTAATAATCTCCCTAATCCCATATGCATCCTGTCACAACGGTAGCACATGCACATGGTAGGGCGTATAGATTTAAATAACCTTCCTGATTCCCTACGCAGCCTGTCACAACAGCAGCGCTGGAATATAGAGCGCAGAAATTTAAATAACCTCTCTGAAATTCTATTATTACTGTTGTAGCATTTGAAAATAGGATGTGTAGAGGACTAAATAACCTCCATGATTCCATTAGCAACCTTTCGCAGCTGTTGCACTCAAACTTGGAAGGGCGTATAGATTGAAACAATCTTTCGGATTCTGTTGTCAACCTGTTTCGGTCATAGAACTTGAACATAGAGAAAATTTTAAAGGTTTAAATACCATTTGATTCCTTGGCAACTTGTCACATCCGTTTGAGTCTATACCACTAGATCGATGGTTGCTTGTGCTGCTTGAACTGCGTAGATAATGCTATTGAGATCGGGTTCTCTAAGCAGCCGTCGATTCATTGAATCTGTTATATTTGTTAGCATGTTGAAATCGCCTTTAACTCATGAAGGTTACTGGGTTTTACCCAATTTCTCTGTATACTGGCCGGCGACATGCCATGATTTCGACCTGTATTCTTACCATACCTTATTCTTTTCTCTGTAATTCCTTTACGCGGCCAGTAAACTCGCTATTTCCTTATTTCTTTTCATTCCAAGATCTTCTTGTGTAATTGGTACTGATATCTTCTCTTTGGGTGATCGGGCTGATGTGATAATGTCTGATTATTTCACTATATACTTCCGCCTTGGGCTTCGCTTCACCTCCACGTCTTCATCATCTTTACTTTATTTCTATGTTGAATCGGTGTATTCCTTGGAGCTAACGATTATTCTCAAAAAAAAATTTAAAAAAATGATGAATATTAGAATTGGAAACATCGCCATTTACTTGTATCACATCCAAATCTCTAATGCACTCCATATGTCAGAGAGGAAATGAATCCTCATTTTTCTTGCATCCGTGAATCATTATAACTTAGAGTAAACTTAATACGATTATCCCTTAGTGTCATTAAATTAGCCCATTTATTTGGCAATGAACGCTATATGTTCCAGGCTAGTTGACCAGGTGCGATTTGTAAGTGCGTCTTATACTATCTTATGCACTAAAGAAATACACTTTTAGAAAACTTGTACTAGAATGAAACTGCAGCTATTAACTTGAAATTTAATCTTGGATTAAACGAAGGATATTGACTTCCACACCTTACGCGTACTTATGTGTTGAATTCCATACACTATGCATGCAATACAAAACACTTAACTATAAGATTAAAGTTTGTTTTGTGATTTCTGAATATCCTATATTTGTGACCTGTGCATGGTACATATTCTCTATTTTGTAAGCGCAGCCATCTGTGGTGTCTATCTAATTTTAATTATATAAAAAAGAAATCATATAGTCTGATATGATTGCAAGGTATATTAATTATCCATTCTCAGTTTATAATATCTCTTCTGAAGTGAACTTTACTTGTATTACGCATATATACTCTCTTAGAGATAAATACGGATAAGGGGGTTATATGTACGTCATTTGATTCTTTGATTTATATATATATATTAAAAATATATGTTTTAAGAGTTATTTTGTATAATCTGATCTTTATGTAACAGTGTATACATGCAAACAAATATTTATATAGGTGTATATATATGTATTTATTTAAATTGTTTAAATAAGATTTTTGATTATGGTAAATTATATGCAATATATTACCTTCACTTAGTTCCATTTGATGGGCAAAATATTAAGGGTTATCTTGGTAGTAAAGGGAGTGGATTGAGTAACAAAGTATTTTAAGGTTTATGAATTTAACTATTGAAAGTAGATGTAAGTGATCGAGTAAACGATATGGTGTTTTTATATGAATGTTGTTTCTTTTAAGTTGTAACTATTCTTTACAATTTTGAATAAAAGGAAATTTAAGTATTTTGAAAAGATAATTATGTGTGTGTAGAAGATAGTATTTTAGTTGTGATCTATTTCTTTAATTTGTGTTAGAAGACATTAATTGCTTTTAAATAAGTAGTGAGTAGGTAAGGTTCTTGTATGTATAATTGTTGTGACGTATGTGAATATTTTAAAAGGGTATATGTTTTATATATGTACTTTGACTTTTGAATATAAGGAAAAGATCGTTATGCCAAGAATACATTTTTAGTTAATTAAAGTACGTGCATTTATATGATTATTGATCTAAGTGAATTCTTATTGGTATTGTATGGGCAATTTTGTTATGGTTGTAATTTATGAGTGTACTTTTGTAGTACAGAGTTTTAGTTTCCAGTGGCTAGGGAACTCTTTTATTGAGTTGTTTATTCTAATTAAGTCATGATGATGATTTGAGTTAATGTATTGTGAGATAGCCATGCACGTTGAGTTTGTTACCTATGTGGTAACTAAGAATAAAGTAATTTGTATCATGAATGGATTGTGGTGATGATTTGGTTTGTTTGAGCTTGATGGCTATCTTTTTGGTTTAATAAGTGTTGTAATATTGTAAAGGGAAGAGTGGCTTTCAATAGGGGCCGATACCCAAAGTGGTAGCCAGCGTAACTTATTGGAAGTTTTTAATTCAGTGAAAATATTAATAATTGTACTTGGGATTCATTAATTAAATTCGGATAAATAAATGCCTCACCTAGTGCCTTAATGCTCATTTAGATTAAGGGTAGGTTGAGAAGGCTTGGAATGGCTTATCGTCTACCTTGTCTTCCTGAAAGGTAGTTCGACTCCACATGAGTATGACTAGGGGTCAGGAATTGGTAGAGACTGCCAGGGTAACTCTAGATGAGGGTTGGTAGTCTAGGAAGATTCACTAGGGTAACTTAGAACAACTATGTGATGACACTCTATCCTGAGCATGTTTGTGGTCTCTTTTGTAGAGTCACCTGTGTTATTATTTTTGCATATGAGAGTTTACTTGTGATCTTGTAATTCAGATTTTGTCTTGTCATTGTGTGTTGTCAGCCATGTATTATAACGTCTATTCTTTGTTGTTTGTTGACTGTCTTATGGACCTTTCATTATCTCCTAGCACAGAGGGAGTGGACCTTCGGGTTCCACGCGGTTGGGTGGAAACTGTGCTACACCTTCGTTGTATACTCTTACATATGACATTATACTTGTAGCTAGTTTTTGTTACTTCGATGATCGTGACAATGGATGCAGAACATAATCGGATGTGGATATTTGTTATGAGGAGATCTATACCCTTATTGTATATATATCTCATGTTTATGAGTGAACTCTTTGTATCATCATTATGATGTATTGATATTTATGAGAATCTCACTGGATGTAATTAGAATATATAAATGTCTTGACTGTATAAGTTTTTGAAAAGTGGATCTTTCATGAATGCGGTTTGTACTTGTGATTTATAACTTTAATATTATGGTATGATGTTCTTAATAATAATGTTTAAGTAGAGTCGTCTTGGAATCCATTAGACATTTGTTTAATCGAATGACTTTAAAAAATAAAATTATTTAGATAATTCACTACATAATGCTTTGTTTTATCAGATTCTTTGGCGGGGCGTTACAAGTATAGATCCTTGTCACCCAACTCCATTACCACATGGGAACAACTTAAAAATAGGTTTTTTGACTAATTCAATGAAAAAGGAGATCATTCATCTCTCCTCCAATAACTAATTACTATCAAAAGAGCCTCTTAGGAGGCTATTATAGATTTTAATACCAAGTTCCATAAAAATTAGCAAAGAATCTTGATTACAACTCAATTACCTGCAAGAATGGCTATCATCTTTTATTTCAAATCCTTCAACTCAAATATATAGCTATAATTATCTAGTCTCTAAGAGGCCAGACATTATTGGATATGTATGAACTAGCTATCCGAGTAGAAAATAACTTGATAAACACTAGGAAGCTTCCCCTGCGGTTTCCAATGCATATTTTCCTAGAACTATCAGTTTCACCATATGAAGAGGTTCTCAATACCTCGCAGGTTGCTCCTCCCATGTATGCACGTATCTTGTGGCTCACATGAGTGTAGCCAATTCATCCTCACTAGCTCTAGAGATGAATGATATGAAGAGCATGCATGATTTTTTTCTAATAAGATAATAAATCTCTAAAGGCAACAAGCTATACCATTGAAGCCCCCTTTTTAGAATTATCAAGGTGGGAGGCTACTGTATCAACATAACTAGTGTATACACTTGAAAACGGTCATCACACACAAATTAATCAAATATAACCTATTTGATTAATACTTCAACTACATATAAATAAGGTCTTACTTTATTTATATTGTTCACTTTCCTTTTAATTCTCCTAATTCACATTCTTCTAAATCAAATAAACAAAAAACCCTAAACGTGTTTATTTAATTAATTTTCCCTAATCTTGATTAAGAATTAGAGCACATTTCTACAACTTTTTGTGTGCCACCTCACAAAATGCTTGAGAAACCCAATAAATACACCCTCTTGCCTTAGCATTTCATATGCACCTTTTGAGTAATGTTATAATGCTATTTTGAGATAAAAATTGGAATAGTGTTATAATGCCATTTTTCATCCACACTTTGAGTATTGTTACCATGTAGGTTTTTCGTAGGAGCTTGGAACTTTCATGGAGTCTTATACTTAGTTTTCATATCTTGTGTTAATTTACATTCTCATTTTAGATTACTTACTTGCTTCATAGTTACATTTTATCATCCCCATTGCATCATAGTTACATTTTAGGTTAGTTTGTTTTATGTTTTCATTTGATCATATGCATAATCATGGATAGTTCACTATAGTTTCATATCATCTCACTCATCTCCACTTGTTCATCTATCATCAACATCATCCTTTGTTTATCATTGTATTCATCATCAATTCCATCATCTCATTTCATTTAGAAGCATACCAGTAATGCTTTCAACACACATTTGCACATAGAAATCATCTTAGCTTGCATATTAAGCATCAAATCTCATTTTTTAGGTAGTCATTTTAACAACCTTTGCGCCCATAGAAATCTGAGGGCCAAATGGTTTAATAAATCCATAGAAATAGAGGACAATGATATGTATTTGAAAGATTTGATTGTATTACGAATAAAGTAGTTTTACTTGCTTCAAACTTTGAATGTAAATCGTCTCATTAAGGTTTGTGTTGACATTAGAATAACTCTCTACACATTTGACATACGCACAAAATAGTGCCCATCATGGGGTCTTTGCCTCACTTATTACTAACTTTTTTGATGATTTCGTGATTGCATGTTCAAGGTTTATGACTTGGGAACGTTTTGCACTGGTTTGGAGGCAATTCTGAGCTGTTTTGAGACATTTCTGGGCTATTTTTAGAGTTTTGGCACCTCTTGCATATAGTGCAGAGACCATTTTTAGCTATTTTGAGACCTTTCTAGCTTGTTCTAAAAGTTTTGGTGCCTCATGTTAGAGTTTTGGCGCCTCTTGCAAGTAGTTTTGAGACCATTTTTACCTGTTCTGGGACCATTTTGGGCCACTTTCAGAGTTTTGGCACCTCTTGCACCTATTTTGGTGCCTCTTGCATCTTGTTTTGGGACCCTTTTCACCTAGTTCAGAACCATTCTAGGCCACTTTAAGAGTTTTGGCACCTCTTGCTAAGTTTGTTGTAAAGATCCATGTTGATCGCATTTGGGATCCCAACTCCATTAACAAATTCGAAGGGGAGCACTTGATGGGGAAAGGTAGATTGAGGAAAGTGAGAGGTAATTATAAGATGTTCATGGAGATTAATTAGAGTACATTTTACATTTGGTTTTTATGTATATTGTACTTATTTAATTATTAATCTTCAATATACATCAATTATAAATTAAGGTCATATACCGTGGTAATTAACTAATTATACGTCATTTGTGAATTTCATTTTTTTTTTATGCAATTGGTCGAGAGTGGGATACAATACATTTATACATCGCAAAAAATCTTGATTGGATGATGGTATGGATTGAACGATGTTAACAATCTGGTCGCACATTAACATGGGAAGGTGTGGCTTCATTGGTTAAAGAAGCTCATTGTAATGGAGATTCCAATGTTACACCAAGGGAAATTGATTTAGCATATGGTTTAAGAGATAAAAAGGTATGTATAAATATATTAATCACCCATTTTATTTAATTATTTTCAATTATATTGATGTATATATATATATATATAGTTTTTTTTTCTTTGCATACATTCAGCCAAGAATAAATATGTTTATCAACTAACGATATTGCAATAATTTTTACATGTTTGACATATTGTAGGTGAAACACCACAAGGCTATGTAGTGCAATGGTCATAAATTTTGAATCAAAAAGTTGGATGACATGAAGAAAACTTGTGATTCTAGGATAATTGCAGTCTTTCATGTGACTAATGTTTCATCTAGAAGCAACATACATCCAGAAGTCTCATAAAATTGATACTATGGGATTTTAGATGATATACTTAAGTGTGACTTTAAGTCCTTCAAATTATTTTTGTTTTTTGTCCTATGGTACAGGCTACGATTGAATGAAAATGATCTCTAGAGAACTATTATTGAACAGGATAATGGATTTACCATGGTTAATACAAGGTCAATCAAGCGAGCTGGAAATGAGCCCTATGTTCTTTCAAGCCAATGTGAGTAGGTATTTTACTCAAAGGTTCTAGGTAAACAAGGTTGGTCATTTGTTGTTAGACATGATCCAAGAGGAAGGCTAGTAAAGTATAATGTGGTGGAAGAAGAAGATACCAAAGAACTCAAAGATGATGATCAAGATCAACAGTTAGTTGATGATGTGCCTGACGAAGATGTTGAAGAGGAGGAACTAGATCATGATGATGTAGGAGTTAATGTTCATGAAGATGATATCCATGTGGATGATGACATTATTGAAACTGATATCAATGATGATGATGATGATATGACCAATCCTTACAATGTCAAATCTGGATCAGATGATACAAACAAAAAGTTGGATGAAGAAGAAGATCAATTACATTGAAATGTATGAGTTATGCAATTGTATTATCTATTTGATATTAATTTCTTGATAGAATTATATTTGACTTATGTGGTTACATAATTAATTCATGATGTACTTTTTAATGTTTAATTTTAATTCATGATGTTACAACTATTTTATCTCTCCTATAAATTTCCATATGATCATAATGAATAGTTTTTTGGGAAATTTCATGAAAGATGACACATTGATTGTAGTAGTGAAATAATAGCAAAGTTGTTTAGATCTTTTAGACCAATTACCCTTCATAATGTCATTTTTAGGATCATCTCCAATTTGATTAATAGGACACATAAGGTAGGATTTTATTGGATTATCTTGGAGGAACATTGTGGCTTTGTGTAATGTGAGCAAATTTTGGATGGGGTAGTGGTGCAGGAGCACCTACACCTCATCTTCTATGCTTAATCATGTGATGATAATTAGGGAGGTCAATAGGTTGGTTTAGGAATTTCAAGAATGTTTTATTGTGAATAAGGTCACTCAAAACCATTAGTCATGTTCTAGGTGAAGTTTTGAGTTATGAGTTTGAGTCTTGCACTAAAGAGTTTTGTAGCCTTTTTAAGGAAAATTGGAGAATTTACATGTAAAATGGTGCAAGGTTAGTGTCATGTCAATAATAAGGCTATTATAAAGCCACTAGCATGGTCTTAGAGGTGTCCTAGGAGTTTCAATACATTTGAAAGGTCAAAAAATTAAAACATTTCAATAGTGATGTTAATAACCTTAAAATTAGTGTGTTTTATGTTTCATGTGATCATAAAAGATTAAAAAGTCATTTGTAGAGGTGGTTGTTTGGTGGTTTAGGTGTAAAGGCCTTTAAAAGGCATAAAGTGATCATTGTAAAGGTTGTTGATGGTTGAGGATTTAAAATACAAGCTCTTGACATTCAAAAATCTATGTTTTTCTTCAAAATTTATGTATTTTTTCTTGTTTTGCAGCACTATACGGTCACATACAACCATATTTTGATGTGAAATCAATTCCATGTCATGAAGATATGTGTTAGATTTTATTTGAATTTGATTTTAGGGTAACAAACAAGGCCAAATTATTTGAACCTTCTTCTCTTCAGGTGCTACCAAACCTAGGTGGGTCTACCTTTGTGAACTGAGCAGACTTAAGTGATGTGATTTTTTTTACAACAATCTATTCACAATGGAAATATTATAGTGAACAGATATAATCCTAATAAAGTGTATGTGTAATATTAGAATATGTTCAGTTAACAGATGTAAAAAATAAAATGGATAAACTAAAAGATTAAATAATTCAATAAAATGGATAGAATATGTTCAATTAACAGATGGATAAAATAAAATGGGTGTATGGAGTCTAATGAAGATCTAGAAAAGTGTAATCTATGATGGCAATAATTCAAACTGTTTGGCACACAGATGTAGTTTATAACTTGTATAAACGTGCAAGTAAATGACTGACAAACTCTACTTGAGATAGAATGACAAACCTAGTTATGTGATTCTTCTTATTGATCCAATTAATACTCTTCAGTTACTGTGATTGACTAGAAGGGTTTAATCTTTACTTTAAAGAACCAAATAATCACATCACACAAATACAAAAAATGTGTATTGGTAAACTAAATATATGCTTGATATATCAATTTAAACAATAGAAAAGCATCAAAATGGAGACAACCAGATAAATGTATAATTCCACAAAAAACTGATACCAATATTAAGCCACAAGTTTAGACATCTTCATTAACTTCATCGAAATTCATACATGCATCTGAGTCTTTTAAAGGAAAGTTTCATTGCAAACTATCTACTATATCTTTCTCCTATCCACCTATATATGTTTTACATTATGAAATAGATATAAATATATCAAAATTGTGAAAGGATGCGTCCTTTCATAAATGTCTTTTGCTTAACAACAATAACAAACTAGAAATTATGCTCTATTAAGCCATAAATGGAAAAATGTAATTACTAAGTTCTTCTTAATAATCTAGATGATATTTCTAAACTACTGTGACTGACTTGAAGGATTTAATCTTTACTTGAAAGAACCAAAAAATCACACCACACAGATGTAGCAAACGTGCATAGATAAACTAAACATATAATTGATATATCAATTTAAATAGCATAAAATTATCAACTCTTTTTCAATTAATCCAACAAACAACTGATACCAGAAATGTGCCACAAAATCAAATAACTTTCATTGATTCCTTCAAAGTTTCAAACATGCATCCAAGTCTCTTGTAATGTGAACATCATTGAAAACTATCCATCATATATTTCTCCTATTCATCCTATATCCTTTTGATATCAAAAAATAGATACTTATATATCAAATGCTTGAAAGGACACATCCTTTTAGAAATGTCTTTTGTTTAACAACAATAAATTAAAACAAGTGATTAGGCTTTGTTTAGCCACAAGTGAATCCTTGATAAGTGATCCAAGTAGTCCTGGCACTCATGTGTATTTACATCTCCTAACGCGTTCTGAATTTTGATCCCCATTTTCACCATCTTCTCGTTCTATTTGCATAATTCATCCAACATTGTATCTTTCTCAATAGCCTTCTTCAGGATCTCCTACAATATTGATTCGCATTCACCATTCCACCTGGTTGCTTCCTTCAATCTTCCTCCATCATCAAAGAATGCGGTGAATCCTTGTTTAGCAGTATTGATTAGTCCCTGTGCATCCCCCTGTAATTCTTCAAGAAAATATGTGTGTTTTCTTATAAGATGATTTGCAGTGTCGATTTCCACACTATCAGGAGCATCCCTTTGGTTTATTTCCTGGAGCTTCTCTTGGATCTTGCCATCTATCCTCTTATGTTCCTGTACTACAGTAAAATTGTGTGAATGTGTTCCCTTGAGCTTACTCAACCAAGTCATTAGGCTGGCTTGTCTCTTTTTAATTACTACTACAAGTGCATCATATTTCCCTTGAGAGTAAGCACTTGATCCTTCCCACTGATCCTTTGTCTATGAACTTTCACCACGAGTTAACAGTTTATTTGATCCCATTGTGATTCCCAGCATATCTTTCAAGCAATCATTTTCTCTCAACATTCTCTCATTGTTCATCTTGTACATTTCTTTTTCTTTGATCAACATTTTTATCTGGGCCTTGTTTAGTTTTTCTATATTTATCCCAATTTCTGCTACTGCCATAGAATCAACCTCTCCAATCTTCAGAGTCATAACATGCCCAAATGTTTTCTTAGTATCAATAATAACTGATTTTTTGTGAGGTGGATACAAGGCCCAAATCATTAATGACCCTTCATCTAGATTATATTTAGACCTTGCATATACTTTTATCACCCCCTTAGGGCTGAGCTTATATGTGGCATTATTATTCTTCAGAAAAATATCAAAAACCAATGCAAAAGTGAGATCCAACCCCGAAAAGATCATAACACCAGCATCTTCTAACATTTTCCTTCCTTTCTCAGGGGTCATACCTGCCATCTCTCTTTCCACACTCAATTTCAGATAATTTAATAATTGGTCTTCATTACTTGGTGTGATATTGTCAATTATTTCTCTTATTGGTTTTCCTTTTTGTTTATACAAGAAATCCCTAAACTTTGTTGAATTTACAAATTCACTATCTTCCACAAATGATTTGTATTTCATTTGTCTTGTGTCTATGTCTAGGCTTTCTTCAGTATCCAATTCTTTGGGAGGGCATTTGTAGTCCTGGGTCCTCAATCTAGAAATCTTTTTGGGTGGGCTTTGTGGCATATCATCTCCAAATGCCTCCTCTCCAGAAGATAGCAATTTTGTATCCTGCAGTCCTTGGTTTTATTCTTCAACCACTCTTTCTACTTCTTCTGCTTCTAAGTTCCTGATCATATCATCAAAATGATAGGCTACATGATTATACCCTCCAAAGTTTATCTTTTATTTAGTAGAATTAATGTATCCTTCTAGGTCAAAGTTCTTTCTTGGTGGACCTTTTTTCATGTTGTATTGTAATAAATTGTCAAGAATCAAATCATATCCTTCCTTTTCCAACACAGTAAAATCACCAAAGCATAGTGTACTAGGCATAAAAGCTTTCTTTCCAAAAGAGCTCAAGTTCATAACACTAGAAAAGTCCATTTGCCTGACAATTTCTAAATAGGCAATCCTGTCTGGAACTATTTTGGGAAAAATAAATAGGGTATCCTCAAATCCATACACTCTAATCATAGTAGCATCCTCCAAATAGTACCAATCCCCCCAGTTGTGATTAATTCGCCCATTAAAATCCTTAGGTCTAAGAAACCTCTTTATTTCTTCAGACAAAGAATAGGCACACAGATGATTGTAGAATTTATACAATGGTTTTACAAAATATTCCTCAAAATGCTCAAAACAGGAATTAGCAAACCTGTTATCCCAGATCATCCATAATTGAATGGGAAATAAATTTCCTTCCTTTCCGAACTGTGAAACCCTCAGTTCCTCAGGCCACATCCCTAACTCTTGTCCAAAATATAACACTATGTGCATTAATAGTGAATAAAACTTAAGATGTAAAATGGGGGCTCCATTCCTTATTGCCATCAATCCTGAATCAAGACCTTTGAAAATATAGGAGGCATAGTCAAAAGGCCTGGAGTTGTAACATTGAATATCTGTTGAAATCACCATGGGCACAATTGACATGTATTAAGGGACTTCCATTCCCAACACCCGACCTACCAAAAAATAGGTGTATCTCATATAAGGCACAAATAAGTCAACATGGAATGGGGGTCCATCACTATCTTCTAGCGGAACTAGTTTTTCGCCCTATTTAGTTCTGTGTAATGGTAGCCTTCAACCCTTATAAATTGTGTCCATCCTCTAGAATTCCTTCTCTAATTCTTCACATACAATTTTTTCATTACATACCCCTTCTAATTTGAAAACCTCACCTATTGCATCTTTTGATACATGCACAAATGGTTTCCCAGATGGGTCAAAGATGGCTTTAAGCTTTGAATTATAATGGGTAGCTAAAAACTTCACCAATTCTACATTAATGAGCACATTAGGGAAAACAAGCTTCCCCAGGTTAAGATTCCATGGATTACATATCGGTTCAAAATGATTCCTTCAATGATAATGAAAACTAAATAGCTCATAACCTCTTATTGGGGTGCAAATATCACCTATGTGCTTACATTTATCATCCAATTTATCAACTTCTACCCTAAGTTGTGCAGAACATCTAGATTTGGGTCTAGAGCCAGGTAATTAATCAATAAGATCTTGATTTAATTTTCTCTCAGTGCCCTTTGGCTCAACTTCAGACTCAATTTTTTATTATTTCCTTTAGGATGACTATTTTCTCCATGTTTCCTACCCTTCAATTTTCCTGAGTTGGTAGATTCCATTTTATCTTCTCAAAATTGCAAAGTTTAGAGTACAAATAACTTATTGTATTTCGCTTGAAATCTTTGAGTTGAAGAAATACCTTGGCCCTTTGTTTTTCCCCTTTGCTTCCTCTGTTACCAATTCCACAACAATGTGTTCGATCAATTCCCTTCAATTCATGAAATTACTTATGCTTCGTGGTGCCATTAATGTCTTAGCTTAAGCACGAGTGTAGCAGATTTTTTGAATTTCTAACTGTCACATCATGAGATCATATTGGCAAGACATTTCAAATGTTGGGTGATCCTTTTATTTGGGGCTTAACCAACGTTCACTGATCCTCCTATTGATCAAAAATACATCTCATCCTTTTCACTATTACAAAATTCATCCATTCAGTTTATATAGATATTGCCCAAAGTCACCCTAACAATTATTTTGATTCATTTGTATCTTCATTGACAAGAGATTATGTATCGCTAGGATATTCTGCAGTTTCCCCGATGTTGTGAGTCTCCCCGATGATTGTTACTTTGATCTCAAGTATGTCGCCAAAACTCCTACTGATGTAATCTTATCAGTGTGACATAATGGGTTAGGCAGACATTCAGAACTTATCCCGATAGCGTTTGTCTTGGCGATAGTATGTTTCTTAGTTTTGTTGGCAAGACATGATGAGTGCTTCGCAGATGATCTTTCATCAGTGAGACAAACATGCTTGGGTTGTCTTAGGGATCTTACATCAATGGCTTCGTTCTAGTTGGTATAACTCTGTGTACCTTTATCAGTGAGACATAATAGGGTTCTTACCAATAGAACTTCATCGGTGAGACATATATGCTCACTATGACCTTCGAGCACTTCGCCCCAATGACCATCTTGATTTATTTATTTCTTCATCGGCAAGACATCATGTATCGCTAAGACATTTAGTAGTTTTCCCGATGTTATAAGTCTCTTTGATGATCACTTCCTTTGATTTTAAGCACATCACCAAGATACTTACTGATACAATCCTATCAACATGACATAGAGAGTCAGGGGGACATTTTGAACTCATTCTGATAGTGTTTATCTTGGCAATAGTATGTTTATTTGTTTTGTCGGCAAGACAAGATGAGTGTTTCATCGATGATATTTCATTGGTGAGACAAATGTGCTTGGGCTGACTCAGGGATATTACTATGATGGTGTTGGTCTGGCTGATACAACTACTTGTGCTTTGATCGGTGAGACAAGATAGGTTTCTTGCCGATGGAACTTCATTGGTGAGACCTATATGCTCGGTATGACCTTTTCATTTCACCCCGATGGAATTTTTCTTGCCAACAAATCTCTTTATCGGCGAGACCATGGACTATGTCATCCTGATGTGTATCTTCTTATGTAATCTGATTGGTTTGACATTTCTATTTTTTCGCTGATATGCTGAAAATGAGAATATAATGATTTATGAATTAGATAGACCTGCACAAATTCTTGTCGATATGGGTTATTTGAATACTAGATTTTGGAGGTTTTTCATGATATCAAATGGTCAAGAATGATGTGATCATATGTGACTATGATGGATTATACTCAAGATAAGGTTTTCTTTAGGGAATCAAAGAGTGCAAAATCACTGTAAAATTTTCAAAATTTTACAGTTCCAACAGAGGCTTAAAAATTGTTGCCCCAAGGTTTCATGGGCAGATGGCAAGTTTAAAGGCTAGTTGCTTTGTAAAATAGGCCTAATCAGCTTAATCAAGGAGTCAAAGTTTGAAATATGACTTTTGTTGTTTGTCAAGATTTGAAAATAATTTTATATTATGGAATACATTTTTAAAAATTTTAAGATAAAAATAGCAAGGAAAAATCAAACAAATATCTTTATGAAAGAAGTATATTGGTGTGAAATTAAATATGATTTGTATTCCAACGTAAAAACTACAAATAATAGAAATAATTCTTTCAACACGTAAACTATTATGTAGTAGTCAATTAAAATGAAAAATCTTACTCTATATTAGTTAGGATACACAACTAAGAAAATGATCGAAATGGTCTAATAATTTGACCATTAGCATATAGCAATTTCTATAGAGTTGTAGATCTCTTCCATTTCAAAAACACAAAACAATATTATGTAGATAATCAAACATCTTTCATTTCTAGAGTGACCTATTTATCCTAGAGGAACTAAGTATGTAGTATACAAAGAAAACCAACAAACCCACAACTACCCCTATTTTGAAGGAGTTTAGTTTTCTCCCCTTCCTGATCTCCCTAATATTGTCTAATTATTTTAAAGAGACCAAGGGTCATAACACAACTTTATTCGACCCACTAAATAGCTTGGTTAATGAAACTTGACAAAAGCAACAAAACAATTGCTACATTTGGCATTTCATGTGGAATGAAGAGTGGTGATAATAATCTATTTATAGTTTAATAAAACACTATTTTTATAGGGCTTGAAATTAGAAAGATAAGTGTTACTTATAGTTTAATAAAACACTATTATATTTTTACCAACATATACTATTGTATGCTTGCATGGCTTCTTAGTTAATATATGGGGAGATAGAGATAGATGGGGAGAGGAAGAGAGAGAGATAGATATGTATGGGAAGAGAAAGAGAGATAGAGATAAATGGGAAGAGAAAGAGAGATGGAGATATATGGGAAGAGAAAGGAAGAGAGGTGGAGATAGAGAGTTGATGGATAGGGGGATAGGGAGGGAGAGATGGTGAGAGATAGAGAGGGGGAGATAGAGAGGGGGAGGGAGAGGAAGGGATATAGATAGGTAGAGGGGGAGAGATAGAGAAGAGGGGGAGAGAGGGGTTGAAGAGGAAGAGAGAGAAGAGGGAGATAGATAGGTAGAAAAGGGAGAGAAAGAAGAGAGGAGGCGATATGTGAGAGAGAGAGAGAGGAGAGAGAGAGGGAGAGACATAGAAAGGTCCAGTGATATAGAGAGATAGAGGGGGATGGTGAAAGAGATAGAGAGATCATGATAGAGGTAGAGAAAGATATGGGTAGAAAGAGGTAGAGAGAGGAGTGAGAGGGAGATAAAAAGAGATATAGAGATAGAGATATAGAGTAGGAGAGATGGAGGGAGAGGAGTGAATGAGAGAGAAAGGGGGGAGAGGGAGAGATAGCTCAATAGATAGAGGTCATATATCTATCTCTTTGTCTCCCTTTCTATCAAGATAAAGGATAATTATCTCTTTGTCTCCCTTTCTATTTGTATGTTTCTCATTATCTCCCTCTCTCTCTATATTTTCTTCCCTATATTTATCTTTGTCTCCTTAAGTGTGCAATGGGTACATTGAAGAGGTCATAAAGGATAATTATCATATCTTTAATCAAATGGCATGCTACCTTGAGCATAACTCCCCAAGGACACATGCCATCTATCTAAGTTCATCTCTTTCTCTCATTCTCTATCTTTTTAGTTTTTGCCTCTCTTTGTATTAGCTAATAGGCTACATATATTGTGAGATTTGAGCTTGAAACAAATCTCATGCTTGGAAACCACTATTGTGTCATTGGAAAACAAGTTTCAACTGCCATTTAATGGTAAACCATCTATAGTATAATGGTAAAATCCTCTAAAATATCGGGTAAAAGCCTATATATACTATTATATAATAATAAATATAATTATATTATATATAATTTAATCTAATATTACTATTATATTAAATATTTATTATATTAATTATATTTTGTATTATATAAAAATATACTTATTTTTGATTATTAATTATAATAATTTTATATGTATTTAATAATTTTTTTAAAGAATATAATATATAATTATAATAAGTCAAATAATTATATTATTTATTATGTAAAATATAGCTAATATATACTTAACTATATTGTAGAATATTAAAACCTAGCAAAATGGTGCCATAATTTTAAATTTAATTAACATACTCTAAAACCTATAACGAAACCAAGTTGTAGCTCGTCAAATTGGAGAAGTGAAAGGTCAATACCAGTGTCGATGAAGAGTTTGGAGGAGTGAAAACAAGGTCAATACCAATGCCGATCAAGAGTTTGGAGTTAAAACAAGGTCAATACCAGTGCCGACGAAGAGTTTGGAGTGAAAACAAGGTGAATACCAGTAATGAGGAAGAGTTTGGAGGAGTGAAAACAAGGTCAATACCAGCGTTGAGGATGAGGTTGAGGGCACTCAGGGAAAATCAATGACCAAGGGACAATGAGTACTATAAGTTTGGCACTCCCATTCTCTTTAACCTGCAATTTTTATGCCTAGTTTCCAAAGATCTTCTCATACATTAGCACCCCCATTCTCGTAAAATGGTATAAGATAAGACAAAAAATAAAATAACTTAGTCTCACATTTTTATCGACCAGCCTTAGGTCTTGGCAAAAATCCCATAATCTACCCACGTCTTGGTTGAGGTCTAGGATTTCATCACACATAGCCTTCATCGCATGAGTTTGAAGCAATTGTAGACTTAGCCCTCTCTACAAGCTTAGTGAATTTGACCACTTTATCTTTATTTTTCCTCTAATCTTTATGTTTGTCCCTCCCCTTTCAATCATCTTGCACAAAGTTTGAACTTATAGTTGCATTTTCTTATTGATCCTTCATGTGTTCATGTCAATCTAGCTAGTTGACCACCTACCCCCAACATCCTCCACGTTAAGCTTAATGCCTCCCACCTCCTCCAAAAAGATTGACATTGTCATCACTCATATAGAACTCATAATTAAGTCCCACTAACTTTCAAGGTTCAATTTGTTGGTGGGAACATGTTATTCTTTGTTGTATGAACTACCTCAAATCTTATGTCCACAAATTTGCTAAAAACATAAAACAATAAGAAAAAAATTGAAGGTACAACTAAAAAGGGGTTATTTCCTTTTGGCCTCCTCCACCTCTTATATTTCAACATAGCATGGAATTATGCTTACATAACATAAACTCAAACAAATAGAATTTTATAGGGGAAAAGGAGCCCAAGTATATGCTAGGCTAAGCTAGATCTAATGAATGGAAATAGAGGTATACAATTCTTCTTTAATACCTCCACCACAAACATATGCAAGGAAAGGTCTCCTCCCTTCTCGATAGTGATAACCTCCTCCACACACAACCCTTAAAAATTATGAATAGACGAATATAATCTTTGAAGAACTCAAAGTTGATTCTCTCCTACCTCATGCAATTAGTCATTTTATCCTTACAAACATTTATAGTGATTACTAGAGGCACATAGACCAATTCATAATAGAAGAATTTGATCATACTTTTCCAATGATGGAATTATGAGAAAACCTTAGGTTAAATGAATAATTCCTCACTTTGTAAGCTTGGTGCACCTTGGAAAATTAAAGAATCAAAATTTCATGATGCAAACAGGTGCTTGAGGGGAGTTGCCTTGGTGTTTTGGAGTGTTTTTTGATGCCTTTGACACCTCTTGAAGACTCCTTGTAGTTAGGTTTGTGGTAGTTGTGTAACTTGCCTTAATGAGGAAATTTGGTGTCTAAAATGAAGCCACTTAGGGATGATAGAAATATATGTGACTAACCTATAAGAATTTGTTTCAAGGATTTGGGGTGAAGGGGAGAGCCTAGATAATAAAAAATCTTGTTGTAGCCAACCAATTAGGCCTCTTGGAGTAGCGTTGTTTTGGTCCATTGCACCTTTTCTACTCACTGTCACAAAGGGAGGTTTTGGGGCCTTGTAGGGGCATATAATACCTCTCTAAGTTTAGTGGTTTGGGCTTGATATAGGCTTGTATGTGGATTTTATATTGATTGTCCTCCTAGGCAGGGCTACAAGGCTTATAAGGGTAAAGAGGCCTAAAGGTTAGAGGGATAAAGAAATGGAGTTTCCTAAGTGCAAGTTAGGGTGTTATGTTTTGAAATAGCCTTTTTAAACATGTCCTAAGTGGTTCCAAGCCCCTTGGCTGCGTTGAGTACAAGAACCCTAGATGAGTTGGGTCATTGCCTTGAAGGAGTAGTGGATTGATAAGGTCCACTTAAAGAGTATTTGAGAGAGTTGTGCTAAGTTCGTGGTTTGATTATCTAGTTGATCATCTAAGGAAGCTTCCCCTACTCACTCTGCATCATAGATACACTCTAAACAATTCAATCCTTGCATCAAAGATTGTTGAATGGGCCCAAAAAACTACTCATGATGCCCTTCCTATTAAGTTAAAACTTTGACAAGGCATTTGATTGCATCAAATGTCCTTTCTTTTCTAAAATTGCCCCTGTCAGCCCTAGGGTATCAATTCAATGCCAAGTTTCTTGCTTTAATAGACCCCTAAATGCAATGAACCTCTATCATACCATGTTGCACACCAATCCACTGAATTATAGTTCCAAGACAATGGGTGGATTGGTGGATGTCATTTCTATTTAGCCCTCAAACCGTTACACGTGCAAAATAGGGTAGTCCCTGTATTTGATTATTTTCTTCCACAAAGAATTTATTTAGCACTTAAAAAAAATGCAAATGAAAGGGAACACATATATTTATCTACACCAATGATCTCAGAGCATTTCAAGCTTGTACGGATCCATACAACATAAAAGAACTATAGAAAAAATAGTAAAAACAAAGAAAATTTCTTCAAGAACATGGTATTTGATATGAAATTTTGGTATCAACTCCTAAAACAATTGTAATGGGATGGGAATACAATATGATAGAAGTGGGATAAGAAATGCATCATTTGAAGCATCAAACCAATATGCAATCTATCAAGACTTGATTACCATATAACTTGTCAAATTCTAGTGATGAAATGATAGATTAATCATAATGTCACCTTGGGATCACATCACCATGAAAGAACTTCATCCAACATCCTTATGAGTGTAGGTACCACCAAATAGGTATTTTTTAGATCTATCTTCTTGGAGCAAGGGAAATTTAGGAAGAGAAGAGGAGAGCGAGACATGTAGTAGGTCTAAAAGAGGGAGATCAACTAGAGGTCAAAAGATTAGAAGAAAATTTTGTAAACGGATGGAATTTTTTCTTGTTGAAGGGGGTCATGTTCTTATGATGATGAGAGCATAGGTGACATCGAGGTGCCCTTGAGGTACAAACATCTACGGAAACAATGGGTACCCAAAGAACTTCCTCCAATAAACACTGATTTTTGTGTCAACGAGAAGATATATCGCATAGCACCATCGTCATTACATGGTTTGGGCCTATTTTTCATGGACGACATAAAGGTATATTATGAAAAAGTTACTGGATTGATGGAGTATGTTGAACCCTATTATAGTTACAAATATTGGATGCAGTTGGTTCGATATACATGAAGTATGCATAGGTATGCACTGTCAGCAAATTATATACAGCTAAAAGATAAGGATCAAAATAAAGGAGTGGCTATGTACATTAACGGAAGGCCAAAAGAATCAAGGAATATTGCAAGGTTTATAAACAGTACATGACCTTGGTCAACAAATAAGCAACCCAATTGCATATTTAAGGAGGGCAAGGGAAACTGTGTATTTGTATGTGTGATAAAATCAATAACTACAGGGGAAGAGTTGCTAATCGATTAAAATTTGAATCACTTAGATACAAACACAATTACTATGGGGGTGGTACGTACTATATACCATTTTACCCAACCTCCAATTAATGACTCCAATATACCATTTTATTATTTTTTTTTTTCATAAGTCTATTGGTTTCATTTTGGTAATATTTTTTTATATTTAATTTTAGTCACAGTGAGACATTGATCATACGGGGAAGGCTCTAACTCATACCACAGATCGTGATGCATCTTTAGGCACTTCTACCAGACATGTTTACCTCATTGTAATTGTACAAATTAGATACGAGCTTGAAATTTTTATTATTATGTTTTTTTCATAAGTTTATTGGGTTAATTTCGATAATGTTTTTAATATTCTTGTTGTAGTCAGTTGATCAAGGAAAGGCACCAGCAGTAGATGAGAGCATCCATAGGGAGGTGCAGTCACTATTATGTGATGATGACATTACATATTCAACAAACCCTCTCGATATGATAAGGAAGACATAAAAAAAATGCAATGAAAAAATCCTTCAATTGTTATTCATAATGCCTCAAACAAATGATATAAAAGAGAGGGTTAAAATATTGACTGGGAGAGTACAAAACTTGAAAGTAAGCTATTATGAGGTCTTTAATTATAACATAAGTTCATTCATGGTTTTATATTTTGTACTCTTTTATGTCATGAACTAAAATATGTGATGTTTTCACATAATTTTTTTGCGTCCTCATGATGCTACTGGCCATGATCAGGGTACTGCAAGTGCTACATGTGGAGTAGGGATTGGTACAAGTGTCCATCCTGATCTTCCTACACATACATCACATCATTCGACCCCATCATCCATGCCTATATTTTTGACTGAAATGTCGGCAACACATAGCATGCAGGCATTGGGTAGTGCACCCTCTGGTAGCGAACACATGCTGGAACATGCATTGGGACATGTACCTGGGGATGCAAAGGCCACTAGTGTCGGTGATGTTTTAGCAACATTTCTTGGATCTTCTCATATTACTAGTATGGGAACATTGTCGGTCACATTTGTGATGACCTAGGATTTCATTCCAATAAAGATAAAAAAGGTCCCAGGTACGTTAAAATGTTTTAATTATTATTATATATAATCCAATTGAAATTTACTTATTGATCACTCTTTTTAGACTAATTATCCCATGATCATTTTATACGAAATGATGTTTTTTATAAACATCTAAGTGATATTACATTGGAGCTCTTCGGTCCCACCATACGTACACGGTGGAATGCCCAAAATCAAGATTTAAAAGATGAGCTCATTAATTGTTTAGTTGTGTTGTTCGGTGATAAAAAATTCAACCGAACCAAGGTCCTTAAGAAAGTTGGTACCTATCTAAAGTATGTGAGGAACCAATATAGGTCACATTTAGAGAAGAACAAAAAGTATGAGTGGCCCCCCATAATTCTAGAGAGGTAGTGGAAGGACCTAGTGTCAGATGGAAAGGAGAAGGCTGAAAAGAAAAAGGGAAAGACCCCACCAGGCCAAGGAAGGTATGTGATACTATCAACAATGTAATTATATACTGATTACTCTTTCTTTTTACATAATCTAACATATTTCAAACTTTTTATAAGCTTCTCGACACATCGAAGGGAACAAAGGAAAGACTAGAAAAACATGGGAAAAACAAACTTGGCTCTGTTGGTTATATAAAATTAGCTTCACGAATTGTAAGTATCAATAAATGAAATATTGCATCCAAATAATAAATTGCAAACAATTTTGGTTTTATCACACCATAGAAGCAATTCATAATCCTATGCAAAAATGCAGGGCTCTGAATTCAACAGAGTGCCCACAGAAGAGGACCTGAAGATTTCCTTCCAACAAGTCTATGGAGTCGTGGTTGAATGCCTAATAGTCTTGACTGGGCAAATACAATCTTCCACTGCATCCAACATGCAGGTATATAAACTCAATAAAGTTTATTTAAAATTGAATACTTGTGCAATCTATTGAATATTAATTTCCACCTTAAAGTAATTATGTTCCTATTTGTTTTAAACAGACAAGCAATGATAATACTGTACATGACATTGGAATGCAGTTTGGTGAGGGTGGAGCACAACCTGTAGATGAAGGTCATGTTGTGCATCCCAGTACTAGATGTATTCATGTGCTATACAAAATGTAGTATGTTTTAATACAACTAAACATCTTTAATTGTAATTGGTGTATTAATTAATGTAACCTTTCGTGTTTCAACTTTAGAGCATGTAGAGCGTGATGAACATGTTGAGCATACTCAGGCTAGAGAAGATCAGGAACATGTTGTGGCCCCATCAGGTAAGGAGGACCACTCTAATGTTATTTTAAACACATTTAATTGCAATTGGTGTATTAATTAATGTAACCTTTCGTGTTTCAACTCCAAATCAAGATTTAGAGGGTGTTCACCATGTTAAGCATGAGGCTATAAGACAAGATCAGGAACATGATGTGGCCCCATTAGGTAAAGAGCACCACTCTAATATTCTTTTAATTAATGAAATACTTGTAACAATAATAATAAAACATATCAATTTAACATTTCTTTGTTATTGCAGCAGACCCCCCCTTGCAGCTGCCTCCACGTCGTGATCAGTACACGACTAGGCATATATTAAGATCACGAGTAGAGGGAAGAACAACTGAAGGTGGGACATATGATTTAGAAAATGATACTCCACTTAAAAAAAATTTAGCTTCAAAAAAGAAACAAAAAATAAAGTGATTGTAATCATATTATGACAACCATATTTTTATAATATGTAAAAATTGAAAGAATGAATGTTATATGTTAATGAATTCAAATGTGAATATTTTAATGAATGAATGTTATATGTTAATGAATGAATGTTATATGTTATTAATGGATGAATGAATGAATGTGAATATGTTAATGAATGAATGTTATATGTTAATGAATGCATGTTATATGTTATTAATGGATGAATGAATGAATGTGAATATGTTAATGAATGAATGCTATATGTTATTAATGGATGAATGAATGATTAATGTGTTATATGATCAGGTATGGGGAATTGAGAGTGATGTGAGGGGCCAAATGAGCTTCCATCGTCACGTGGTTGGCCCTGTTCAATAGATAATATTAAACTATTCTCGAAACAAAGAGAAGTTCAATAAGGTAATGCACTTTTCAATATAATAAATACATCGTTTGAAGCATCAAACCAATATGCAAAGATGAAAGAAAGTGCTAAATTTTCACTATGGTGGCAGAAAAATGATTCTTTATACGTTGATGCCTTCATTTTCCAAGCCAATTTCTCCTGCTTTGCATAGCTCTGCCATGTTTATGGATGTGATATGACTCCTACACAAAAAAATGTACCAGTTTACGGCCTTCAATCCAACTACATCCAAGTATCTTTTTAATTCCTCTATCTTTCATCAATCTCTTTACTATTTGAACCTCGTACAGATGTTTTAGATGAAGAACCCATTATTGTGAAATGTGCCTCTAGTTGAGTAAAGTGAATACATGTTTTGCATCATAATTTGAAGTTGTTTCCATTCCAATGTTCTGAGTTAAGTTTGTTTGTATGGATTTGTATGAATACCACATTATTTTGTGTGTGGATTTGGTTTCAAAGCTCTGTTTCTTTTGTTTTTAGTGGTGACATAACTCTAAAATTTGACTTTTGTGCATAATAGGTTAGTGGAAAAATTGATAGCTCTAAAGAGTTTAGAGGCTCGATTGAGATAGATGTGCAGATATTTGGATCTTGTTGTTGATAGATACATTCATTCAACTTATTGTATTCCTTACCAAAATCTACCCTTGTTAAGCCACAACCATAACTAGCACACTGTCATAATGCTTCAATCTCAGTCATTAATCTTTGTCTTGACAAAAAGGATAATAGTCATTAATACATTACTAAGGGTAAACATATTTCATAAAGACCTATATGGAGGATAAATGACAGTCTACCAATCCATTAGAGACTCACAATGCATAAAACCATTGAAAATACATCACAGTCATAACCTTTACTAAGGGAACAAGATAGTCTTTTGGATTGTTTACAAATTCATATCTATGATCACTTTTCATGTCTTGAAATTTAGCATGTAAAACCTAAGACTCATGTCCTCATATGCTTCATGCCTCCAAGTCTATCCACAAAAATTTCATGGCACAAGTCTTTCCACAAAAAATTTCATGCTCTATGATCTGTTTTCTTGTATTTGTTCTCTCAACGTTGTTCCTTTTGTATGTCATTGCATCAAAAACCTAATTAGATAACCATTCACATCCTCTACTTTACATCATATCAATTTGCATTGCAATTGTATCCCTTCAAGGAAAAATAATCAAACACCTATACCAAATCACCAAGGCACATTAACAACCATCTATACCTTCTCACTATAACCAATTATCAGACCTTCAAGACAATAGGTTCATCATGTTTCGAAAGAAACAATCAATAATCTACTTCACAACTCTGTCCATTCCAACTTACTATCCTTTTTGCAGTCAAGTCATCATTCATGCATATTAGATTCACCATACCTAAATTATTAAAAGCAACATACACTGCCTTCTATACATTATCCTAAACTTTGAAACATCTTTGTCAACATGAATACAATAGTTTCCAACCACTAACAATTCCTTTTGTCAATGTTTTATCAGATTACCATTATCCATGTAAACAAGCACCACTTCTTAAATAGGTTTCCATACCCTAAAAAGGCATAGGGGCAGTTCTTGTGCAGAATGAATGGCTTATTATTTTTGAAAGCAGAAAAATGACTGAAATAGATTTTCTCTAAGTATTAATGATAAGAAAATTTTGGCTAAGCATGTAATAATAAAGTTCCAGCAGTAAAGCAAGAAAATGACCGAAAGAGAGAAACTTTGAGTATTAATGATAAGGAGATTTTGGGTATGCATGTTATAATAGAGTTCCAACAGTATTTGTTAGGGCATCATTTCATCATTTGGATGGATTATCAAAGGATTATATCTAGTGTTAAGCTAAAGTTTATATTTTTGTAGGAGTGACTAAAAATATGTAAAAGATGATGGATTATGTCTAAACAACAACTTTCCATCTTGTAGTTAATTAAATACTTAATGTTTGATGAGTTTAGAGCTCGAATAATGCTTGTATATGCATGTGTAGCAATAAGAAAGCCTATGTGAAGATTGAAATTTAAAACATCACTTCAGTATTTTTCCTTAGGCAGTAAAATGATATTTTGAGTAATACAAACCTACACACACAAATGTGTTTTGCATTGTTAATTCAATACCATGAAGAGTGGAATACAAAAATATCAAACCAACAAAGAATAATCAATTCATAAGATTATTTTGTTCTAATAGGGTTGACTGGTTGCTTGTTTCTTTTTGATTGTCAGGAAGTCATCAATATACACTTGGTTTTCCCGCCTTCTCTTGCCTTGTGGCCAGACAGTTTCTGTAGAAGGCATCAAAGTAACCTTCAAGATTGACAATGGCAATGAGTACAAGGTCAGTATAACTTAATGTTCATTGGGTATGATTTTATTCTTTCAAGATCAATTTAGATTCATTTTCTACTCACACTATGTTTATTTACATTTATGTTTTTCTAATATCCATTTTCCTTTACATTCATATTCTTCTATACATATTGTGTTTACAATAATGTTTTCCTTAATTTAATCTAGGGGAGAGGAGCCAGTTTGGCCTTCAACTAGGTCGAGAACTGGGGTCTAGCTAGGTCCATTTGGAGGGAGACTCAATGATAAATATCAATGCAATGCGAATCTGAGGATGATGATGCCTAAGCAGTACCTAGTTGGAATGGTTCGCTAGTTTGTAGATGTGGTATTTTGAAAGCACAGTTCCTTTCTGTAGCAAAGAGTGTTGAAATAGTAATAACATATGGTTTTTTTGAGTCAGTCTGGGGTGTGGTATATGTAATTATAGGTCTCTGGTTTTTCTAACTCTGAATAGGTAGTATCTCTTGGTTGGCCACTCCTACAAAAAAGGCCTCCTAGAAATTTTGGTTGTACTGCATGGTTTGGGTAGGTAGGTGCTTTGGGTTGGTCAGTATTACAGAAAAGGCCTCCCAGTAATTTTTGGATGAAACTCATGTACTCTCTTTCAAAATTAATACATTTGAACATCTGAGTCTTTTTGATGAAAACATCATTACCAAAAAAAAACTATCTACAGTATTCTTTTTTCCTATTCACCTCTCTCCTTTTGATATACAAAAATCGATACTTAAATACGTCAAATGCTTGAAAGGACACGTCCTTTCAAAAATATCGCCCCAGAGTCACCCCAATAATTATTTTGATCCATTTGTATCTTCATCGGCAAGAGATCATGTATTGCTAGGATATTCTACAGTTTCCCTGACATGGTGAGTCTCCCCAATGATTATTCTTTCAATCTGAAGTATGTTGCCAAGAATCTTGCCGATGTAATCTTATTAGCATGACATAGCGGGTCAGGTAGACATTCAAAACTTACTCTGATGGTATATGTCTTGCCGATATGCTTCCATCATGCTTCATCGATGAGACAAGATGAGTATCTCACCGATGAAACTTCATCATTGAGACCACATGCCAGTCCTCCCAATATATCTTCTTAGGAAATTTTGATCGTTGTAACAGTCTTGATCTTTCATCAATATGGCTACATTTGAATGACTAGTTTTTTTTAAAAAAATTGCATTGTTTCATCAAAGTTTTGACACCCGTAACCGACGAACCTCCAAAAGCGTCTGACGAATTGGCAATACATCTGATGAAAGTTTCATCATAATGACTTGTCTATTATGTTGCAATTTCGACAAATGTCTGATGTTGTTCTTTCGATCTTAAGTATGTCACCAAGACTCATGCTGATGTAATCTTATTGACGTGACATAGCGGGTTGGGTAGACATTCAGATCTTACTCCGATGGTATATGTCTTACCGATATGCTTCCCTCATGCTTCATCAATGAGACAAGATGAATATCTCACTGATGAAACTTCATCTCTAAGACCACATGCTAGTCCTCTTGATATATCTTCTCAGGTAATTTTGATTGTTGTAGCAGTCTTGATCTTTCACCAATATTTGCAACACGTCTGATAAAACTTTCATCGTAATGACTTTCCTATTGCATCGCCATTGTGACAAATTTTTGTTGTTGTTCTGACGCTTTGGTAAAGGCATGCCACTTGTGTTCTGTCTATTTATCGTCGATATGCTGATGAACACCAGATCCATTTTTTGTGGTGGCAAGCAATGAAGTTGAGTCATGAGTTCGATGGTTTAAAGCTAGTCGACAAAACGACAAAACTTTAGCAATGAAAATGAGTTCAGCAATTTGTCGATATTTTGACAATAGGTTGTCAAAATTTCAATAAACCTTCATAAAAAATTGGAGTCAAATACAGTAGTGTTAAACTCTCTAGTTGACTCAAATCTAGGTAAAAGGGATGTTCTAAGTAATTTTGGAGCAACGGTGGTAGTAGGAGACACTACTAGAATTTGGAAAATAAATGACTACGTTGCTAAAAACTTTAGTCACGTGACTAAAAATGACTAAATTCTACTAATTTTTTGAAATTCACAAGTATAAATGACTAATTTAGTCATCGGGTAAAATCACAACTAAATAATTGGTCAGACAAATAAAAATGACTATTACATCTCTATTCTATTTTCTTTCGAATTTGATCATAATCCATAGAGCTTTAGCCCCCCTCATGGGACCCCTACCTAAGCCGGCCATTTGGCTACCTGGGTTGCTTGGTGCACCAAAAATACCTATTGCGTGGAAGACATTGCCTCTCGGTATAGTCTTAAGGTCATCATATATTTTATAAAAAAAAATAACATTTACGTTCTTTAACTTTTATCATCATAAGTGACTAATTTTAATTTGATCATAGAGTAAAAACACAACTAAATAATTAGTCACACAAATAAAAATTAGACAATATGTTATTAAAGTGGATATGATATTATTATATAATATTATAATGTATTTAATATTATATAATATTATATAATATTATAATATATTTAATATTATAATATTATATAGTATTATATTATTATTATATATATAATATAATATAATATAATATATATATATAATATATAATATAATATATATTATATATTATATAATATTATATTATATTATATTATATAATATAATTGTAAATGTCTAAATTTGGACACTTAATTTATCCAAATTCATCCCCTTTCGCCTTATTTTCATTAATTAAGCAATCGCTATTATTTAATTAATATCTTTAATTCTGCCAAATCCCTAAGGTATTTAATCAATAATACCTTATCTCTTTAATCCTCCTTCCATCAATTGAATTAAATAAATATTCCATTTATTTAATTCCCTTCATGTCACATTCTCCATCATTTTTATCTTATCTAATCCTTCTTCTAATCCCATCATTAGGATGTGCACATGCCTAATCCTTGATTAGGATGTGTCACATCCTCCAACTTTTGCAAGTTGGCCTCTAATCTCTCTTAGCCACCTAACCATCCTCTAATCCCTCACTAACTAGCCTAATCAACCTCTCAAGGAATTTTTAATTCCTTTTATCCTTCCAAGGAATATTAAATTCCTTTTCTCTTCCCCATGTCCTTTATGACATGTGTCCTTAGTCAACCCTATTAAAGACTTTCTCCTTTTGGGCAAGGCACTCCACTTCCCTATGTGAATTTTTAATTCACCTTTTAAACCCCCAAGGCACCCAAAAGGAATTTTTAATTCCTTCACTTCTCCCCACATGTCCTCTACTTATTATTTATTCTTTCCCATCTCCCCATGAGAATATTTGAGGAATTTTTAATTCCTCATATGTCCTCTCACCCACATGGGGACAAGGACCTCCTTTATGAGGAGATCTTGTCCAATCCCAAGGTACTTTGTACCCCCCTCCATGTCATGTACTCCTTCTTCCACCTCATGTCCACTTCACCTTTTAGGGCTATATCACATGCCACATGTCAAGATGTGAGGGATTGTGAATTCTCAACCCACCTTAGCCTTACATCTTGATATTTGGTGGCTCAATTTTGACCCTCCATTTCCCCTATGAATTTTCAAAAATCCTATAAATCCCCCCTCTTTTCTCTTATTTTGGGGGGAGATCATTTTGCTAGCCAAACTTTTGCAGTTTTGTTTTTCAACCTACAATTAGCCATTTTTCATGTTTTTATCCACTTGCACTTATCCTCACAACATCATTTAGCTTGCATCTTGTGCCATCCAAGGAGCATACACATCAAAGATCGAAGGGCCAACCAAATGATCGATTCGACACAAGGTATAGAGTTTCATTTTGTTGTTTTCATCTTGTGTTGTTTCCAACTTAGGCTAATCTTGAGGTGTAGATTGTTTTGGTGTTTGTTTGCACTCTTTTACTTGCTGCTCATTTTCTAACGCTCATATTCAACCTATCACAATAATATTATATTATATATTATATAATATTATATAATATAACATTATAATATTATAATGTTATATTATGTAATATTAATATAATATATAATATTATAATATTATATTATATTATATTATAATATAACACTATAATATAATATAATTATATTTATTGTGAAAAAATGGGAGAATTATATATTGTAGTGTATTTAATTTCTATTCTATTTTGAAATCCTATTTTAGGAGGCAAATAAGGAAAATTTGGGTGGACAAATCTTTGGCCATGTTTTTCATTTTAATAAATATACTCTAAACCCTAAGAGAAACCTTATTTTTAGGTTGTAGCTCGTCAAATTGTAGTGAAAGTTCAATACCAACAAGGAAGAGTTTGGAGGATTCGAGTTCTCAGATGCAACTCAGAATAGGGATTGTCATGATATGTATGGGCTATGAGTTCATATGGCATAGCACAAGGACCTTGACTCGACCAACCCTACTATTCTATGGGCGATAGATGGAGATGGATGCTAGAAGGAAGCATAATCGAAATCTTCACTCAGACACCATTAGAATAGTAGGGAACTGGTATGAGATTAACCACTAGATGCCCCCATGCACTAGGATAGGGGTTCTTGGTTGTCAATAATAGATAGCTATGGGCTCCATTGACATGATGAGGTTAGGGTGCCAAACCAGTAGTTGTTGTGAAGAGAAGATAGATAGTGCTCCCAACTCTGTTGGGACCTTGGAAGGGATGACTTAGATCCCTTGTCTAGAAATTGGTTGGCTTGGACAACCAAATTTTGAATGCCCACAACACTTTTGGTGTGCGAACGGATGGAGTTGGATTTCAAATGATTATGAGTGAATGTGCTCTTCTTCACTGTTATTTTTGTAGGGCGAATATTCCATGCAGTTCTAGCAAAGCACATAGAGCCCAAAAGTTGGGCTCTACCTCTGTCGTTCACAGAACTTGGGGACTCATCCTCCCAATTGATTTTGTACCTATCTGTTGCGACGTTTGGTATTAGTGTAGTTGTTATCCTATTTTGTTGTTACCTTTTTTCCATGATCAAAGGAGGATTCCATACCTTTGTAGGTTGTCTTCCTCTTCGGAATTAAAGGTGGATTTTTCTCTAGTTTTGAAGGTTACAAACAAAGGTTGATGGAAACCTAATGTACTCATTTTTCATTTGCAAGTTCTGGATAGGGTGCTCTCCATATTCTATAGTCTGAGGACACAAAAGTAGTCTCAACTATCTTAGTAGTAGTTACTCATCTTTGTGCTATGTATGAAGATCGGCCATATATTTAGAAATTTTTATGCCATTTGTTTCTGACATTTTTAAAATTATAGATTATTGTAGCTCCCTATTGGAATTAGGCATTTTTAGATATGCACTTTTTTTTTTTCATCGTGCACCAACACGATTCACGCTTTAGAGGCATAGGCGTGAGGGTGTAGAACTAAGGTACATGTGAGATGCAAAAATGTGACCATGGTCTGCTAAATTGTCTTAAGCTAAGAACAAACCATACCCATTAACTACTCTTTGAGGTCTACGACTTACCTCTACACAGATTCATTTTTAATATGTATTCCCATCTGCACATATTATTTTACTATGTATTCCCATTTAAATTTAATCATTTACATATACATGTTTTAATAGAATTATTTAGGAATCAAAATCTTCAAAGGTCACAGTCTTCTTATAAAACCCTAGTATTTTCTAGTAGACTCATTTCTTATTTTATTTTAATTTGCTTATTAGGTGTGATGATTAGATTTATTTTCAAAACGTATTGACTATGTAGCTTATCAATAGTTAGCTCATTTTAGGTCTTTTTTTTATTACAAGTACCTTATTTAATATATATTTACTGATTTTGATTCAAACATCTTATTGTTCATTTGTACGTTACTAACTATTTTCATTCCTCTCTCCTTTTGTGTAGATCTAAAATAGGAGATGCTATAAAGAATTTATGGGTTTATAGTCAAGATAACATGAAATTTAGTACATAGAATATGCTTCATGGAGGTTATCAATCAAATTACACTTTGTTCATATTGTATATAATTTAGATTTCCTTCTTTAAGCTTATTTTGGAAGAGCCCCTTTTTGAAAACTAGTGGGTTTAAAACTTCCAAGGCTTTATAAAAAGAACAAGAAATTTAATGTATAGTTATAGGTGGAAGGATCTTTCTTAGTTTTTTTCAATTTTAAAAGTATAATATATCAACAGTTTGCATACTACAAAAAATTGTCTTCAAAACTCTATGCATAGAGTTCTTTGTAACATATTTTATATACATTTTGAATATACACAGTGAATTCTTTTCAATCCTTTGAGCAGATTTATTGAAGTTTTATGATTATTTCAATTTATAAATGACTAAAAAATGACGAAATAAATGATTACAATGACTAAATAAATGACTAAACAATGATTAAATAAATGACTACAATGATTAAATAAATGATTGCAATGACTAAATAAATGACCAGTTAATAACAATCAACATGACTAAATTAATGACTAAATAAATCACTACCATGACTAAATAAATGACCAGTTAACAACAATGAATGACTAAATTAACGACTAAATCAATAACTAAATCAATGACCAAATCAATGACTAGATAAATGACTAAAATAGTTTAGTCATAAATTTGGTCGTGTTATAAATGACTGAAAATAAACTACTAATAGTCACATGACCAAAATTAGTCATTTATATATGCAATTTTTAGTTGTTTATTTAGTCATATATTGTTGTTTTTGTACTAGTGAGATGAAAGGATGAATGATATAGGGAGTGATCTTTGCAATCATTTTGGGACAACACTTTTGACTTAAGTTTGATTGCTTAATGCTTGGATAGAGGATGTTTATGAACTTGTGAATCTTTAGGGTAGACTTGTGACCTTCAAGATGAACTAGTTCAAAGATGATAACTAACTTAACCAAGTGCATGGAAAATGATTCATTTGAACACATACAAAGTAGCTAAGTTATGGATTGGTGGGTTGATAGATGTCTAAGTCCAAAGTGTTGGTGTGTTCAAAATTTTTCAAAGTTTAGTGAAGTGAGTTTAAATTTTGATGAGGGATGGGTGAAATGTTTTCCCAATGTTGACGTAGAGTGAACCTTTTTTTTCCAAGACCAAGGTGGTGAGAAACATGCTAAACCTCTAAAGTGTTCAAACCCTAAAGAATTAATGATCAAGGAGAAGTTCTTGTGAAATGTGTATATTTGGTTCGTTCATGAAATAGCATAGAAAACGTCTCCTTAGTAATTTATCTCGATTGCAGTAATTCCTTAAGATACATCTTCTATTATAATTTGAACTAGGATGTCTAAGTTTGAAATAGTGGCATGTAGACCTTCATTTAGGGATTTTGATTTTGTGAGAGATCATTTAAGACAAGCCAAAGATTATGAAAAAAGACCAATGTTTGACTTAAATGAGAGGCTCATATTGGAAATACAAGTCTGGATCATTCATCGAAAGGTGTCTATAAAATTTCCTTACCAAAATTTCCTTGTTGTGATAGAGATTCACAAGGTGTTTCTTGACAAATTTTTGACTATGATGCATAAGTTTGAAGTGACAAAATATAAACCTTCTCTTGGGGATTTTGATTTTTTGAGGGATCATTTAGAGAAGCACAAGAGTGTGGAAAAAGAGGATATTTATTGCCATGCAGGAGGTGGTAATATGGGCCTTCTAGCCACAATATCAGCTTGTTCCTATTGTTCATCTAAGATATATGTTGTGTTTCTCCACTGGGTTGGTGTTTCCTTAGTTTCAAAAGTGAAGCTCCTCAAACTACTAATTATATTTGCTTTTTCTCCCTTAATTAGTTCAAGGTTTGGTTGAATAATAGTGGGTGTAAGGTTTGGTTGTTCAACCGGAGCGATCAGACGCTAAATGGTCATGTGGGGTTCAATTTTTCAATTTATCTTGCTTAAATGAGTTTCTTTTTACCAAAAATACTTTGTCTTGTTTAAGTTTCAAACTAAATGTCTATGTCAAAAACATCATCAATTTCACAAAGTCCATTTTATGAAAAAGGATGAAGTTAGGGGAATAGTTACGTAGGCTAACTTTGGGAAGTATGGATTGAGATGTAAACCAAAATATTTAGAAGTATCTAAGAATAAATCCATAGGGAAAGCATTAATATCAAGGTTTTTTCAAAGGGTATCCATACAAGTTGATGTTAGTTTGCAATTGTTTTGGAACCAAGCAAGTGTTAAACTAACTCACAAGCATTTACAATCCTAAGTAGAGCGGGTACATATTTCTTAGTGAGCTTACCATCATCGGAAGAGATGATTAATCTATGAAGAGAAAATAGACAAATAGGCCATGTCAAGGAAATGTAACATCTTGACATGCCAAGCAAAGGAGTCCCTTCCCCATTTGCTTTATTGCCTCAATCAAAAATTGAAAATGGTAAGTAACTTCTTGGAGCGGTGCTACTCCAATGCACTACCTTAAAATACATTTCAAAATTGGACACGGTTAGCCACTATAAACAAGGATTTTAATGACCATATTCAAGATAAACCGGTGCCATACACACAATGATTTACTCAATTAAGAGGCCTCTCATCCCTTAGAAATATCTAAGGGTTTTAACGCATCACAAGGCTACTAAGGGAGACATTCATTGTTATGGGACAACCACAACCAGTCGGTTAATGACTTTAGTCACAACCAATTATTTATATAGCATACCGAAATGAAAGCACCGATTGGGTTGTTCCCTCTCACAAGTTGGGAAGCAGGCCCTCTAAAGGTAACACATGTTTGAAGCATAAAATGATTTTCATCACCCAAGATTTCCAATAGGTGCAAGGGGAGAGGATAAGAAGTTCCAAGAAGAAAATGTATACTTGCATGTTTCTCTTCACCCAATATCGTACGAAGCGCAAGGGGATTGGATACACACAACAAGCATACTAAAGCAATTTAGACACATGTTAATTTTAATCCATCATAGAAAAATGAGTTCGTTTTAAGCACCAATTTGAAATGTTAGGATTTTATTGTTCAATTTTAAACCAACAAGCATAATGATGTGAGGATTCAATTTGAACCAATTTGAACGTTCATTTTAAAGCTTGAAAGGAAATCTAGTTTGGTCCTAAAACGTGAAATAAAGCATCATAAATGGGCTATAATTGTCCCATAAGTGTCGAAACGCTTGTTACAATTATATTCAAATGGTAATATGCTCCTTCACTTCAAATTTTATCATCCAAACTTGCAAAAAAAGTTATCCTAAAAAACCAAAACAAGAAGTCGGTGAATGTTAGCAATCGGATAAAGTCAAAAATTAAAGCACATGTCAAAATTCAAATTCAGTTCTGTTTAATAGTAAATTATAACACTGAAATCAATTGCATCACCAAATTTCATCAATAGCATTAGAGTATCGAAGTTGTGTTGTTGTATTAAAAAATCAAAAGTGCCACTCTGCAGTAAACAGTGACATCAAATGCTTTGCCATATCAAATGCATCACTATACTAAAATTCATATTGCGTTAAAAAATTAGCTTAGCCTCACTATTTAAATGTGTGGTGATGAAATTGTGGGTGGTAGGGAGGGTGTCCCTCTAGGAAGGTGGAGGGAAGTGGCATGTATGCCATGGTGGCATTCGTCAGGCGGGAGGTACACATGAAGTGGCAGTCTGACTATTTGGGTGGCAAGCCTTGGTGTTGCCTTGAAGGTGATAGTAGGGGCTTGTAAGTTTTTCACTGGCAACAACATTATTTTATGATGGATTTATGGTTTTCGTGCTTGGTTTTCTTAGATTGACATCTCGTTTAATGAGAGTTGGTACGATTTGAAGGGGAGGCAATGTTTTCAGAACCTGGGTTTATTATGGTTTGCTTGGCCCTCTTCCGCATTATTTTCTTCTGATGTGAATGTCTGGGCTTTCTTGCCTTCCCTTCTATCAAGTGTCTCTGGTAGAAGGTTGAGGATGGTGAAGAGTACTAAATTCATAGTGGAGGTTTCTGTTGTAGGCCTCATTCATTCTGGCGCAGATATGCCAATATCCTTGCATTCGTTGGTGAGATAGGCTTCCTTCAGGGAAGTCACTGACCAACATTTGAAGTGGATTTTGGTGAAGTATGATTCGTTGGTGCTTGCAGTGGTGAAGATGGTGTTGGGAACGGGTCATTTGGAGGCTAATGAGTATGGGAGAGATAATTTGCATATCTTGTCTCGCTTTCTTGCCTCGATACTTGATAATTTGGAGTCGAAGGTTGAGGCTAAGTAGTTGTTGTTGAAGCTTTTCAAGGAGGACATGGTTGAAGGTGTTGATGAGGTGCTTCATGTGGTGATAGAGGGAAGATGTTTCCCTCATCCTTGTGATGTGGAGTGGGTTTGTTCAGAGGACACTGTGAAAATCTACCCATTCCTTTTGGATTTGTAGGGTCTGGGATTGATGCGGCACAGGTCAATGGCGACAGTTGCCATTATCTTTCTGAAGAAGGTTTTCAGGTTGATGGTGGTGGAAAAAGCAGACTGGAAGGAGGATTTCGGTGATTTTGTAGTTTTAAATAATTTCCTATAAGTTGGGGTTAATTCTTTTAGAATTGGGGTAGTTTTTTGGGTCGGTGTGGTCATAGTTTCTCTAGCTTCTTTTTTCCATTTTAGTGGCTAGCTTTGTTAAATTTGCAATGGTATCGATCATCAGTTATTATTTGTTTTCTATGTTTTTCAAACTCTTGGTTTGACTTTTTGTGGTGGCCCTGGAGGGCTAGTTTTTTGGGTTTTCTGTCAATTCTCTCTCCTACGTAGCAAACGCTTGTTATTCTGAAGTTTTATTATAATAAATAAATAAACTCTTATGCATAAAAAAAAAAGAGTGCAGTGATGAAATTTAATGTGTTGCTAAATTAATTATGCATTGCTAAAATAAAAACCCAAATGCATCACTATATAGTGATGTGTTATCAAATGCATAAGTGAATCTTCAATAGCATCGTTGAACCTGAAAACATAAGCAAAATAGAGATTTAACAAGCAATTCCTTAGATTGGTTAGTTCAGGCCCTCCTTCTAGTGCCAAAATGTGACCAACGACTTAGTATAGGCTAACTAGACTTGATCCATGAGGATTCGAAGCATAATTAAGCCACTAAACATCAGTCCTAATAAAATTATTCAATGTAAACTAAGCTAAGAAGCCATTAAAACTAACATATTAAAATATAAAAGCTTCAAAAATATCTAATCTAATCCATTATATAACTTATCTTATTGGGGGAGTGGTGTTGCATTGATGTGGAATGGTGACCCTTTCCCAATCCCGTGGATAATGAGCTTGTTTCAATCGATTATATTGAAGAGAATCAATGAAACCGATTGTAAGATGTGTAATAAACATGATGAAAACTATTTTAACATGATAAATGCTATGATGATTGATGTCAGTGTACGCTAAGCTATTCTAAATGTATGCAAGGTGTAAAAGATTAAAACCCTAGTTTCAAAATAAGCTAAATGTATGCACCTAAGTAACTATGGAAGCCATTAATAGATGTTCTAAGCTAATATTCATGTAAAATGACCTAAAATGCTTTTAAAAGATGAAATGTGAGTGCAAGATGAGAGTGATTTTAACATAAGTTTACTATCAAAAGACGGATCTCTATTTAATAGATGCAAGCTCTATTTATAGAATAGGAAAAATGAAATTGATGGTCAAGATCAAAAGGATTGAAATCAACAGTCAAAATAGGAGGAAGATGGAGGCATGGATCATGGATTCCCATCAAGGATTGAGAATGCAAGTTGATATTTAATCAAGGGGTTACACACATCCAAATAAACACACTTTCAAAACTTACACAAGAAGCTTTGTTGAAAGTTTGCTACAAAAAAAAGAAATATTCCCTTTTTCAAATGAGTGAAGAAAGAGAATATTCTCAAAGAATATTCTCATGGGTGAGGAAAATTAGATATTTAGTTAATTAAAACCAAATTAAATTGTGCAAAGGAGAAGGAATATTCCATGGGAATATTCCTTTTAGAGGAATGTGCAAAGGAGGAATATTCCCTTGCAAGTAGGAGGATTAGATTTAATTAGTAATTTGATAATTAAAACAAAGTCTTAATTATACAAATTAGGGGAATTAGGATATCATTAAATAAATGATTTAATGAAAAAGGGGGAAGTGATGTGATATTTAATTAAATAACTTAAGAAACTTATTTAATTAAATAAGAGGACTTAATGATTTAAATTAGACAAGTTGATTTATCCAATTTAACAGGACGAAGGGTTAGTATGAAAGGGGATGGATTAACCTAATTAGGTAAATAGATTAAAATGACGCGATTAATTAAATAGTGATGCAAATTTAATCAATTAAGTGAAAAGATGATGGGTTTTAGGGTGAAACAGTGTTAGTATGTCTAATTCAAGTGCAAGTTATCATTTAGGACATTTTTTAAGTGTCTACAAGAAGATATTTCCATTAATGCATGTGTTGTTATCTACAGTAATGCTTTCTATGCCATCATCATTGATCATCGCCCAATTTTTATATGGATACACCAACTCCTAATGTGTATTGATCAATCCATCAGTGAGATCTGGGGTAACATACCCATGGAATGAGGACAATTTCTATCATTTCTAGCCTAGCAGATATATCATCGAGCTCTAAGTGGTGTAATTCCTTGGTCACCATGATTGTCTATAGTAATTGGTGCAGTTGAAGCTCTATGATATATTCTTGTAATCTATTTATTAGATCACCACTCATAAATAGCAAAACAAGTGACCCAAGCACCTCAAGACTTGGGCTTCTCCCAGGTTTGTACAGTGAAACCATTAAAACATGCACACCCAAATTAGATATTTTGAATATTTATTGTCTATGAAAATGGTTTCAAGGATTTGGCATTTGATTTTGAAGATAATAAATCACAAGATAGATCTTTCATTGTTGGAGAGGTTTAAAGGGGTGTCACAATATTTTTTTATCTTCCTTTGAATGAAAAAGGAAGACATTGTCTAGTAAAGCCCAATATTGATATGCTTGAAGGCTATGGCCAAAAATAATCCTCACATACAGATAAATAGGGTTAATTACAACATACATAGCCAATTCACAATTTAAAGCATGAATTGATGCTAATTGATTAGGGGAAACCTATGCAAAATATGGAGAAGAGGTACTCAAGCTTATAGATAAGTTGTGGGGTATGCTTTTTATATGGAGAAAAAGTAAGATTCAATGAATGGAATGTTTAATATATAGTGTATACCATGTTCCCTCCATGAATGTCATGTTTAATATCATTTCATTTGGTGTTTCTATTTAATGAGACAAAAGTACTAGCGACATCCAGAAAATTTAATCAAATTGCTCTATGGAACATATTAGATTGATTTGTTATTAGTAAGGCGAGCATTTTCAACATGCTCAAGTTTCAAAGTAGTTGTTGGGGTTTTCCCTTGTGGTAAGTCAATGCCCACAACACCATGACGTTCCATGTTCATTACTCTTCGTGTTGTGGTTTTCAGTTATTAAAACTTGCTTTGACTACTTGATTTTCTCTTAACCTTTGTCTTTGTTTTCTCGCTGATCTTTGCACAGACACATTTTAGTTAATGTGCTTTTATTTCTCTAAGTAACACAAGATATTTGTAGAAGTATTGATTTACATAGTTATCCAGGGACTCATACATTGGTCCAGGTACTTGTTTTCCCTATTTGAAATATGCCCAACTTTGAGTCGTGTATAAAGGCATATTGAAATATTCAGAAATTTCAGATGCTATAATCTATAAACAACACAACACAGGTTGTGCAAAATCTTGAGGTAAGTCACTTGCCATGGTTTCAGTGATTTTTTTGAATCTGTACATGGCTGGATCATTTTTGTTGTTTTTATTTCATTTGAAAATAATTTTGTTGTTATTCGTTAAATAAATAGAATTTTGGTTATGTGGTTTTATCTATGGTGGCTTTCATACATGATATTATTGTAATATCTATTTATTTCTCCATAATGATATATTCTTAAAATTGTGAAATGAATTTTAGATTTATTTGGTGGATTTAATATTTTTGTTTATTTTATTTTTTCTTGTTTTTTAGGTTATTTTTTGACAATTTTGTTGATAGAATTATTAAGTTGGTATTGAATGGATAAATGCATTGGTTGCCAAAACTATTTTCACATAATGGTGAATAGTGAAGATCAAACCATTTTCATACATTAAACTTCTCGGTGAAGTCATATGCTACTGTGTATCCACTCTATACTTCACAGGTTGGTGCATTAGTTACATTTCTCTAACTAATTTATCCTTTCACTCAATACAACATTTTCATTTTCACCTTCTTTGACAAATTCTCCTCTCATTGACTACTTATGTTTGTTAGATTTATTTTTTGCACTCTCTTTTTTTCTTCTGCATATATGGTTGTTCAATATGATTGATTGTCTATAGGAGTGGTATTCTTTATGTAGAGATGTGTGATTTAGAGCAATAATTAAATATTCGTAAATTAATCCTTGATTCTATACACGAATGTTTTCAGAAATGTTTTCTTCTAAAAGATTGCTTGCATGGTTGATTATGCATGCATATTGCATTATCACCAGTGTTAATCCAAATGTTCAATTCGTTGGCAGAGTATCTTATTATGGATAGAAAAATGAAAGAAAGCAATATAGAAGCCATAAACTAGACAAATACACTCAGAAACAAAATAAAAATAAGCTTCAACTATTTGGATTGTGTTAATAAACTTATACTATAATTACCAAGTTTAAAAGCAATATATGATTGCATGACAATAGTCATATTGTACACTTCTGATTGTACTGTTGTCAAAGATGGAGATGAACTTTCTCTCATCCCTCCTAGCAACAGAGGTTGAAATTGACTTAAGTTCCACACATGTTTATTGTGGCCAAGCATTCTATTTTTTTATGTAAGATAAATACTTTACATTCTTAGTGTTATTGTAAGCAACCAATTTATACAATGTCAAATTTTAAGGTGATTCTTGGTTTTCTATTGTTAGTATCCAATAATAAATATTAATATTCATAAGGGTTTAATTTGTTGGTCTAAATGATGACTCTTAATCTTCCATTGTTGACTTCTAGTGTTAATAGATCTAATGTTGATGTTCAAAAGGAGATAAATAATATTAATGCTCATAAGAAACTACTCTACTATTTGTAAATTATCTTCAAATATAAATAAAATAAAATAGATTGTTATATTACCTTGTTCATCTTCACAATTGCTACTACTTCAAAGCTTTACAATTTGATTGCTTGTTTATACTTTGCAATAAAGGTTCAACATAGTCTTCATTTTAATCAAGTCTCCAAATTTTTATTAGCTTCACATCTTAAGTTGAGAGGATAAACATCTTGAATTTCTTTTATCAATCTATTGGTATTGGAAGTTCGGATCATAGACACATGAGACATACACATACTAGGTCATAAAATTAAAATCAATAAATTATATTAAAAACAAAAACTTATATGACAACACTAAATAGTACATTTACTAAAAAAAATAAGAAATTTTTGAATAATATAATATAAATAAAAGGTTGAATTGAAAGTGAAATTTAGACTTGTATAAAACACAAGTTAACTCTTTTCTATTGTATTTGTTTGTATAAATAAATACATTTGTATTCCTACAATGAATACCTATTCTTTTGAAAAGCAGAGGCTATTTTACCTATATGGAATAGAAGACTTTTTAACGTCTATAAGACCAAAAGAAGGCCTATAGAACAGACAAGAGGGCATTGTATTGTAAAGAACGGAAGACACGTCCTGAAATAGCTTTGTGCCACGTCTACTTAAATATTACTAAGTTGCTATTTCGTTTATTCTAGCAACTAGTACTACCCATAATTAACCCCAATGCTGTACGATGGGTTGGATCGTTTATCAAAACAAAGATCATTAATGTCGATAGAAGGTGAGAGCTATAGCCTGCAGTTAATTTTATTCTCCATTATAGGCATTGTGCATGCGAATTAAACTGGCCTGTCTGTGTGGATGCCCTATTTACCTGTTTTCATTAGGTTTTCAGGGGCCTTCCATTGAATGAGACTGGTATTGCCAGAGAGAGCAGGCAAACAGAACTGTGAAAGGGATTTCTGATTCATATTTCACGCCTATTTTTATGCAAAACCTTCTCGTTATAACGCAATGGCTGTTAATCCTTTATTGCTTACACCAGTGGCTTTGGAAAAATGTTTAAACGACACATTATTGTTTTTAATTATTAAGGGAAGAACCATAAAACATTTATTACTACCAGTTTCAAGCTACTTTACCGTGACCTTTCCTTATAAGGCAATGTCTGTCAACCCTCTATTTCTTATACCAGTGGCGTTGGAGATATTTTGCATTTTAAGTGAATATGTCATTGCAAAGGTATTTTCTGATGGGCTCATTTTTTATAATTTTATTTTGAAGTATATCGAATGTAGCAGGGGCCCCCCTTTTTTTTTGTTGTCTCACCATTGTTTATTTTTTTATTTCAATTTAGGGGAAATTTTGTCAAAAAATAAATACTAAATTTATTTATAATTTTGATTTCAAATCTGTGTTTTTATTTCAGAACCCAACATAGGAAGGGCAATAATTGCAACAATTTTTTCCTGCTGTTAAGCGGCATAGTGCTGCTGCAAAGAGCAGGAACTTCCATAGATCATGGCTGGCACAACCCATACGAGCGGGGCAGGTAAGGATTTATTTATAAATCCTTGCTTAGGCAATGAAGCTTTGTCCTTGTCTAAACAAATTCTTTCACTTTTCCATTCATGCTATGCGCCTGTCATAATTTATAATTTCAACACATGTCATGTCTGTAATGAGGATTGTATTCCATTTATGCATTTGTTTTCAGAATAAGTTCAAGCATATTAATGCCTTAATTAATTATGTTCCCAACCTTTGTAAATTTACGCATCTCACCCTTCCCATGTCCTGGCTGTATAGTTCACAAGTCCCTCCCCCCACCCTCCCAATATTCCACAATTCCTGGTTTATGTAATTCATATTATTATATTTACACTAGGAAATAAATGTTAACAATTTCTATGGGCTATTTTTCATTTTCAGTCGAATATCTTCATATAAAATGTTCAGAAATAAGATTTATCAGCTAATAAAATTTTCAAACACTACTACAGAAATCTATTACATTTGACCGAAAATCCATATAGTAAAAATAAATCCTGTTTTCATATTTTTTCCCCCACCTTAGAATGTAAAATAACAATATATATTTAATTTTATTTGGATGAACGATATTTTCTATCCATAGTATTTATTTAATTTAAATGAAATAGTTTTCATACCCAAGCTGGCTGTAGGATGTGTAGGTGAAAATTGTACGAAAAATTGCGTAAACTATGCAATTATCAGTCTTGCAATTGCGAAAAATTTTAGGTGACAGTTCAAATTATAAATTTTCATACTCTCCCGCAAAATTTAACTTCATTCTTGCAAGTGGGGAAAATTTTAGTTGACAGTTCATATAATAGATCATCAGTCCTGTAAGCCATTGCAAATGGGAGAAATGTAAGGTGACTGTGCAAATGATAAAATAACAGTCTCCTCCCCACGCAGAGAAACAAACACACATATATCCAATGTCTTCCTTTAGAATAGATCAGCTATGTTTCTGGGCTTGCTAAAAATATTAACCAAAATTTTCATATCCTATTCAAATGTTAGTCTTGCAAGTGGGATAATTATTAGGCGACAGTTGAAATAAAAAAAATCAGTTTATCCCCCCAAATTTAACTGTCAGTCATGCAAATGGGGGGAAATACTAGTTATGCCAAAGGCGTTCCCTCTATGAACGAGGTGATGACGCCCAGGGCTTAAATTTGATGGCCATATGACTGTATTTAGAGATTTTTTCCGTAAAATACAATCAAAATTTTAAGAAGATTGTATCAGATGAAAGGAAAGATTTTGGAGAGACTATCAAAATTTATATAGAATTATAATGAGATATATATTTGATTTATATATAATTTTACTTACACTAAGGTATATCATAATGTTTTAAGGGCACCTTTGAATGGATAACCGTCATTAAAAATTTTGTCGACAGGCAAGGTCGACCATCAAATTTAAGCCCCGATGATGCCAAAGGCGTTCCCTTTATGAAAAGGCATATCGATGGCTATCTTGCGGCTGTATCAATGCAAGACGATTAAATGAATCTCAGCCATTCATCATTTTTCGGCTGTTTTTCATTGTTTTTTGCTGCTTTCCCCACCACTGTTGGTTTCTGCTCCTCCAAACTCTTCCTCGCTGGCATTGACCTTTCACTTCTCCAATTTGGCATGCTACAACCTGAAAATAAGGTTTCAATGAGGGTTTTAGAATATGTTTATTACAAGATAGCCGCCGATATGCTTTTACAGGTTGCCTCATTAATAGAGGGAACGCCTTAGGCGTAAAAATGAAAATTACGGCCAAGATCCTAATAATGAGCATATTTTGGTTTTAACATTATGGCATCCTTTACCCCCCTCTATGAATGAGGTGATCTGTAAAGGGGTATTGACGGCTGTCTTGCGGCCGTATCAATGCAAGACAATTAAATTAATCTCAGCTGTTCATCATTTTTCGGCTGTTTTTCATCGTCTTTTGCTGCTTTCCCGGCTGCTATTGGATTCTGCTCCTCCAAACTCTTCCTCGCTGGTATTGACCTTTCGCTTCTCCAATCTGGCGAGCTACAGCCTGAAAATAAGGTTTTGACAAGGGTTTTAGAGTATGTTTATTACAAGATAGCTGTCGATACGCTTTTACAGGTCACATTGTTCATAGAGGGAACACCTTCGGCGTAAAAATGAAAATTATGGCCAAGATCCTAATAATGAGCACATTTTGGTTTCAAAATTATGGCATCGTTTACCCTAGGTAGTTAAGTATATATTAGCATAATTAATATATAATGTATATTTTATATAATAAAAAATAAATTATAAATAATATAATTATACTACTTATTATTGTTATATATTGTATTCTTTTACAAAACTACTAAATACATATATAAAATTGATAAGTGGCACACTTTTGTACTATGTTTTGTTCATGAACCAATATTGACACCAGCCATCCTGATTTAATGTAGTTTAATTATATGCTTGTTGTTTGCATTTACTTAATTATCCTAGATTTATGTAAAAGAGATTGTATTCCCTTACAATTATATATATGGCAATATATAAATACACATGCATATACACATATGATATATATGTATGTGTACAAGTATATTTAAGAATTGCTGCACCTAATAGGTTTGGAGATTTTATGCCGCTTTAGTGAATGGCATAGAAAACTACAAGGAATGTCAAATGTCATCTACACATTATAAGCTACAAATAAATTGATCACAATTTGAAATCGTTCAAGAGAGAATTTGTGCATAAATTCTTCATTATTAAATTTTGTGCAGAAGTTTTTGTGAACGCTGTGGTGATCCGAAGTGGAACTTGTGACTACAATATCTGATAAAAATCCACCTCGAAATATACTTTTGATGGACGTTCATACCCTCATCCAAAGCCCCAATTCACACAAAGGCAGGAAGGACGCTTCCAAAGGTTGAGGAATTGGGCTTTACACCCACTAGTTGAATTTGCTTAAAAGTTTCTAAGGACATTTCAGGAAAACCCATTTTGAACATATCGTGCAATCATGGCATTCCATGATATCAATCACATTTTTTGAGGCATTTTTGGAAACAGTTCGCTTGCATTGTCTATGCTTCCACATTTTCATGTATGTCACTTCGTTATTACTGGATATCTGATACAGTGCACATTATTACTGGATATATGACAAAAAATTCCCTGCTGTTATGATTTGATGGATGTCCCTTCGTTATTACTGGATATCTGATACAGTGCACATTATTATAGTGCAAGCCTATTTTTCAGATTTTTTTATTTAGCATCACCAATATTCTCCACAAGAACATTGTCCCTGTTTAAAATGATGGAAATGGCTCACATCTCTCAGAACAATTTCTCTTGCAACAATCTTGGAGATGAATTTAGATGCAGTGTGGCAATCAGAACATGCTTGAAGGTTCTTAACAACTCTAATAGTTGTACCAGGGGCCATGTTTAACAAACCAAATGCAATTGCTAACTTTTCACTATGGTGGCAGATAAATGATTCTTTTTTCTTCTATTCCACAGCATTAAGTAAAAGTCTTGAATCTGGAAATACCCTGCTGGCTTCATTCGCCAAGCCAATTTCTCCAACTTTGCATAGCTCTGCCATGTTTGTGGATGTGATCTGTCTCCTACACAAAAAACATGTACCATTTTACGGCCTTCAATCCAACTACATCCAGATATCTTTTTAATTCCCCTATCTTTCATCCATCTCTTTACTATTTGAACCTTGCACAGATGTTTTAGAGAAGAACATAAGTTAAAGCATTTTTAGGATCCAACTAAAAAAGCAGTGTTGCTTGAAATACTCAGCCTATATTTATATATGATCCACATGTACGACAGATTTAACTAGCATCTTAGTAATAATGTTTAGGGCGTCCTCAAGATAGCCAGCACGGGCACAAAGGTCAACCATGCACACCTAATAATCAACTATATATGTAAATTGTAATGCAATAAGGGTTACTGACGTGTGAAGTATGTGCAGCCCTCATCCACTAAACCTGCATGACTGAATGCACCTAGAATACAAGCAAAGCTTACAATGTTAGGATGTGTTCCAGAGTGCTTCATTAATTCAAAGATTTTGAGAGGTTCCTTGCAAAATCCATTTTATGCACATTCTGCAATCATATCATTTCATTCCATGAGATGACATCTCTTTGAGGCATTCTGTCAAACAATTGAGGTGTTTTGTCTATTATTCCACATCTTGCATATATGTCTACCAGAGCATATCCAATTATAACATCTGACAAAAGTTCCCCTACCATTATGCTTTGGTGCATGTTCATAGCCAGTCCCAAAGCTCCCATTTTGGCACAATCAGGGAGGACTCTGGAAAAAAAATTGGCTTTATACCTGCCAATCGCATTTGTTTGAAAGTTTCGAAAGCCTTTTCAACAAACAATTTGCTGCAAGGCCTGCAATCATTGCATTCCATGAGATGACATCTCTTTGAGGCATTCTGTCAAACAGTTCACGTGCCTTGCCTGTGCTTCCACATTTTGCATGCATATCTACCAGAGCATTTCCAACCATAATATCTGACAGAAATCCACCTTCTGTTATGCTTTGATGGATGTACATACCCTGTTCCAAAGCTCCCATTTTATTACGGGTAGGGAGGATGCTGGCAAAGGTTGTGGAATCTGGCTTTACACCTACCAATTGCATTTGCTTGAAAGTTTCTAAAGCCTTTTCAACAAATCCATTTTGTGCATATCCTGCAATATTGCAATCCATAGACCACATTTATTTCAGGGATACTGCTGTGCATTGTCTATGCTTTGATGGATATTCATATCTTGTTTCAAAGCTTCCATTTTGGAACAGGCAGGGAGGATGTTGGCAAAGGTTGTGGAATTTGGCTTTACATCTGCAAATTGTATTCACTTGAAAGTTTTTAAAGCCTTTTCACCGAACTCTTTTTGTGCATATCTACTGTGGATGCCTAAAGTTTGTCACCTTAGCTTTGTTCTAATCATCCCATTTAATCACCCTAGTCTCATGCTATTGACTAACACAGTCATTCCAATCGATCAAGTCTGTCAACATTTGTTAATTGACCAATTCTATTGTCAAGTTATTCTCATCATCTCATCACACCTTTGATTTATCAAGTTTATAGCTGTTGTCAATTAATTGATTGCATTGTATTATTCCCTCTAATATTACCCTATGTCTAATTAATTATCTCTAATTAATACATGCACATATATCCAGTTAAAATAAATAAATAATTTTAATTATCTTCACCCACATTTCATTTATCAATGAAAATCGGTTTACGAATGAGTCAATTTCATGTTTCACTCGTGTCAATAAGTTCCGCTTTCCACTCATGTCGATAAGTTCCACTTTCCACTCATGTTAATTAGTTCCACTTTCCACTCAGCAAACAAATTTTTAACTAATTGATTGATTGAGTTAACTCTTAAATCAATTAAATTAGCTGATTGCATGATCAATATAGTTGATAAGTAAGAGGTATTTTTCACAGCGTGTCAAATTATGATATTGCTATCAGAATTCAACCGTTTAGTTTTTCGAGTCAAACTCATTGACCCATGTTTCATGAGCAGTGGTTCACAAGAACCTATCTCTCGTGATAATGAATGATCCACTTGGCATTCATTGCATCTAGGTGATGCTTACAGAGGCGAACAATTGGGCCTTCCCAAGAGGTCACCCATCCCAGTCCTACTCCAACTCAAGTGTGCTTAACCATGATAGTAATAAAATAATCAAGTTAATTGGTTAGCTAGGTTCGTTGATTAATGTTTTTTGACGGATTTGTGGATGCTCAACTGCTGTGCAAGCTCTTTGATAATAAGACAATGATTTGATTCAAATATTCATAAATGGATCAGAGACTTTTTCAGAATGTTCCCCAAATTTTTGGAAGGAATGATGGATTTATAGATTTAGAGGTGAAAATATGAATGGCCAAGATTGATTTAATGGATTTGGAGGATAAATATATGATTTATAATTAAATATGATTAACTATTCAACACAATTGATTGATCAGTCAACTAACTTGATTGAAAGTTAACTTGATCAGCTAATTAGTTCCACTTTCCACTCAGCAAACAAATTTTTAACTAATTGATTGATTGAGTTAACTCTTAAATCAATTAAATTAGCTGATTGCATGATCAATATAGTTGATAAGTAAGAGGTATTTTTCACAGCGTGTCAAATTATGATATTGCTATCAGAATTCAACCGTTTAGTTTTTCGAGTCAAACTCATTGACCCATGTTTCATGAGCAGTGGTTCACAAGAACCTATCTCTCGTGATAATGATTGATTGAGTTAACTCTTAATGGATTTGGAGGATAAATATATGATTTATAATTAAATATGATTAACTATTCAACACAATTGATTGATCAGTCAACTAACTTGATTGAAAGTTAACTTGATCAGCTAATTAGTTAATTTGATTGATGAGTGAAAGATGGAATTGACTAAATTGACATGAGTGAAATGTGAGATTGACTTATTAGCCGATAGGCTACATATAGTGTGAGATTTGAGCCTGAAACAAGTCTCACGCCTGCAAACCACTGTTGAGTCATTGGAAAACAAGTTTTAGCTGCTGTTTAATGGTAAACCAGCTGCCATTTAATAGTAAAAGCCTCCAAAATCTCATTTATCATGTAAAAGCCAGATAAATATTGATTTTCCAACTGGATGGGGTCATTCTATTTCCATTTGCATAAGTTTATTTCATTCCATTATTTAACACTTATTATTAATTGCTATGTTCCACGGCGTTTCGGGGACGGGGACAGGGGACAGCAGGGGATGTGTTTCCAGGACGTTTCCTAGGGGGCCATTTTTAGGGGATGGTAGGGGACGGCGACATACAAAATACATATATATATATATATATATATATATAATATATAATACGTTATATTTGACTTTGGAATGTAATGGAGATAAAAAAATTAATATAAACACAGCTAAAGGGGCTCTATTATGAATGGTTCATAAGGCACAACACTTGCTGAAGGTTTTGCAAATGGGTAACAACTCAAGCGGGCTTAACCTTGGAGAAAACTCCCTGTTAAGCGGCTGAGCTGGACAGGGATACCTGGATCTGCCACCTCCTACATCACCTAGATGCAATGAGTGCTAAGTGGACCATTCGATATCAGAGAGATGGGTTCTTGTTGAACCACTACTCATGAAACATGGGTCAATGAGTTTGACTCGAAACTACACGGTTGAATCCTGATAGCAATATCAGAATTTGATACGCTGTGGAAAAATACCTCCTACTTATTAATATAAACACTTTAAAAAATATGCATTTTAATTCAGACTAATGTATAATATTCAATACTGAGGTTTGGACAGCTCATAGGCGATGGGGACTTAATTGACTAATTCGCGAATGTCCGGCAGTTGGCTTAATCTCCACGTTGGCTGATAATAAAAATATGTAGTTACTTAAAATTATTGTAAGCAAGTGGAAGAAAAAGAAATAATCTCCAGGCTGGGTGACAGGGAAATAATAATAAATTTGTTTAAATCAATGACCAGTTTAGAGCTGTTGCAGCGGACTTTGATTTTTATGTTTATAAATTTAAAATCTTTAATCATATAATTTTGTGGTGAATTATTAATTATAATTTTAAAATTAAGATAAAAAAAATATTATATTATTTAAAAAATAGTTGAGTTGATATCAAAAATATGGTGAATCAAACATAATGTTAATTTTAAATTATTTAAACAAATTCATAAAAATGACGTGTGTTCAATTTTTATAATACATTTATAAAAGTATTTATTAAATAATGAAATATTTCAATTAAACCTCTAACTTGTAATTGTAATTAAATGTAAAATAATTATACTATTATACTATTATTTCACTCATGACAAACTTATTCCTTTTCTTGGTTTCTTTCACATTTTTATATTCTATATATATATATATATATATATATGATTTTTTCAAAATTTGTTAATATATTATAGAGAGAGAGTGGGAAAGAGAGAGAGATATGTCAATAAATTAATAATAATAATTGATAACAACAATATCAATATGTAAATAAATTAATAATAAATTTGTTAATATATTATAGAGAGAGTGGGAAAGAGAGAGAGATATGTCAATAAATTAATAATAATAATTGATAACAACAATATCAATATGTAAATAAATTGCGAGAGCAGTAGTATAACAGCACAAAAAATGTCATTAAACTTATTATTGTAGCCTATGATCCGGGTATGTTTGTATTTCATTGAGAATCAATGTAATTTAATTTTGAAGGAAATGTCTGCTGCTGTAATCAAATCAGACTTATATCAGAGCTGTAATGCAATGTATTCAGACTTGATATAGTGCAAATAAAATCAGATTTGAGGTTGAATGTTTCATATTTGTTGATGTTATGATAGTAGTTATCATTTCTATGTTCTATGCAAATGATTTGGCATTAAAATTCAATCAAACACAAGCATAAACATTCAGAAATCAGAACTCAGTCACTTTGCATGCCAAGTGTTTGACAAAATGTCAAACAGCCCAAACTCAAAAATCACCTTAGAAATAATGACGAAATATTTAAAAAATCAAAATTTTAAGTGTTTTTTTAACCCAGGAAGCTCCCCCAGTATGATGACGTCCCCCATCTGTACCGGGGACGGGGAAACGTCCCCAAAGGGCAGGGGACGTTTCCTCCCGTTTCCTGCTAGTTCGGCTGTTTCAGGGATGGCTGGGGGACGTGCCCTTTGCGTCCCCCCGTCCCGGGGATGGCTGGGGACAGGGACAGTGGGTTTTGGGGCAGGGGACGCATCCCTGTGTAACATAGGTCCAAGAAATGGGGTCTATCCTTGTCCACATTTCATCCATCAATCAAAGTCAATTAACAAACTAGCATTTGCACCTAAAGGAGGTTCAAGGATTATGCCGATAGAAAACTATATGTATGTTAATATGTTAGAGAGCACATATTTATGCATGGGTGCATATGGATGCCATGTGCTGTGAATTCTAGTTGCATGTGGTTGGATTAAACAATTAAATTATTTATTTCTTTTAATTGTTATATATGCATGGACTAATTAGGAGCTAACTAATTGATTAGATATGGGGTGATATTAGGGTAAATGAGATTAATTAATTAACATAATGTATTTAATTAATCAATAAGGTGAATTATCATGATGAAGTTGATAAATCGCAAGTGTGACAAGATAAGGACAAACAAAAATAGCTGATTGACAAATGATGATATAATTGATTGGTTGGAATGATGGAGTTAGTTGACATCATGAGACTAGGGTTATTAAAAATAGGATGATAATGACAAAGTTAAGGTGGCAAAATCAAGGTGCCTACACCCAATAATAATTGCATTCCTTGAGACCACATTTCTTTGAGGGATTTTGTCAAACAGTTCAGTTGCCTTGTGTATGCTTCCATATTTTGCATTTGTGTCTATGAGGGCAATTGTAACTACTACATTTGACAAAATTCCTCTATCCTTAATGCTTTGATGGATGCTCATAACTTGTTCCAAAGCTCTCATTTTGGAATAGGCTAGGGGGATTCTGGAAACAGTTGTGGAGTTTGGCTTTACATCTGCGAATTGCATTTGCTTGAGAGTTTCTAAAGCCTTTTCAACATATCTATTTTGTGCATATCCTGCAATCATTGTATTCCATGAGATCACTTTTCTTTGAGGGATTCCGTCAAATATTTTATGTGCCTTGTCTATGCTTCCACATTTTGCATGCATGTTTACCAGGGCAGTGCAACTGCAACATTTGACAAAATTCCTCTATCCTTTATGCTTTGATGGATGTCTACACATTGTTCCAAAGCTCCCATTATGGCATAGGTTGGGAGTATGTTGGTAAATGTAAATTGATCGTGTTGGATACTTGTTTGCTGCATACAGTGAAACAATGTGACTATTTCATGTGGATACCCATGTCTTCTATATGCTGTAGTAATCATATTCCACAAGATCTCTCATTCTTTCATGAGATAAAATACTTTACGGGCTTCCATCAAACTTTTGCACTTGAAATGCATGTGAATAAGCTTATTATTAAAACTTGTCTGTAACAAAGGCAAATCACTTGTGAGGGATGAAAGAGTGGACATTTTTCCCATGTAAAAGTGTTTTCTAGAGAATACAGGTCTGCAGTAATTGAAGATATGTAAATTTTCAGAGGGGTTGTGTGCAGCAAGTAGAGTGGACAAGGGCTTCGTCAGCTAGCTGTTTCTACATAATGCCTGTGAGACTGAGATGAATCCTTAGCATTTGAAGGGCAAATTTGAATGATAACACTAAAAGCGATATAAGTGCATGCCCTGTATTGCTGTAGCACTTGATTTGACCTATTTGATGCATGGACAGACTTCTACCCAGCAGCCATCAGCCATTTGCTACTTCTGATCATGGTTACCTTCCCATTAATTTATGCACAAACTCTCTTGAATGATTTCACATTGTGATTAATTTTTGGTCACCACATCCTTAACAAAAACTCATGCACAAAATTCAATAAAGAAGAATATATGCACAAATTCTCTCTTGAATGATTTCAAATTGTGATATTTTTTTTGTACCTTCAGAAAAACTCATGCACAAAATTCAATAAAGAAGAATTTATGCACAATTTCTCTCTTGAATGCTTTCAAATTGTGAATTTTTTTTGTACCTTAATTGTGTGGATGAAATTTGAAGTTCCTTGTTGTTTCCTGTTGCATCATGGAATGGTAGGTGTGGCGCTCTGCTAACTCATATTCATTCAGATTCATGTTTGTTTATCATTGATAAAAGTTTTGTTGAAATTTCCATACAGAATGAATGTCTGATTCTAAATGCGTTTTCTTCGAATGAGTTTTTTTTCTCCGCAAGAGGATTGAATGCTTCACATGAATTGTGCTTTGAATTATTTTCTGGAAGGAAGCTTCTCTTTGGACACTGGCAAAGTGAGCCTAACACTCTTATCAGTTTCTCATATTCTGCAGGTTACTTAACCTTATGAAGCAAATTGGCCTAGGTACCTTATGATGAAAATCAGTCCAGCTTCTGTATTGAATTGTTCACATAGCTGGCTGAGCCTTACACTGTTGTTGTATTTGGGAGGTTCCTTCAACTTCTGAAGAAAATTGTTACAGTTATCTGCATCTTTCGAAGAAAATTGGTCCAGCTATTTCATTGGATTGTAAACATCTTGGTTTGTTGTCAAATTAATTGTTGTATTATAGTGTGTGTATGTTTGTATACACTTGATCATTGGAGTGGATGGCCCTGCTTTTCACGATTCTTGCAGCTGCGTTCCTCATCTTTAGTTCCAGCAACTATGAAGTCTGCTTTAACACCATTTGAAGAGAAATGCAAGGTCTATCTTAGGTTTATTACCTTGTTTTAGATTTAAGCTCTCTATGACCAGCTTGGGGTATGTCTGCTGACCATTTTTCTCAAGGAGAGGATTGGATGGATTTATAAGCCATCCAAGTTAACTGGACGAGTTTACACTCTTCTAAACTTGATGAGTTTCCAATAAAAACAAATTTCAAAGAAACTTGTAGTTTCAGAAGTATCTATAAAACCAAATTTCGAGGAACCTTCTAGTTTCAGAGGTATCTCATGGCATGGCATTTTCTCTTTCTTGCTTTTGTAATATGGCATGAGTAATTCTATATTTCCTGCATGTAATTCTAAAGCATGATCTTTACAAATGGCTTTGAAGAAAGTTCTGGTGGACAGCTAATGATGAATATTAGGTTAATGTTGCTAGCTGTTTTATAACATTTTAGTATTTTTTGCTAAACTATAATCTTTCATTCTGGGAATTATTTATTGTAATCTTTTGAAATTCAAATTGAGAAATTTTCCTCACTCAGTTTAATGAACTATTTGTTTTCTCTATCATCTGCTAGAGTTGAGATAATAAAATATGGTCAGAATAGTTTCTACAAAATGCCCGAGTTACAGGTGTGGATATTCTTCGAGTCTTTTTAGGATGAACTTGCTCATTATTCGAGCAAATATTCATATTCTTTCACTTGACTATGTATGCCATGTTGCTATCAAAATCCAAATTTATTAAATGAATGATTAAAAGTAGACAAAAAAATTAAAACCACGTAGAAATGAGAATATACAAATATAGGGTTTAGATGTGTGAAGTCTTGTGTCTGTTTGCATAGAATCATTCAATTTTGTTACGTTACATCTAAAACCCACAAGTTTTGTGAAAGGTTAATCATCAAGCATCTTGGTTACAAATTCTTGAATGGAAAACCTTCTCCAACCCACAAGTTTTGTGAAAGGTTAATCATCAAGCATCTTGGTTACAAATTCTTGAATGGAAAACCTTCTTTGGAGACCATTGAGTTGCCTGGTCCTATAGTCATAGACGCACGTCAATCCACCTCCTATATATAATGCAACAACACACTGTTGTATATAAATATAATGCGTTCTACTAGACTACCAGATATAATGCTTTTATCTTTTTTAAGCCAACATTTGTAATGCTTTGGCTAACACATTTTAGTGATCTTATCATTGGCAAATACTTGGCATGTAATTTAGGACTGTCTTGGTTAGGTTTGAGGTTCGATGGTCAATGCTTACTTAAAATTAAATTTTGGGAATTTGATAAGGGGTAAATGATTGCCATGTGTCAAGACCACATGATGATGAATGGATATCAAATATGGTAAGAGTGTACACAAACATGTGGAAGACCTACAAATTTGTTGCCTTCTCGTATTTCAAGTTGAAGAATATTAGAGGTGTTGTGAATGTTAGGATGCAATGCGGGTGATATGTATGTGACGAGGATCATGTTGTCATGATGTATGAGGTAATGGAGTAGCTAACTTGTGGCTCATAGAACTTGGGTACAATTTTTTTTTGTAATGGGTCAATTATTTAGGTGGAGAGGGAGGTGTTAAAATCTGCCTCCTTACTATTGGTTTAAAACAGCTAATACATGAAATTTGGGGGGTGTGGAGTTAAAAGAAGAGCCGCCCATGTTTGGAAAAAAGGACAAAATTAGCTATAAGGAGGCAACATAGAGTTTGAGAGGAGTGGCATGCCATTGAAGATAGGCGATAGAAAGGGTAGGGATCTGCCTCGTTTTGGGTAGTTTAAAAAAATAGAAGATATCACCAAAGGGGGTCATGATGAAGTTATAAAAAGCAGTATGATGTTCGGAAATGGTATGAGGGGCATTAGGGGAAAGGTCCCAGATCGCTAGAGCTAACTTTGTGCAACTATAGCTCCTAAATCATATGTTGGATCAAGATTATTTTTTGACTTTTATTTGCATGTGGGTTAATAGCTTATAGCTATTGTTTTGGCTTGTGGGCATTTCTGACGAATGTGGGAAGGTTCAATAAGCACGCAAGGGTCAAAAAATCTTCATTTAGAAGGGTCAAAAAATCTTCATTTAAAAGTGAATGGGTCAAATTCATAGGTTAATGTTGGAGGTTTAGGTTAGCGGTCATCATAGTTTGCACCGACACATTATTCGTCAAGCCTTGATATCGGACACCATTATACATTCAACCCAATTAATAATCACGTTGGGTCCGGTGGTCGATTATTTCCCACGATTTTTGGGGTAAAATGATTATTTCCTATCATTTCATTGTGTGCTCATGGTTTGGAAAACCCTCAAACATTCACTGCTATTTGCTCTTCACGGAGTGAGGTGACGGCAAACATCATTCTCCTTTCAAAATGCAAACAATGGTACTCCCAAATCTTTTTATTCAACATTTTTGTGGACCCGTGAAGGGTTTCTTGGCTGATTGAGTAATGATTACTACTTGTTTTTACTGATTTCATCATTCTTTTTCATGCCATTTGCACCATGTGATGTTTCACATGGTTGGGTCCGGTCATGGATTATTTCCCACAATTTTTTGGAGTAAAATGATTATTTTCTACTCCCCATTTTATTGCGTGCTCACGGTTTGGTAAACCCTCCACGATTTCATGATTTTGTCTAATAAAATGATATGTCATCTCACGGGTTTGATCACATGTCTGTAGAAAATAATGGATTTGTCTGCTTGGACCTTTTTCTTAATAACCCATGTGTATTTGAAATCCCTCATTTGTGTTTCTCTTATTAAAGATTTTTTAGGGTTAAACCCTAAACTACTATAGGCTAATATTGTAAAAAAACCTTGCTTATATCATTTTCGACATATATTTGAAAACCACTATTTGCTTTGGTGTGATTAAGGAATTATTCTCATGAAACCCTTGCTTGGTTTTTTCGGCATATCTCTGAAACCCTGTGTCTATTTTCGTGTGATTAAGAAATTATTATCATGAAACTTTTGCTTACTTTTTTAGGCATATATCTGAAAGCCTAAGTCTGTATTCGTTTGACCTCTATTTAAATTTCTATCCTTTGGTTGTCCAATACAACACAATAGCATTTATTTACTATAAAATGTGTTTGTAATTGTCTACTTTCCATTACACATACAACAAGGAACCATACATATACAAGACAAACTTTGTATCTTTTATTCTTTACTTAACAACTTACATTTTCATTATACTTTTAGATGTTCACACAAAGATATATATTCCAATATCAATAGGATTAAATGGCTAATGTCTTTGAAATTATTCCTTACAAACTCCATTACAAAGTCAATAATCTATGTGTTCATTTACTAAAAGGCTCCTTTATATTTTGTGTCTCTTGTTCATTCAATAAATCGATATAAGCATGATGAACCATTCTTTATATATATCCTAGTTAATTCATAGAGGCTCCCTTATTTTCAAAAAAAGTGTACATATGCATTTTCATTATATGTGTGTGTGTGTGTGTATTCGTTTTACCTATGTTTGAATTTCTATCCTTTGGCTATCCATTACAACATAGTAGCATTCATTTACTGTAGAATGTGTTAATTGTCTACTTTCCATTGCACATACAACAGGGCACCGTGCATATATAGGATGAACTTTGTATCCTATATCCTTTACTTAATAGCTTACGTTTTCATTGTACTCTGATATGTTCACACAAAGATATATATCTATACACACACACATATATATGTATTTATATACATATATATACATATGTGTGTGTGTGTGTGTAACTATATGTATATATACATACATATATTTATACATATATGCATATATCTATTTCTATACATATATGTAAACCCTTGATGATTTGTTGTTGTCTGCTCTCCATGGTCTGAGGTAACATTGACCATCATTTCTCTTTTCAAAATGCAAACAATGGTACTCCTAAATCTAATTATTTTGCATTTACCTGGACCCTTGAAGGATTTCTTGGCTATTTTATTATTAATCACTACCTTTTTTTACCGATTTCATCATACAACATAGTAGCATCACTTATTGTTAAATGTGTTAGTAATTGGTTGTTTTCCACTGCACATACAATAAAGCACCATACATATATCAACTTACATATTCATTGTACTATTTGAAATTTGTATCCTTTATTCTTTACTTAACAAATCACATTTTCATTGTACTTTTAGACATTTCTTGGTTAATTGATGGAAGCCTCCATTTTATATACATCAGTTAATTCATAAAAGCCTCCATTAAATTCATAAAAGTGATACTTAAACTTGCATTTTAATTATATATGCATATATTTATGTATCTATACATATATCTATATATCTATTTATGTACATATGTATGTAAACCCTCGACAGTTTGCTATTGTTTGGTCTTCATGGTCTGAGGTAGTATCGACTATCATTTCTCCTTTCAAAATGCAAACAATGGTACTCTTGAATCTGATTATTCCATATTTTTGTGCACCCCTGAAGGGTTTCGTGGCTGTTTCATTATTAATCACTATATATATATATATACATATACATATACATATACATATATATATGTATATGTATATATATATATATACATATGCATATATTATGTATATATATAATACATATGTATGTATATATAAGTATATGTATATATAATATATATGTATATACATATATGTATGTATAATATATAAATATATGCATATAATATATATATATACATACATATATATATAATAATAATATATATATATGTATACGTATAAATACATATGTATATGTATGTATTTATACGTATACATATATATATGTATATGTATGTACATTTATACCTATAAATACATATGTATATGTATGTATTTATACGTATACATATATATATGTATATGTATGTATTTATACCTATACATATATATATGTATAGATATATATCTTTGTGTGAACATCTAAGAGTACAATGAAAACATAAGTTGTCAAGTAAAGATTTGAAGTGATTTGAAATACCTTTCCAACACCATTAGAATTGTGAAAAACAAAAAAATGGTCCAAAGTAGTGAGCTTGGGAGTGAAAACCACACATCTAACTTTGATTGGTGATAAAATGTACCAACAACAAAATATAATAAAAATCTAGATCCATTGGATAGTTCTCAGAAATAGATTTCTAACGATATCTTGTTTGCCCAATTTTGATAACTGAGCAAAAAATTATCACGTTTTTTCTTAATTCTACTTAAGTTGCAAAAAAAACAAAAAAATAGCACCCTAGGGGCTAGGTGTTGGTCGCCTATGCAACCCTAGGGTGGCACTAAGATTGTAGGTAGGGAAGGCGACTAAATTAGGTAGCTTAGAAGTTGTTGGTAGCTTAGCTCGACAACTAGGAAGTTGTGGGTTGCTTAATGTGTGGGCGCACATATAATAGCACTAGCACTATTATAAGCATTTAGCACTATTCTAAGCATACTGATTATATAATGCATAACACTCAAAAAAGTGTGCTAATATTTCCCTCTACTGGAAAAAAATGGCCATTGATAAAAAGGCCAATCATCAGAATATGCTTTAAAAATCTAGAATATATTGAAAAGATTCCTCTGCTGCTTAAAAATGGTGCATTGTCTGTAAAAATAGAGTCAACGAAAATTTTTTGAGTGGCTATTGGAAGTAATTAAAATGTAGGGAAAAAAAGTTGTCATTGGGTGGTATTGTGGTGGTTGCTGATTGACTGCCACCACTAGTCAGCATAATAGTTGCTGACTGTTGAGATTGTAATGCTACTAATGAGTACATGGAGCCCGTAGGGCCTGCAAATACCCTTGTACACATCGCCGTGCCGAATAAAAGCTTCTTGTTATTTTTTTTTTGAAATTGTTTTTTCAATTTTTTTTTTTTAATAAAAAGTCACCATTCAAGTAGGGTTGTACTGTTGGAAATAGGATTCCATTTAATTGCAAATCCTAAACATTAATTATTTCATGTATCTCCTAAGTTCTTGGAATGTGTTCAACAACACTAAGATTAGGATGTGATTAATTATTTGGATGAAATAAATCATGAAATTGACATTTGTAGTTATTCCTAAATAATAGGGGCATGTGGATGCACACATGGTAAGGTGACACTCACCTTGAGTTCAGTTAACTATTCAGAGTAAGAGATAACACTTCTGAATGCATGTAAAGATCCTAGGAGTTAGGGTTTGATGTTTGCATGCATGGAGTTCAGTTCAGTTCAGTTCAGATGAGTTTAGTTCAGTTCAATTCAGTTCAGTTCAGTTCAGATTCAGTTTAGTTTAGTTCAGTTAAGTTAAGTTTAGTTATGGTTCAGTTATCTTCAGTTGCATGCAAGTGCATGTTGCATGCATGTTGGTTATTTTGAGTTGCATGTAGTTAGCTTCAGTTAACTTGGAATGCATGGCTAATAACATTGAGTTGTATGACAGATAATAGGGACTACCTCCAGTTAACAGGGGATGACCATTCTTGCATGAATGGTGTTGAGTAAATGTTTTAGTTAATAAGAAATCACTTGGAGCCAACTTGGGCGCCCAAGATGCTTTCTTAGAATTAACTCCAATGCATGATAAGATATTTCTGAAGGCTCTATTAAGTGGGACCCTCTTATGGGCGCCATCTTTGAGGAAGAGCTTTGTAATTATCACCGAAGTGAAGGATGAGTTGTAGCTTTAGTTTGGGACACCCAAATGGGTAAAACACATGCTCTAAGCTTTGGTCTTCACGGTAGAACTCAACTTGAAGCAATATGGCGTACCTTTTCAAGGGCTTGAGCTTGTGCATTGTAATTATCACCATTTGGAGATTACAAGGTTGCATATTGTCTATTTATCTCAAGCAAGTTGAATAGAGTTGTGAGAGTTTTTTATTGTAGGTTGTGAAGAAGATTGGTGAAGATAGAAGAAACATTCTCAAGCAAGAATTGGAGCTATTGTAATTTAGATATTGAATAATAGAATAATTCTTGGTGGAGTTTTTTCCAAAGGGTTTCTCCACGGTATATCTTGTGTGATCTTTCTAATATCCTGTCTAGTTCTTCTATCAACTTCTCTCTTCATTCTACAATAGTAAAATGAATTAATCAAGATAATCACCCACAAAGAATATATGTAACAAAGAAAGAGCTTACTTAGATCAGCAATATTAAAGTTTTAAAGAGTATTAAGCTAAGAAAACACCTCATTTTTCAACATTTACATGGGATGCATAGAGGCCCTTATAAAAAAAATTGCCTCAAAAGCTCTCAATGCCAAAAATGATAAATTTTATATCAAAATTCGTCGAATCTACCTCCTAAACATAATGGTGAGGTCCTTTTCATGCCAAGGTGCATCAAAAACTTTTCCAACTCCAAAAATTGCAAAAAAAAGTAATAAAGATTTCAAATTGCTTCTATAACCCTAGTTGAGAAAAAAACCTTCAAAAAGTGAGAAGGGGTTTATTGTATCCACACTTCAATACCATGTTAGAAGAATTTTGAATAAAACAAGATGTAGGATCAAACAATGAACAAAAACACCTTCCATGTAAGAGAGTTGTAAACAATTATTTGTTATATCCTCAACTAGAAAACATTACATAATGAAAAGCTTGGTTGAACCTCATGAGAGATAATACAATGAAGCAGGGTGCTTATATGAGAAAACCCTAAATGATAAAGGGATTAGATCATGACAAGTATCGTCATCTTATATGATGAGACAAAATGATCTAATAATAGCTCACTTCAATTAACAAAAAGAAGCACTCTTAAGTTTAGCTTAAGTGCATGAAATGTATTAGCCTAATAATTAATTAATTTTTATCTAATGTGTGGTTACTCTAACAAATAGACAATTCAATTGGAATAATCAGAGGGAGGTTTTTAAACACATCATAGAGAGGTTGGAAAGGCTTCTATTTCTCTTATTTGGTGCAACAATAACTTTCATGTGGACTACAATATTATCCCTAGCATAGTTTCTTGTCACCTTCCTATTTTACTATCCTAGCATGTTGACATTGATTTCCCTAAAATCCCCTTTAAGTTTTAAAATATGCAGTTTCAAGATGATAATTTTGTGGGAAATAGAAAATAATGGTGGGATATGTATCCCAAAATAAGGGATATTAATTATTCATTTTGGTCAAAAATCATTTATTTCTTAACATAAATACTAAGGACTAGAACATTGATAGCTTCAGAAATATCTTCAAGGAGAAACAAAGAATAGAATCTAACCTAAGGATATTGAAAAGGAAGTCATCATGGGTGGTATGTTTAAATATCACTTCAAAAAAAAATTACAAATTGTGTTGGCTAACCTATAGGTGGAAGAAGAGATCTTTCGATGCCAAAAATCTAGAGAAACTTAGTTACAACATGCATATAGGAACACAATTTTTTTCATAATTCAACTAAGGCTAATAAAGGCTAGAATAAAATATTTATATAATATTTTTTTTGGGGGTTTAACTTTATGATTTATATCATCCAAATCAAGTAGGTAGAAGACTCATTCTTATCAAACCCTTTGAGGAGTAGTGAGGCTTCTTTGTTAGAGGAGCAACTTGAGTTCATGAAATATATCCATAGGGTTATTTTGGGCAGAGAGATATTTATGGCCTCTTTCATAAATGGGGAGAATATTAGTCTTGTCTCAAATGCATCTAGCCAAAGCCCCTAGTCCTAATGGGTTACCTGCTACCATTCTTTAAAAGTGTTGGGATATTATTGGCAATGAGGTTGTTGATGCCTATAATGAATCAAAAAAATATACAAAGATCCTAAAATATTTCAACTACACCTTTGTAGCCTTAATTCCAATGGAGTCCTCTCTAGAAACTTTTGTTGACTTTCATCTAATTTCCCTTTGTAATAACATGTATAAAATCTTGTCTAAGACATTGGCCAACATACTCAAATCAATTCTTCCTTTGCTCATTTCTAAGGTTGAGTGTTTTTGTTCTAGATAGAGTAACCTATGAAGGTATCATCACCTCTCATGAAATCATTCACTCCCTTTTTAATAGGAATAGCATGTTAATGAAGTTGAATATCAACAAGTCATATGATACGGTGTATTGGAGGTTAATCATGAATATTCTAGAACAATTTGGTTTAAGTCTAGATTAAAGATAACTTATCTTTGAGTGCATTTCATCACCTCATTACTCTATTTTGGCTAAAGGAAGCCTAAGGAATTCTTTTCTACCTCACATGGACTAAGACAAGGTGATCCCTTATCATCCTATATCTTCATCATTATGGCTAAGGCTTTAGGAAGATGTATCTTTGTGGCCAAGTTTGAAGATGATTAGAAAGGTGTTATTTCCATGGAAGGTTTTTAAGACTTCACTCACTTGCAATTTTTAGATGAAATTATTTTTTGTAGGGAGGCTAACATTAAGGAAGAAAGAACCATCAAAAGAATTCTATTTTTTTTATGCAAATACCTTGAGTTAGAAAATTATTGAAAATAAGTCTAAAGTTTTGTTTTTAATGTTTCTCCTAGAACTTAGCAAAGGATCTCTAGGGATTTTTGTTTTAGGAGAGGTAATTTCCCTATTAAATACCTTTGGGTCCTTAATATTCATGGGAGTGTGCAAAGCTACATTATGGGATTCCCTTATTGAGGATTTAAAATCCAGCTTGGCACAATGGTGTGATAAGTGGTTGAGTTTTTCTAGTAATATTACCATGATTAAATTAATTTTATATACTCTCCCAATATTTCTATTCTCAATACTCAAATCTCCTATTGACATAATTGAAGTAATCTATAAGGTTATAAAGGATTTTTTGTGGCAAGGAACTAAGGATAAAAAGAATTTTCCTTTGGCTTGGAAGATGGCTTGAAGGTGTGAAAGGAGTGAAAGGAAGGGCACCTAGTTAGATGAAGTCGAAGTAGAGCTTCCCAAATGGTTTGGAAGAAGGGATCCTATCTAGTGGGAAGAAACACAAGGTCTCTATAGCAACATTTCAACAGATCAAGGATGGAAGGGAGTAAGTGGTTTTGATGGGAATGAAGCTTGGAATGGGAAGCTAGAGTATGATAAGAACTGAAATTATCCTCCATTTGTAACTGGAGCCAATGCTATTTTGGTGGGATATGCACATGGTGGTTGGAGAAACCCTACCCAAAGGAGATGACGACAGGGTCAAGGGAAAGTGAGAATCTTTGACAGGTGTTGAAATCCACAAAGATCTGGAAGTGGATGGAGGAAAGAATTTGTAGATAGTAAGGAAATCTATCTATCTCCTTCAATAATTATTTTGCATACCACGTACCACTTGAAGAGATGTGGAATCATTGCGAAGTGGTATGGGAATGATAGAAAAAAAAACTGGAAGAGTGGAGGAATGAGAGCTTGGGCTTAGAGGTAAGATTTTTTGTATCTACAATGATTTATTTGTCATATATTGTCAAACAAAGGATCTAAAATAATCGATAATGAAGAATAAATGCATGATAATTGGAGGTTTTTATTTCTACATGAAAGACTGGGAGCTTAATTTGAATGCAAGAAAACATAAACTAGAGCACCTGCAAATTTGGTAAAAACTCCCCAATCTTCCTCTTAAATACAAGAATAATTAAGCACTAGAGAAGATTGGAAGTGAATTAGGGAATTTTATTTGTGCAAAAGAAATATTAGATCCAGGTGAATTGGCCTCTCTGTGAGGATTTGTGAGGAGATCAAGGCAAACAACACCCATTGGAGAGAGCTAGACATAAGTACCACATAAGGGCATTGGTTTAAAAAATTGGAAATAGAAAAACATCCAAAAGGAAATTTGATTGGATCCCTAAGGGAAGGTAATCAAGGTGAATAGGGAAGTGTTGAGGCTTTTAGAGATTGGGACGTAGCTTGGTAAGAAAGGGTGAGTGTTGTCCAGTTTAGATCCAATGAGTAGCGAGGAAACCCCTATAAGGCAATAACGATGGATTTTTCTAAGGAGTGCACTTCGTTGCCTGACATAATTCTAGATAAATTCGAACAATTTGGTCAAACAGGGGAGGAGGACTTGATTCAACTCCCTCACTAAAGGATTTTAACCAAAGCAAGGATATGCTAACCTCAATTTTGGAAGTGGGATGGAAGTTGATGGAGTTTTCCAAGGAATTAAAATCATAGTTGGCAACCATTGAACAAGGAGAACTTTCCTTCCCAAATCAAAGCAATGTAGAAAAGGAGGTCGAACATAATGCAAAGGGGTCTGTGCAAGATCATGGGGTTCTAAAAAGTGGTAATGTGAAAAAAGGCATTTTTAACACGCCTGAAAACGTGAAATTCACACCTTTGACTTTTTGTAGGCCCAAGTACAATATCCGTTTATAAACAGATATCCGATACTAAACGAATATTTATTTAATTTAAATGAGATTTTATAATTCCGTCAGGTTCTACTCGATGAATTGTTTAATTTTATATATTATAATATTATATTTTATTATAATATTTATATAATATTAAATATTATATAATATTATGTTATATTATATAGTAATATAATATAATATTATAATATAATATATGTATTATAATATAATATAATATATATGTATTATACTATAATATAATATATATAATATATATAATTTATTATATAATATAATATAATGTTATTATAAAATATTATAATATAACTATATATTATAAATAAAATATTATAATATAATATATATATTATAAATAATATAATATAATATATAATATAATATAATAATATATATTATAAATAATATAATATAATATATATTATAATATAATAATATATATTATAATAATATAATATATAATATATATTATAAATAATATAATATATATATTATATTATTTATAATATATATTATACATAATATAACGTATATTATATATATATGTTATATAATATATTTCAAAAAAACCATCGCCAATTAAATATGGTCGGGTCTCAGACCCGACCATATTATAAAAAAACTATAAGTTAGGAAACAAATATCCGTTTTTTGCGTTATAATTTAAAAAAAACCCAAGAGATCATATTATATAATATAATATTATTTTATAATAATATAATACTAATATTATGTTATATTATATAGTAATATAATATAATATGATATTATATTATAATATAATATTTTATAATAACTTGCATCATAAAAAGAGGTATGCGGAGGCACTTCATGGTTTTATTTTGTCAAATATGCATGAATCCTCTTCTTTTCTGAATCAAACCCTTAATAAATACCACTTTTAGTTTCATTGGGAAGAAGAGGACTAGTTTAGAAGGAAGTACCAAGCAATTGCTTTTCTGAAAGCTCATCAATGCTTTCAAGGACTGCAAGTTACTACTGGGCCACTCATTCATAGGAGCAACAAATTGGTTCCACAAGTTCCTGATATAAATGTTACACTTCATTCTCAGGCAATAGAAGCAAGGAAAATGCAAGTGTTTTCACAAGGAATTCAAGATGAAAATTCAGTTTATTGTCCTTGCAGGGGTGGTGTTAAAGTAGGTTCATTTTAATGTATGGTATCTAGGGTGGTTTAGTTAATAGTTTTCAGAACTATAGTTTTAGCCATAAAGGTCAGTTGCAGTCATGAATTTTGTAAATGATCATCATGATCAAGGTATATATGGGAAATTTAGTACTAAACAGTATTTAGATATAAACATACTAAGATCATTTTGTACCTTTTTGAGCTACAACCATAGTTTTTCTTTTTGGTTCATTCCTACCGGTATGCTCTTTAGAACCAGATTTTGTACTATATATATTATAGTAGCTTGCCACTTTCGCCAAAAGAAAATAAAATTATAATAACACTATATTGTATTAAATAATATAATATAATGTTATTATAAAATATTATATTATAATATTATTATAATATTTATTATAAATAATATAATATATATAATATATATATATATTGGTCGGTAATAGAGTGAATTTTATTAATAATAAAAGACAGATTACATAGCAAACCTCCATACAACTTCAATTTAAAACCCCGTTCCAGCACCACTATACTTCTCTATAAGAACCCCTAACCCTTCTAACTATCCAATATACATTCAACTCCATGAGTTACAAACAATAAATCACAACATTACAGCCATAAGCTCCACAAGCATCACTAAAAAAACAAGCCTTAAACCAACAATCCCAAAGACCTATTAACATGTCAGAAGTTTGGAGGACAACTTGGTATTCCCTTCGTCTGAGACTGGAGGACCATTGCAAAGGTTTCCTTCCTTACTTTCTTTGCTTCTTCTCCTTAACAATTTTCCAACCATCCTCCACCCTTACAGCCTCCTTCTGCCACTCCAATGGTTTGTCATGAGGACTCTTCCAAACTCCTTCTAAGTTTCCATTCGCTTGTTGATTCTGCCCATCAACTTTTTGTTTCCCTATTTATTTCTCTTGCGACTTTGCCACACCTTTTTTCTCCCAAAACTTTGGTGTCGTTGCCCAATTTTTGGGATTCAACTCCTTTTCACCTCCATTATGGACAACATTATTTCTGTTCACATCTGGATTCCCTTCCTATATCGGGACCTCAGTAGTTTGTAACTAATCCTCCCTTCTACCATCTTCCATCAACGCCTTCCCTTCCTAACCCCTTTCTTCCCTGCCTTTCTTCTGAGAGCTCATTTGTTTCTCTTCCTCTTTCTCCATTGTATAGTGTTGGGGAGCAACATCTTTCCACCAAGAAGAAGATTTAGTTGTTCTATGTTTAGCACATTGAGCAACCAAATGCTCAGTTTTAAAACACACTTTGCACCTAAAGGGTATCCCTTCATAATCTAGGAGCTGCACCCAACAACCTTTCAAAGTTTTAATTTGTATCACTTCTGGAAGCTCTTGAGACACATCTAGTTCCACTAAAATCTAGGCAAAGGTCAAATGTGGAAGGTTTGAAGACCCTTCATCCACCATTAAGAAGCTTCCTAAAGAGTTCCCTATAGCCTCCAAGCAGGAATCAAACCAGAAATGTAGAGGAAGGTTAGGAAGTCTCACCCAGATGGGAACCCTCTCAAACACTTTAGTGGTTGCGTTAAAAGCCGGGTGCCATGGCTTTAACATCAGTGTGTATTTTTCTTCCCAATCTCAGTGGTAGTCACAAAGAATCTTATTCCTTTCCCGCTCCTTTTCAAAAACAATGAAAAATCCTTTAGCCATGGGATATATTTGAACATACCCTTCCAAAACATGCTTCCAATGCTGAGAAATCCACTGATGGAGATCCGTCAAGCTTGGATAGAATCCCCTGAATCTCCCAATCAGGGCCAACCTATTTTTTTTTTTCATTAAAAGTCACTTCTTGATCAAGCTCATCATCTAGCTCCACTGTGATTGATCTAGATGATAGAGGTAAGGTAGAATCCCCTCCTCCCCTTCCTGTCAAAATTTTGTTTGAGAGCTTCAATGTTTGATAGGGTCTAGATTGATTTCCCTTAGTCTTAGCCGCTTTGGACCCCTTAGTACCTCCATCACTTCCTGATACGAGAACCATTGGATGCCCTCTCCTCTGGCTTTGATGCACAGACTGGTCACCCCCGTGCAAAATAGGGCCACCTCCGCTAAGGCTTGATTTCTTAGTTTCCTTCTCTATTTTCCTCACAACATTCTCTGATTGGCTTCCCCACCTAGCATTCTCTTTGTTACACACTCCATTCTGTTGAAATCCATCAATCTTTCCCTGAGAATCCTTCCCCAATGGGCTTGAACCAGGTGAAACCCTAGTCATGACAACTTCTTGTAGTCGACCGTTAGCTTCTGTCGCACTTCATAATATATATTATATTATTTATAATATATGTATTATATTAATATTAACATAATATATATTATATTATAATATACTATATATTATACATAATATAATGTATATTATATTATAATATAATATAATATATATTATATATTTCATAAAGACCATTGCCAATTTAAAATGGTCGAGTCTTGGACCCAACCATATTATAAAAAAAATATAATTCAAGAAACGGATATCCGTTTCTTGTGTTATAAACAAATTAGAAAAAACCCAAGAGCTAATTTCATTTGGTTGAGTGCGCATTTTTTAAGCCTGCAAATTGGATATCCATTCACCAGAGGTGAATTTGATCAATATCTATCAAATTTATAAGGTATGTTTGGATTTTTCTATTTTTATTCAATTTATATTTATTTTGCATTATTTTTTTTTTGAATTTTAGTCAAAAATAGGATAAATTTGATAGATTTTTTATTGCATTAAAACCTTTGTTAATTTTGAATTTTTTTATCAATTAACATGTTTAAAATGGATCAAAATGAAAATCCTAACCTTGCAGAAGATGAAAACCCAATCCCCACAAAAAATGAGAACCCTGATCCTGCACAAAATGAAAACCCTCCTTCACTGCAACCATTGTTTCCAAATCAAAATGTGCCAACAATAAACGAGTCTATTCATAGAAATTTAGATCAATTAGGAAAATTATTTCAAATCTATGAGACACTTGATGAGCTATTGGACATGAAAAACAATTTGGAAACAATAATTTCAAATGTTGAAATTCTGGCAACTCAACATAATAGATTTGCATAGTGGCGAGAGGAACAAAGACAATTTTATGATGATGGGTTATCATATGATGAGGTGAAGGAAATTGATATTAAGAAATCCCAATAAGCCCAGAGATTCATCGATTAGAGAACATGACAACCTGTTAATGTACAATAGAAACCAAAATTTTCAATTAAATGGTGCACCCATAGAGGCATATTAGATAATTTTTGGAGACATTGGTGGATAGTTTTTGATAAACCACCCAACAACAATCTTGATGTCCCTCAGTATTTTCTCTAAAAATTATATGCTGAGTTTGTGCTAGGGAAACATGTCAATTACTTTGACATGCGATATTTCCAGGGTGTTCGTAGAGGGATGCCACATGATAGAAATAGAGCACGCCGAGTCACCCTAGTTCGTCCTCCTTTTCCTATTACTGCCCCGATTCCACTACCTTACCCTGAGATTTATATAGATGCAGGGACTCTGAGCATTTATTTGTTACATTCATTAAGTGATCATTTCGTCACGTAGAGCCACCATGTTGCGCAGACATTTGATGGTGCATCTCAACATGTTGGTGGTGTAGCTGCTACATCAGCTCCCACTGGTACAGAGTCATCAACTCCCATTGGTACACTGTCCTCTTCGGGGCATACTTGTGTGCCTCATCATTGCATGATGTGCAAAAATTTATGTTTGGGACCTCTTCGACGGTCCACTGAGGCCCCCATAGACACATCCAACTATCAAATTCATGATATGTCAGATGTAGGAGTTGATAGAGCACAAAGTGGACCATTTGCAGGAGAGACATCAACTGCTAGGGACAATATAGGAGGACTGGTAAGACTTAAAGTAATTTTGTTGTGTGTTTTATGTAAATTATTTCATATTTATGAGAGATATTTGTACTAATATATGTTTATGTGCTGGTATTTTTAACAGTTGTTGACAGAGGAGCAGATGCCAAAAGTGCAGGAGGCTACACATACTGCCATTTCATTTGTGCTAGAGAATCAATATACAATAAATTATTTAAATTGTTATTTTAGATGTTAATTTTTGAAATCTACTATGTTTAAATACATGTACTACATATATTGATAGTCTGATGTAATCTTTTCTTTTTATGTAGCAACCTAGTTCTTATACAACCTTGTTGACTGGGTCTGACCCATTGGATGAAGTTGCATAACAGGTATATATATTTTTTATTCTTGACATTATAATTATATGTGCATGTGCATTTACATTCTTGTCATTTTTTATAAATTGGAAACCATCTTAGCTGATTCATCCACTATGATCCCATCTAGTGTCATAGCATCACAATAGGTATGTGTTTATTTTATATTGTAGATCATTTACGTTTAGATAGGAGTAAATATGTGATTAGTAGATATAAGTATTTTTCAACAATTATATGTTAATTTGTATCATTTTTATTTTATCTTCTATAGTCCTCTACTCGACTCAACACTGTGATGAGTGTGAGACCATTACTTTATACTAGGACTCCCGATCGTCCTAAGGGACAATCATACACAAAACATCTTGTAGAAAATAGAGCAAGACTTGAGGTAAACAAGAATTGCATTATTGATATAATATAGTACATGTATATATTTTGATGTTAAATTTGTAATTTATAAATAATGGTATATAAGTTTCTATTTACTAGTCTAACTTGTCAACCATTCACATAATTAATCTAATTTGTGGTTTGAAATGTTATTGTGTAGGAAACTTCAGAGCAACTAACTTCTTTGAGGAGGCTCAATTTTGATGGTTTAACATAGGATTAGGATATGATATAGATTGATATGTACTTAGGGTTTGATAGATCTTGAGATGGTATATATGCCACATTTTGTAAAACTTGTTCTGAGTAGGCATATGCCAAATTTGTATATGCACAAACACAATTATTCTACAGTTTGATATATAAGAATTGATATTCGATCTAATTTGTTCCTCGTGTGCATGTCTTTCTACTTTGAATTTTCAAAATGGAATGTATAATTATCTTAGAATGGTTTAAAGTTATGATTGATAATGTATGTTATAGATTAATGAAATTACATTTTAGTAGTTCACTTATGAATTACAATTGGTAATCCATCTATTTCTTTGAGGAGTTTTTTCAAGCAATTCATTTCCTTTTCTATTGTACCACATTTTTCATACATGTCTACCAATACATTTTTATCAAACACTCAATTTGAGAATACCCATGATTTCAAGCTCTGTTGAAAGAATTTACATTTAACATTATTTTATTTTTTGAACTCGTGTAATGAAGTGTGCAACTGATTTTATTTCAAAAGAAGTTAAAATTAATGAAAAGTGGATACAACTTAATGAAATGCATTTCATATTACAATGTTCATTCGTTAGTAATATAATCATTTTGATAAAAATGAATGTCACTTAATGTTCATTCAAGCTTAATAACATTTAAAAGGTATCAAATAATCTTGAGTAAAAATCAATATCCTTCAACCATAGCGGTTTGATGCAACCTTCAAACAAAGTTCTTACAACTAAACAAGATACATGTTCAATAGATTGTTCATGTGAAATCTATACTTTAATCACAATTAACAATTAAGACATCACTCAACCATGATGAAACCATTAAACAGACCAAATGAGTGTGATATTAGACAAACAAAATACAACTCCAGGACATGCATGTTATTTGACCTTCGACATGCAATTTGTATTATCGTAATGCACAACAATGAATGTTGCTAACCATAATGAATCATTAAGAAAAATAGGCATACTATATGGGTACGTTTACATTAGGAATGACCCTCTTTCTCATTCAAACATGTCAAATCACTTTAAGCTACATTGGATCGATGATTTCCCTTAAGAGTCCAAAGTGCAAAAAAACAACAATCTTTGACAGGCTATTACCCTGAAATTGTGATGCTTATAGACTCTTTGTTAGAGGCTACAAGATTGTGTTGTGACCTTCTTCAATAACCTCCCTTAATTTTTGCTATCTTAGAGGAATTTTCCTGTGGTGATGAGTTTTCAATTGAGTAAAAAGTTGTTAGATGCAAGCAGTGTAAAGTTGCAAAGTGGTGCAACTTTCGTTCTGCAACTCGTACAACCAAATGGACTGTTCCAACATGTCTAAATGGGTACATTTATTCTAGGGATGGTCCTTTTTTGCATCCAAACACGCTAAATCACTTTGAGCTACATTGGACTGACAATTTCCCTCAAGAGTCCAAAGTGCAAAAAGGCAGCAATCTTTGACAGGAAATTACCTTGAAACCATGATGCTTATAGACTCTCCGTCAGAGGCTACATGATCATGTTGGGACCTTCTTCAATAACCTATTTCAGTTTTTTCTATCTCAGAGGCATTTTCCTGTGGTGATGAGTTTTTAGTTGAGGAAAAAGTTGTTAGATGCAAGCAGTGTAAAGTTGCAAAGTGGCACAACTTTTGTTTTGCAACTTGTACGTCCAAATAGACTATTCCAACACGTCCAGATGGGTACATTTATGCTAGGGATGGTCCTCTTTTGCACTCAAATATGCCAAATTAGTCTGAGCTACATTGGACCGACAATTTCCCTTAAGAGTCCAAAGTGCTAAAAGATGACAATCTTTGAAGGGCTATTTCTCAAAAATCGGGACACTTACAGACTCTCCATCATAGGCTATGGGATCATGTTTGGACCCTCTACAATAACCTCTCTCAATTTTTGCTATCTCGAAGGTGTTTTCCCATGGTGACGAGTTTTCAGTTGAGGAAAAAATTGTTAGATACAAGCAGTGTAAAGTTGCAAAGTGGTGCAACTTTCATTCTGCAACTCGTATGACCAAATGGATTGTTTCAACACATCCAGATGGGTACGTTATGATAGGGATGGTCCTCTTTTGCACCCAAATATGCTGAATCACTCTGAGCTACATTGGACCGATGATTTCCCTTAAGAGTCCAAAGTGCTAAAAGACAACAATCCTTGAATGGCTATTTCTCGGAAACTATGACACTTAAAAACTCTCCGTTAGAGGCTATGGGATTGTGTTGGGACCCTATACAATAAAATCTCTCTATTTTTGCTATCTCAGAGGTATTTTCCCGCGGTGATGAGTTTTCAGTTGAGGAAAAAGCTGTTAAATGCAAGCAGTGTAAAGTTGCAAAGTGGTGCAACTTTCATTTTGCAACTCGTATGACTAAACGGACCATTCCAACATGTCCATATGGGCACGTTTACACTAGGGATGGTCCTCTTTTGCACCCAAATATGCCGAATCACTCTGAGCTACATTGGACCGATGATTTCCCTTAAGAGTCCAAAGTGCTAAAAGGAAACAATCTTTGAAGGGCTATTTATTAGAAACTGTGACACTTACAGACTCTTCGTTAGAGGCTATGACATTGTATTGGGACCCTCTACAATAACCTCTCTCAAGTTTTTCTATCTCGGAGGTGTTTTCCTGCAGTGATGAGTTTTTAGTTGAGGAAAAAGTTGTTAGATGCAAGCAATGTAAAGTTGTAAAGTGGTGCAACTTTCATTTTGCAAGTCATACAACCAAATGAACTATTCCAACACATCTGGATGGGTACGTTTACACTAGGGATGGTCCTCTTATGCACCCAAATATGCCGAATCACTCCGAGCTACATTGGACCAACGATTTCCCTTAAGAGTCCAAAGTGCTAAAAGACAAAAATATTTGAAGGGATATTTCTCAAAAACTATGATGCTTACAGAATCTCCGTTCGAGCCTATGGGATCGTGTTTAGACCCTCGACAATAACCTCTCTCGATTTTTGCTATCTCAAAGGCATTTTCCCGCGGTGTCGAGTTTTCAGTTGATGGAAAAAAGATCAGATGGATGCGATGTAAAGGTGCAAAGGGGTTTAGGGTTCATTTTGTTTCTCGTGAGCAAGTGAAAAAGTGATTCATTTACTCAAATACACTTAAGTTTTGGACTACACACATGAATACTCATAAGTGATAAAGTATACACATAAGTTGTAAAGTATACACTTGAATACATGTAAAGTGTACACAATATGCATGATATTATCATTCAATAATTGCTATCAAATATAGGATTTACAAAATTACATGTAGGAATACAACAAATGACCCTAATACATAGTCATTTCCTAGTAGGGGAAGGAAATAGAGCACACATTTCCTTCATGGTTGACACAGTCTTCCACAAGAGTAGCATGTTGACGTTTTGGAGTGACAAGCACCTGTACAAGCCATCAAGGTAGCAGTTAAAATACATACAATAGAAAAGATGCTTAAAATAAAAAATATATATTATTCTAAAAGACCTAATTGATGATGAAATGGTAACACAAACTATAAAAGATGCTTATAATAACAAATCTATATTATTGTAATATGTCGCATACCTCTCCCAAAGGATTAGAGTTGACTATTATTACAGTAGGTCCATGATCAATCATGCTAGGAACATTGAAATATACTTCAAATGAGAAATCTATATGGTCACAATAGAAAAGATGCTTAGACTAACAAATCTATATTATTCTAAACGACCTGAATGATGATGAATTGGTAATGTAAACTATAAAAGATGCTTAGAATAACCAATCTATATTATTCTAAACAACCTAAATAATGAACCTTAGTAGATAAACAATATCAAAATATGATCAACAATATCATACTTGTCCCATACAACAAATGATTTGCTACTCAAGTGTGCCTGCAGGGCCATCTCTTACCTTCAAAGTTTCCAGTAATGCTTCATGATCAACACTACTAATTGTCCGTAGTTTTTTTGTTTTTGGTCTAGCATGATGTCTCAATAACTTAACATTTGTTGCTATAACAAGGTGCAAATACATGAGAATGGTTTTGTATTTCTCAGTCTTCAAATGCAAGTACGTCATTCTTTCTAATCATATATGTTTGCAACCAAGTTTCAAAAATAACAACTGAACTTGTGTGATCATAAATTTTTTATCATCTAAATATATTTAGAATAACAAATGTATATTATTGTAAACAACCTAAATAATGATGAAATGGTAATGCAACCAAGTTCGAGAAACAACAACTAAACTTGTAGGATACATGAAGCCATCATCATCTGTCATCGGTTGTGTTAGCTTTTTCTTTCCATGTACACATCGTGCCAACCAATAGTCCAATCCCTCTCCATTCCCACGCGGTGCTACAATTGCATAGATATGTATTTGAAAGATGATCTTAGTCAAGTGAACTTTCCATTACATCTTGTAATGAGGATTGTGCTACAGATAAAGGGGTTAGGTATTGTGGAATCCATGTATCTACCCACTCACTTGACTCGTACTGATCCCACTCACACTGAATACAATTCTGACAAAAACAAGCCATCTCTCGTGTCCATATGGTCCATGCACTAGCATTTGAGCTTCAAACTGAATGCATCTTTGAAGAATCTCTAATTTTTTGACTTTCCATTCTATCTCCCACTGTGCCCTCCTCAACCAACCAAAAGAACCTACACACTTGTGAATCAAGTGACCCTCCTCATGATAGTGCATAAGTACACCAATCCACAATAGAATGTGCATCACTGAATGTTGCACCACCTATGATCTTCATTTTTTCCTTAACCAAAGCTCTCTTCACACATGCACCTGCACCATCATGCTCACATTTTCCATGCCCAGCTTAAAAAAAACTCCAAATATGTGGTACAACCCTCTCTATATGCATCCTGCTCAACCAATAAAATATGTGAGCATTCTTAAATTGCCCTGTACAGTTATCTGACCAAATCAAACATTGACCCATTACAATTCCTTTTTCCTGCAAGAACTCAATTTTTTTTTCAAAACAATGTTGTACAAACTTAGATGAATGAGATCTATCATCACTCATGTAAAAATGGTACTCCCTTATTATCTTCCTATTCTCTTCTATACTATCAGGGGCATGCCTATATGTTATGTGGACAAAAATAATAATTTGAATAGAATTATAATATTGTGATTGAAATTCATTTTGTGGTTGCAATGTGTAATTTTCAGCAAAATCAACTACAAATACAATAGTTCCAATGGGTAAAGAGTCCTTACACATCCTGAATTGCCGATCCAACCACTACGACCTGTGGCTATGCCTTGCATACTTATATAGAATTTTTTTTCTTAAAATCTGAAATAAAATCATCAATACTTACCTCTCTTGCAACCAAATCACATCTAGAATCCTCACCTCCACTCTTCAATGTGTATTTGACTATCTCATACTTGTTTTTATCAATAATTTTGTTAACAAAATCATGATCGTTGCCCTCATGAAAGAATGTTACAAACTTCGATAAACCACCACATTGAAAACACGTTTCATTTAAATAATCATTTCTATAAAATAAGCAACCATCACCTCTAATGCATAAAAATGAATCTAACAACTCCCTAGATGACTTGGGAAGTTGCACTGCATGACACTCCTACAAAATTTTTTCAGTATGAATAGTAGAACAAATATGGCATAAAAATTCATGATACATTGAAAAATCAACATGGTATTTACAACATGTATGACGAACCTTAATAGGAACACAATAAAATGGCTTGCAAGAATCAAAACCCCTTTGTGAGATTTGCAAATGTGGATGTTCTTGAAATTTTTTTTTGTACAAAATTATTTGGCTACATTCCAAAAAATGTTTAGGATGCAGTGTATGATCTTGATTACCAATTCATAACTTTAAAACATCCTTTACATTTGGTGATACTCTAGAGTGAGAATTCCAATATTGTTCAATTTGCATCTTTACATTATCGGTTGTCTTTTTATCAACATGTGGAAGCCTCCCACTAAAAGCCCATGTATCATTTTGAAGAGAACTATCGAGTCTTCCTCTTCTTGACAGTGCTCTATTCATTGTTTTACGATTTAAGTTAAAATCAATACAAGTTTGTCTCATTAAAGGAACACTTTTCAAATGATGGCTTACTTGTGAGGTTGTGATCACTCTTCAAGCAATCCTTTTATCTTTTTCCTTTCTTGTCTTTTCAATAGAGGATAGAGCATTAAAAATATTTTTTACAATAAGACTATTTTTTTCGAATTTTTTTGTGAGACGAATCTTCAATTTTTTTAATAATGGTCTCATTTTGTAAATCTTAAGTAATTGCACAAAAATTTGGCATTTTTCGGTTAATGTATTATTGGAAAAGAATTCATTGAAAATTTTCGTATCCCACAAACGAACCGTTCGTTATGACCTTTTTCCTTCAAGATTATCAAATATGTTCTCATCTATTTCAACCAACCATTTAAGGGTTCTTTTGTAATTAGGTGTTGAATATAGTTCATTTTCAACATTTTCAATGTTATCAACATTTTCATTTTCAAGTACAATGTTATTAACATTTTCATTCTCTCTATTTTCAACATTTTCAATAACAATTTCATTTTGAACAACATTTTTATTGTCAAAAATAATTTCATTTTCAACCACATTTTAATTTTCAACATTTTCAATAACAATTTCATTTTCAATAACATTTTCAACAACATTTTCATTCTCAATGTTGTTCACATTTTCATTTTCAATTTGAATATGATGTTCAATATTTTCAATTTCTATTTCATATTCACTTGAATTAATGTTTAATGGTTCAGAAGAAGCTTCAATTTAAATATTTTGCATACCTTGTCTTCTTTTCCTATGAATTTCTCTATCTTTTGCTCTATATGCTTCAATTTGATTTGCTGTAAGTTTCCTTTTACCTTTTCTCTTACGTTGACTGCAGCTCCCCATTGCACAAACAAAAAAACACACACAAATGATTGAAATTCTAAAAAAAGTGTTAGAGAATCTTTGAAAAGCTGAATTTTGTCTAATGTAGACAGAAAGCACTAGAATTTCATGACAAAAAGAATATAGGGACCGTTGAAATACTCAAAATGGTCCCTTTTTTGTTTTTTTATATAACTTACAAAACAAATATCCATCTATAATGGATAACGGATATCCGCTATAGATGGATATCCGTCATCTCTAGTGTTATTATATATCAATATATAATATATAATATATATTATATATCAATATATAATATATAATATATATTATATATCAATATATAATATATAATATATATTATATATCAATATATAATATATAATATATATTATATTTTAATATATATAATATATATTATATTTTAATATATAATGTATATTATATTTTAATATATAATGTATATTATATTTTAATATATATTATATATTAATATATTTTATATATTAATACTATATTAATATATATTATATATTAATTTACTATATTAATATTAATATATATTGCTGCTCGTCCAAGTGTTTAATCTACTAATACACAAAACAGATATCCATTTATGATGGATATCTATTAATAACGAATATCCGTAATAAATGGATATCCATTATTTGAACTTTAAGAATTATTATTTCTTTTGACATATGATATATATTAATATTTATTATGTATTAATATATATTATATATTAATATTATATTAATATATAATATATATTGGGGTTCACCCCGCAGTACAACGACAGTTGCAACACCGTGTTGATACGGTGGTTAGGCGTTCGACTCTCACCGAGAGGCATGCGATGGGAAGGAAGGCTACGGGAGGAAAAGGCAGGCCAAAGGATCAATTGGTGGGACCATCAATGGTGGTTTGTCTGGAAGCAGAAGTGGAGTGAGGTAGGCGTGCTGGATGGGAGGATGTAGTAGTGTCAGTAGACAGAGGCAGTGATAGGAGGCAGCAGTGGAGGTATAGGGTGTGTCCGCTGGCAGAGAAAAGGTGTGGAGGGGGTCGACATGGAGAAGGAGACTCAGAGAGGTGGGTTGGCATGGAGGAGACTCGAAGAGGTGGCAGGTGGCAAGGAGGAGATCGGAGGAAGACACAGAGAGAAGAGAGATTAGAGTACGGGGTGGAGAAGGGAGAATGGAGGAAGTGAAGTACATGATGGAGAAGGGAGCATGGAAGAAAAAATGAAGTACGTGGGATGTGCGGTGGTGCAAGGTGAGAGGCGACGAAGGAAGGGAAGGAAGGGAGGAGTAGAGGAGTGGAAGTGGAGAAAAATGGACTGGTGTCAAACCAAACAAACATGGGGATGAGGCCCCCCACAAATTGTGACCTCACTGGTTCAAAGCTCCAGTCAAAAGCAATTACCGATAAAAAAAATAATATATATATAGTATATATTAATATAGTATTAATGGGTATGTGCAAGATCATGATGGGCCAAAAAGTGGCGATATGATGGGTATGTGTAGGGTATGTGGCTGATGACTTTTTTTTACCTAAAATTGATGGAACGAAAAGGGTTTTTAAAGGAGATTCTCAGCTTTCAACCAATATAAATTATGCTTTACTTTGAATTTAATAAATAATTATTATTCATTTTCTATTTGAATTATGACTAAAGTCCTAATTGATAGGTTGATTGAAAAATATCTATAGCTTTCAAATGGTATCACATTTTTGAATATGAAAATGCGTCACATTCTATGTTTCAGATACTATAAGATAAAAAAATGAATTTCATGAATTTTTGACCAAGTTAAGGTGGTCGGACATACAATTTTTTTTATATTTTTTAAAAGTTGTAATAAAAATCATAATTAATTATTTACATTGAAAAAAATTACAAAAAAATATGCATCACATAGGGACACGAGTCCTCTAATTATATATAAAATCTTATAAAAAATATTATCATTTTATTGTGGTTAGGGTGGTTAGATAGACACCTACTTCTTATTTTTTCCTTAAAATTTAAGTACTCTGTATTGAAATTTCAAATTTTCACCAAATGGATTTTATATTTTTTAAATAAACCTAGTAGTTTAGAAACCACATTAAATTTTCTACAGATTATATTCTTACATATTTTTGAAATAATATAGATAAATTATTCAAATTTTTACATCAAGTTGCCTAACTTTGGATTTTCTGAATTTTTTCCAACTTAAGGGCCTATTTTTTCCATGATGATCCTGCACATACCCTAATATCTATTATATATATTAATATTATATTAATATATTTAATATAATAAATATATAATATATAGTATCCCACTCTATAAACCCTATACCCACTCTCTCCCTCTCCCCCTCTCTCCCTAAACCCTAAACCCACTCTATCTCCCTCTCTCCCACTCTTTCCCTCTCCCTCCCTCTCTCCCACTCTCTCCCACTCTCCCTCTCCCACTTTCTCTATAATGTCCCGCCACGTAACCTTAAAGAATGTTGCAAACACAATGAAAGTGTAGTAATTTTTTTTAAAAAAGTGTAATATTAACATGTGATATGAACAACACTAGCGCATAAAACCTCTAAGATACGCAACAAGGTATTACATTTGATTCCATTTTACCAAAGTTATTTAACCATAACATATAAATTAAACTCATAAATTTAAGATCATACATTCAATAACATTAAAACACATCACATAAGATATAAAGTACAATAATGATTCATTTTTACATTGCATTCAATATAACAATTACAATACTCATTTCCAAATGAGGTAGATTATACAAAAGTGTTACAATTATAAGTTACAATAATTCTCCTCAAATACAATAGAGGAGTGATACATAAACAAGGTATCCAACTGATACAAATGAAACATAAGAGAAAGTACATATCCACCGGTACACGCGAGCTCTCTAATTAGGAAGTACCCACCATTAAGAACAAGAACTGGGGACCCAATGGTGTAAGGTGCATGTTTCACCCAACCAAGTGGTACCTGTAGGCCCACCCCCCATGCTAGGATATAGTAAAAAGGTTCCCTAGACATAACCTACAATCTCTAGACACAGGAAAAACTCAAGACTAAACTGTACAAGTACAAAACATAACATAATGGTTACATTACTTCCAGAGTAAAGAATCAAGTACCTTAACTAAATCAATAAACTGTTGTCATAGGAGTGTCATCACAATGTTGCATGGGTTACCTTGGAAAATATTCCTAGGCCCCGACCCCCATCTTGGGTTACCCTGGTGACCTCTCATGAAACCTGACCCCACATGCAATCCAATGCGGAATCAATTATCTTTCATAGAGACAAGATAACAATTTTTCCATTCCAGGCCTTCTCGTCTCATCCCAACTCTGAACTAGCCCTTGAGTCCATGAGCGAGGCATAATTATCCAGTTAAATGTTTTAGACTACCAATTTCCCCTAATACATTAATTTAGTTTTCATTGATTAGACTAACTCTACATGAGTTACCCAGGCACCTCTTTATGTGCTGGCCCCCATGAAGAGCCACTCCCCTACTAACAACATAAGGAACTAATCCACTAACCATGGGTAGACAAGGTGCACACAAACCAATAACAAATATTGACCATACTGCAAAGGTCAACTCAACCTGTTCGTAGTAACCAGGTGTTCAAACTAAATCACACATCCCGTTCATAGTAACCAGGTGTTTAGCTGATTAAGAAACACGTGCACTACCTAGGAAAATTCAAAGGGCCAATCCATAACACAAATAACAACCCCCTCACAAAGGAGCTACATCTGGAAGACTTTCTAACTCAATTAACTCAAATTGCCCATAAACGTGAACATAAAAGAACACAACTTTAAAACAATTCAGACAATTAAATAATCTAATATTCGAATTTCCTAAATCCAATCAAATCAATATCACATTGCATGAAGTTAATCAATTTAAATATAATTCCACTTACATAATAAAGAAATTAAAACTAATTGTTTTACTACAATCTCATAATTACACAATATAATAAAAATCAAATTCTCTATTACAATCGTTTCATTATAACATTCTCTACTTGTGCATTTAAACATTTTAATAACACAATATCTATTTAAATATAAACCAACTTTCACTCTTAAGTCATTTTATTTTAAAATTAACTAGTCCATGCATTTGCATGCTTTTATTAAAAATATACTTTTAAAATGTATATATATTAACTATATATATGATTTTAAATATATTATAATTAACTATAGTTTCCAACACATTATCAAAATATAAAAGTATATAATTTTTAAATTATTAAACATATATAAAAATAAAATAAAAATAATATATATATATGTATATATATAATATATTATATATATTATAAATAATATAAATAACATATATTATATATATATAATATATATATATATATAATTTATATTATAAAATATAAATAAGGATCACATGATTTAATATGGGTCTGGCTGCGGCAGTGGGCTGTGCTAGGCATCCCATCAGGGAGGCAGTGCTGCCTATGGACAACACCTCCTCCACAGATGTGTGGAGGGCGCTACCACATCAACCATGCCCCCCCTTAATGGGAGTGGTGATGGGAATAACGTCCAACCCCTCCAATATAAAATTTACCCTCTACATTTCTTTAATTCGCCGTACAAATAATAAATTTTTGATACAACATAAATTTAAAATATAAATTTTATAAAACGATTTCAATAGAACCTTAAAGCATATGTTTATATTTATATGTATATGTATATATATATATATATATTTAAATGTGCTTATATTTAAAACAACAAAACTGATTGATTGTTCAAGATGAGTAAATTTTAACAAAACATTTTCTTCAGGAGAAAGGTTCACAATTTACCAGAGGTTTACATTTTTCACAAATTTTGACAGAGGATTTCAACTTCCATAACAAGGGATCTCATTTTCAATCCAATTTCTCATAATATTTTCTACAAGAAATTCAATCCAATTTCTCAGAATATTTTCTACAGGAAATTTAATGCGGTTTCCATTTCCTTAGATTAACCAGAGAATTTCATTTGCAAGCCAACAAAAGTTTTCTATTGTTTTCTTTTGAAATTTACTATTGTTTAACAATAATTTTCTATGAGGCTCTCTGATTTTATTGTAAAGTTTTCTACAGAAGTACAAAATATTCATGGCAATTTTTACACACAAAGGCTATCAACAAGTTTTCTACATGAATGTTTTCAACAAAATTTTCTACAAAGAAGCTTTCAATATATTTTTCTACAGAAGCTTTAATCAAATATTCTTCTACAGACAATTTCTCAATTTAACAAATTTAACAAAGCTTTTACTATATTAAATTTTGTATAGGCAATCTTTTCAAATCAACATAATAAATAAATAAATAACAAAGGAAATTGCTTTTCTGAAGCTTGAAGAATTGAAGGTTGGAGCAAGCCTCATTTTCTGAGTTTAATTTTCTAAAGCCCTTTCCAAAATCTCCACTTCCAGAAAGATGCAAAATACTGAGCCAAAATAATCCTGAGAACCTCTTCCAATTTTTAACCAAAAACCCCAAAACAATTTCCCAACCAATTTCCTCTTTCTTCTTCCTCTTCCATGAAGTGACTTCTTTCCATCCATAGTTATGTAAAATATTCTCTCCGAGAATAATTTCTCAACAAGAATTTTCAATAAATTTTACTCACACACATGGCCATTCTAAAATATCTTTTAACTAACTTTTAGATATTTTCCCTTTTTGATAATTACAAATAATTTATGCTAATATAATAATTTAAAATTCCACAATTTAATATTATCTTCTATATGCAATTTAAAATTCAATTTCACATTATAATATCTAAAATAAATTTAATCTAATAAATCTAATTACCTTATAAAATAATTTAAACATAAGAATTAAATTACTTTACAAAATAATTAAATTAAATACAAGGCTTCTAGTAATACTATTTAAAATTAATTAAATAAAAACTAAAATCATTAAAAACATTAATTTAACATTAATTTTCATAAAATAAACCTTGCATAAATAAATATCAATTGATAAGGAAAACATGGACATGACAACAAAACATACCAGACATAGATTGACGACACACTATGACTAGGTTTATGGCTAGACTAGGAAAAACCTCGTTACTATCTCCCAATCAACAATACCGTTGGGCAAATGGACACGTTCAGACTTGTAAAACCAGGTGGAGTCGATGTCATGTACCTATAATCCTGCAATCAGATATATGTTGTACATGTATATACATCATAAGTCAAACACACTGTGAAGAGAATATCGTGGTAATCACAAGGCACTCACAAGCGAGTGATGCAATACCATTGTTGTCACCAATACAATGTCACATCGAACTGATGAAATAAATATCAATTAAACTACCATGATCATATATAGCAATACCATCTCAAGTAAACATATATGCCAACATAAAGCATGTCACAAATAATCACCATCCAAATAGTCTATCATCACATCATAAAATAAATCTACCATTGCTCTACTATCATCGATCAAATACATCAAAACAAAGTTTCAGGGTCTATCAAGGTAAAAACACAATCAAAAAATATAAGAAAATTGGTGGGGTATTACACTCTCCCTCTCCCTCCCTCTCCCTCTCTCCCACTCCCTCCCTCTCTCCCTCTCTCCCACTCTCTCTTTATCCCACTCTCCCTCTCTCCCTCTCTCTCACTCTCTCCCTCTGTCCCTCTTTCCCTAAAACCTAAACCCACTCTATCCCCCTCTCTCCCTCTCTCCTTAAACCCTAAATCCTATACCCACTCTCTCCCACTCTCCCACTCTCTCACTCTCCCACTCTCTTGCTTTCCCTCCCTCTCTCCCTCTCTCCCACTCCCTCTCTCCCTGTCTCCCACTCT